>OX638218.1:6000000-6408072 GCA_951805285.1 Thymelicus acteon
GATTAAATTAAATTAAAAATAGCTGTGAACACTTTTCGATAGTAAGTACTACTAGTTCTTATTAAATTTTATGGATGAGTGATCGAATCATCATGTCGAATGATGGCGATATGCATTAAACTACGGTTTTGCATTAAATTGCGATGATCTAAATCAATGATGGTGAGAGTCGCATTAAATTGCGAGGTGCATTAAATTCCGAGGTGCATTAAATTGCGAGGTGCATTAAATTACGGTTTTGCATTAAATTGCGATGATCGAAATCAATGATGGTGAGAGTCGCATTAAATTGCGAGGTGCATTAAATTCCGAGGTGCATTAAATTGCCAGGTGTATTAAATTGCGAGGTGCATTAAATTGCGGTTTTGCATTAAATTGCGATGATCTAAATCAAGGACGACCCGTGGGGCGCAATGGTTGCCGTGCCGGATCGCCGTGCCGAGGGTCCTGGGTTCGATTCTCGGCGAGGTTGTGGTTCTCGGTCTGGGTGTGAACGTCCTTGTCTGGTGTATTCCCCATGGCGCCCGCGACACAGGGAGTCCTAGTGAAGGTTCGACATAATATTTGAAGTGAATCTACGAAGAAAACTGAAGACGCATCTAAATCGAATTGAATTGAAATCGAATCGAAAGGCGCCACAATGCCGCCGAAGAAAGAGGGAAAAGAAAGTGAAGATGAAGACGTTGATATGCAGATTTCCTTTAAAGACTTAGAGAAGTCCATGACCATATTTCGGGGAGTACCTGTCTCTACAGTAAGGCTGTTTGACGGAGCCGCTCTAACTCCGTCACATCTGTGCCAGCGTTCGTTGATCTCCGGTTGACGCGTCGCGTGGTGTGGGTAAAATTTGTTCTCTGGACCATATTTACTGGAGACGACACTTACCCTGTTGAGACATTTCTCGATGAATTCGAAGATACTGCCCTGCTTATAAAGGGGACTAAAATTGAGAAATTGATCTATGCCAAACGACTTTAGACGGAACGGCAAAACTTTTTAAAATATGTGATTGATGGCATACGTGATCTTGAGACCAACAAATCCATTCTGTATGGTGCATCGGATGTTAAAGATTTCCGGGAAAAGCTGGACATCTACAGTGACTTTAGAAAGAAGGTGCCAGGCAAACCCGCCCAAACTGGCCATTCAACTGTACATCAGTCAAACTGCAAGGTGCCTCACGTGAAGAGATGCTCTAACCGTGGTGACCTAGATCACCAATCACCAGCCTGTCCGAAGGGAGTCAAATGTTTAAATGCATCGGATTTGGCCATAAATCTACTGAATGTACTAATAGTCGATAAAAGAAGACGTTGAACATCCAAAAATAAAGAGGAAGAAAAACAAATAAACTTAAACATTGAAGCTGAGAAAGTCCCCTACAAGAAGGTTAAACTTAACGGAAGTGACTTTACATCTATGATAGATACCGGAAGCAACGTTAACCTTATTGCAAAATCAGAATTTGAGGAGATTAAACACAGTGTTAAAGATTTCAGAACAAAACCAATATGTTTAACCGGAAAAGCAGAAAACAAAGTTGATACCGAAGGAATATTTACAGCGAAGGAACAGTTTGACCAGTATTACATGTGAATGTTCACCGAGACAGCCTCCGAGCTGAGCGGACGTTAAAGTAGAACGTCGTTATTATGGCCGAGTTTAATTTGCATTAGCATTGCACAACGTTTACTTTATGGAGAGGACAACTGGGTACAGTGTGTACTGATGGACTGCGATCGAGCAGGTATTGCGTGTGTTGACCAGTCAGTAGCGCGTTATGCCGGAGCCAGCGAGAAGTGCACGTGGACTGTTTTCTATGCACAGTCATACCCTTTGCGAAGAGTAGCACCCATGCGGCTGTGATGGTTCGCTTCTGATGAGATAGGTCATGGTGCCAGCGATTGGCGGATTTATCACGCGGGTTTTAGTAAGCGCGGGCAAGTTGTGGAGCCGGAATGGCTGTGAGTGTGCAATGCGACGTGTGAATTATGGTTGGTTACCCTGAATGCCGCACCGCGATGTAAATCCGACTTCACCGCGTTCCATTAGCGATTGGTTATGTTATTCCAGCGACATAGTAATCTGTTCAGAGCCAGGTGTGTTCGTACTAAATTAGTAGCAAGTGTAAAACACGTGTTTCAATGGGTTTCTAAGTAATTCTGATGAGAACTGTTAACAAGCTTTCAAAGAACTCAAGAAGGAACTGTGGAGCACACCTGTGCTTAGAATTTACAATCCTGATCTGCATACCGAATTATACACAGACGCCAGCACTGATGGATATGGAGCCGTACTCTTACAGGAAAGCCCGAGTGGTGACAAACTTCACCCAATCCATAATATGAGCAAAAATACTTTACCGACTCAGAGAAATTACCATAGTTACCACTTGGAGGTACTGGCTATCGTGGAAGCTATCAAGAAATTTAGAATTTACCTACAAGAGATACATTTTAAAATAGTAACAGATTGCTCGGCATTAACGAGGACCTTACAGAAGAAAGATTTACCACCAAGAAATGCCCGCTGGGCTCTGCTACTAGAGGAATATGATTACGAGATCGAGCATAGACCTGGATCAAGGATGAAACACGCTAATGCTTTAAGTAGATATCCAATTTGTTTAATGATTGCGGAAACTACAGCATATATCAAAAAAGCCCAAGATGAGGACGATCACAAAAAGAAAATTTTAAAGAAAGAGCCTTATCAAGATTATATTTTACAAAAAAGACATACTCTACAAAGTGAAAAACGGAAGTAGATTGATTGTTGTACCTAAGGAGATGCAATTTGAAATAATCAGAAGGAACCATGAAAAAGGACACTTTGGATTTACTAGGACTGAAGAATTAATAAATAGAGAATACCACATAGAAAAGTTACAAGACTAAATTAGAAGGATAATAATTAACAATTGTGTTGAATGTATCCTGATAGCAAACAAGAAAGGGAAGAGAGAAGGCTTCTTACACCCAATAGGAAACGCCGAGAGGAAATGGCCGGGAGGAAATTATTGTTGTGTTGAGTAAACTCAGTGCGGATGACCCTACCAAAGATCGGTACTAAAGGTATCGCAGAGTACCTAACGTCCGACGCGGTATAAATGGAACTCACCAACGAAGCATTGGAATGACTCCGTTTGAATTATTATTTGGAGTTAAAATTAGAAAGAAAGATGAAGAATTACGGAAACTAGAAACTACAAAAAAAATTTAAATAAGGAAGGGATGTAGTGTATCGATATCGAGTAGGATATCGATATCATTTTGTAGTTTTGCAATCTAGTTGACAGATGTCACTTTTCTGTCGTCTCGGTCACGCATCACGCGGAGCGCACATTGAGTCAGTCACGAACTGTCGGGCACGGAGTGTAGACGTGGTGTTTGCAGCGAGCCGATATTTATCTATATATATTTATTATGTAATTAAGTAATAATTAATCATTGGTGTAACCGCGTTTCCTAGTCTATTACATCGAACCAGTGAATATACAGAATTAGTGGTACAACGGAACACTACAAGTATGTTAAAACTTGTGTGGTATGGTGATGAACGAAGCTTGCTTGAAGTCTCTCTAAAGGAATTGTTTACGGTTGCTTTTGTGTGATTGTTGCTCTTTCACGCATAACTACTGGATGGATTTTAATGAAATTTTAAACTCAGGTAGACCATGCACTGAAATAAGATATAAGACGCTTATTACCCCGTTAAACACGGGCAAAGTCACGGACACAGCGCTAGTTACTTATATAAAAGCATCAGAAATCGCAGATTAACGTCAAAAAGTTTTATTAATCATTAAACTACTTCGGGTACTTCGATAGTTCTCAACAAGTTTTGAGTTTAAAGTAGGTAAGTAGTAATTACAACTTTCTAGGGCAAACAGTTTAAAGAGGCGGAGGATTTAAGTACTTTGGTAAAGAGGTCTTAATCAAGATAATTAATGCCCTACTTTATACAAAGGGGCGAGGCCGTAATGCGTTCAGTCCTTAAAATAATATAATCTTTAGAATCGATGAAAAATTTTACAAATTTCATCACAGGTTTTGAATTTACAAATTAATATTTTTCGCGCCTTCTCAGTAACAACGAAATTTAAAGGAATTTAATGTGCCGGAAAACTAAATTAGCATAGCTAACCCATTTAAAACTTTGATTTTCAATCGAAGGAACGCGGACGACTCGTTCAATACAGCGTCACCTACTTACCTAATGATACGAATGATAATATCATTCATCGAGTATCGAATAATTGAAATTTTAAAAATATGAAAAAAAAACTAATCATGTCATAAACAAATAAAACAAATTTATCATTTATTTATAAATTACTAGCTGACCGGGCAAACGTTGTTCTGCCAAAAAATTTTTAGGGGTAGGGGGATGAAAAATAGATGTTGTCCGATTCTCAACCGTAGCCGATATGCACGCAAAGATTCACGAAAATCGGTCGAGCCGTTTCGGAGGAATTCAACTTCTAACACCGTGACACGAGAATTTTATATATAAGATTTTATTTATAAATTATTATCATGTACATGATAATAATTATGTTTTGTAGTTCATAATCTACTTATTTTATGTGTAGAAATGTACCTTAAATGATTACTGCAACACCAACTATGGACAAAATGCAGTAAATTAAAGAAGCTGAACATAGTGGATTTAGTTTCGCAACTCAAGAAATAGTTTGGATATGGCTAAACACTTATTTTGTAAATATTTTGAGAAGAAGTGACAAACTGACACAACTGATGATTATACTTAATGCACGGACCTGAAAAAAAGACATGTGAGTATTGTTTTTCCCACATTTTAACGCACACGTGAAATAAACAACCATCTTCTATACTACTGATATTATAAATATGAAAAATTGTGAGGACGTTTGTTTGTTTGTTACTCTTTTCGCTTTGTTTGTTATCCCTTGATTTCCACATCAAGGTATTCCAACATTCCGAACCTTCAACTTTGACTGTTTGGATACTCATCATATTGAAAGACTTGATCATTATTATGACAGAGTTTTAATTCTCTTGTTAGTTAGTTATAGTTTGGCTAGTCCCTTAATGAATATCGACAACAGCGCAACTGTCCTATAAAATCTTTTAAGCGGAATGTTTTATTGTCGGGTGGTTTCGTAGACAAAAATAGTGATACGAGATTTTTATTGGTATATTAAGATAGCAAATACCTATTGTAAATGTAACTTTAAAGTTATGTGAAGTCAGTAACCTAAAACTATTATGTTGCACCTTTAGCAATGCGAAAACATAAATTAAATTGCATGTAAGTGCTTTGCGGTGGACTTTCCTAGTTTTTAAACAGAAAGCGACGCCAGTGACTCATAAAGTGTACGCGAAAGAAACACTGCGCTATTTTATTTTTCATTGCGGCTAAACATACGCAGTTATGTACTAGCCAATGTACTACTGACATAACAGGAGTCACCACGACCTTTCCGTCTATAACAGACGATTCAAACAGCATCTTGTAGATGGCACCTCTTTTCATGACTATAAAGAGCTGGGTGCGACAGTTTCTACCGCAGGGACGACAGGAGAGTGAGAGTGTACGTTTTTTTAAAAAGATGTGCTGAGGAGTTACTTTACGGCTTTTCTTCTCCTCCATGACAAAGCACCCTTCCGAAAAGCTGGTTGTCGTATAATTTTTTTTCTATTTGACAAAATATTGCACTGTCACATTCTTGCGTTGTTTTGTTGCAATTTGATTTCTGTTCAGACAAATTCCATCTGCTTACAAAAATTACAGCAAGATACAGCATAACTTTTTTTTGTACGATATTTAACGCGAATAAACTTAGCTCATGTTGAAATTAAAACTTTGGATTTCTTTTTAATGATAAAGTGGATCTTTTCATTTAAGCTGGCAATTTAAGAGCTTATTTTACAAATCCTTGCAAACTTACGTTCGTTAAGTATGCAAAGTGCGTGCAACGCCCGCGACAATTCGTGAGCGGTGCCCACTCGGAATAATAAAATATCGTATCTGTGTCTCTAAATCTGGTGTAGATACGTAATGCTTACGTTTCATGAATTGGTCAGTTCATGAAAATTATCGTTTAACGTTATCAATAAACTTGGACTGAAATGACCAAGTCGTTGACAATTATTATTATATCTTTTATTATTAACCATTTCGTTAATAATGCTAAGTGATTACAAACTTATAGCATGTCGCTATCATATTAATATCATACATTTAAGACAAATTTCTCAAAATGTTTTTCCATAACGCGGGTATTTTACCATAAACATCATAAATTGAAATTGATTTTGTGTTGTCAGTCGCCTGAAATACTAAAGTCCAAACTCATTTGGCGTCGCTGTGTGGTACAAACAGGACTTTAGTATGAAATGCACTTGACTTATTTTACGCATCTTCTAAAAAATACGCTTGTTTAGAGGAATACATGTCGTAATTCGTAATCTTAAAATGAAATTCACATTTTTACATAATTATGTTGAAGTAAAACAAACATATAAGTAACAACCGAACAGATCTGCCATGCACTACTGCCTATAAACATTCCGTCTGAAGGCTTTACTATCGCATTCTCAGCCCCGAAGTATCGTGCTCTATACACCGTGCTTCAAAAATCCAATAATAGCCTGGTAGCTATTAAATATGTTATAACATACTTTACAAGACCCAGCGATTTTCAAAAGGAGGAATTGTTCACCATAGCTTCATCCTATGTTCAAGAGTTTAAGCTTGAACAAAGACAGAAAGAACACCTTTTCGCCAAACTATAAAATTAAAAGGTTCTGTAATTTCCTGACAGAAATGGTATCCCAAAATCAATCATTCAAATCAAAATCATCGTTTGACGCGTTCTTATTTCCCGTATGCTTCAGTATCAGTAGCCGTCACGATCATAAATTATTCATTGTGTATAGATATAACTTCAAAGCGCCGTATGAACGAATTGAATATCGATCGGTGAATTAAAGCCCTTCCCTTTTCTCTTGAGTGCCTTTTTGTTAGCGATTCCTTTCCCCTTGTAATCGAGAGATCTTTCCTGCACCCTATAATTACGTACCGTGAAGTTGCCAGTTCACATCATTCATTCTAAATAAAAAATTCATAAATAAAAAGTTATTCTTCAACAACTTAAGTCCCAGGTCTGCTATGTTCGAGTTCTCTACGTGGCATATTATCTGTCAGTTGTTGTTGAATCTATCTTTAAAAAACAAAATTTCTGACTCCACTTCTACGTCTGCTTTTACTTTATTAGACTAAAAAAATGAGGAGGTTCTCAATTCGGTTTTTTTAATTTTTGTTTCCTGAAACAAACTCCGTCAGATCTGTCATTTATTTATTTATGACATTCCATTTATTTATTAAGATAGTCCGTTACTTGAGCAACACCACAATAATTGAATCACTGATAAGGAGCGATCAAAAGCGAAGATAATTTAAAGGATTTTTTTTGAAAGGTTTACATTTAGAATGCATTAAAAAAAGCAAAGAAATATCCGCAAAATTTTTATCTAGCAGTGCCTGTCTACTTTTTCTTTTATTGCTAACTTTTAATTTCAATGCCAAATTTTTATTTAAGCATTTTTTTCTAAAACGAAAAATTTTAAACGAAAATACGAATGATTTTTGAGCGTCATTATAAAGGCATTCGACAGTCACCATGAAAATTCAGTATTACGTCCGTATTTCACTTTGTAATACAAAAGTGAATTGCTCATGTAAAATTCAATCAATCAGTGGAACAAAGTAAAGGTCATACTTATTCGGTGAAATACAAGACGTTGAACAAGATTTTAAGTGTGACTTGAAAACATCTCAATGTTTCTTTTGAATAATACATAAATTTTGAAGCAAAGGCATTTGATGTCTAGGGTTTCAACCTCTGTTTGAGATTAGATATCTTATGCCGAGGTATGTAAAGCTGTAGTGAGTAAAGGTTGCGGATCATAATATTTACATTTCATCAAAATATTATTTAGTATTAGATTTAGATTTCGTATTAGATCGAAGCGCTCATAGCCCGGCGGCTTACGTCGATCCTAAGCGATCGACAAAGTTAAGCAACAGCGGGCGCGGTCGGTAGTTGGATGGGTGACCGCTAATGGCAAAAATTTCTTGAGCGTTTCCGTGCTTCGGGGGGCACGTAAAGCCGTCGGTTCCGGTTGTTATCGTAAGATAATAGTCGTTAAGCCATGTCGGAGGCCCTCGGGCGGCATGAAAACTTCCGACAAATAGGTTGGCCACTAACTCCTCCACCAATCCGCACTGGAGCAGCGTGGTGGAGTATGCTCTAGGCCTCCTCAAGAGGAGAGACCCTTGATCAGTAGTGGGCCGTTAATGGGTTGAAGCCAAGCCATTAGATTAGACCCTAAGAGAATTTAGGTTATATGGAGATGAAACTTAATGTATTCTTAACAACCCAAACAATAAAACAAAAGAAAGAGATGTACAGTCGACACTATTGTCGAACCCGAGTCAATTTTCAGTCGGGGGTTTCTCATGTTGCGATTTTTACTTTGTAACAAACAAAATTTGTTTTTAGATAACACTAGTTGAATCTAGTGCAACCCAAAAAGTGTCTAGCTAAATAGTCTTCATTTTTTGCTAATAATTATTTATTTAATAAGTAAATGAAATCGCATTCGATTTATTTTGGACGCCGCTTTGGCGTCCTGAACTTATTAGCGGTAAGTTCAATACAGAGTTTTCAATTAATTCCTTAACTTAGTTTCAAATAGAACCTTCTATCTACAGCGTCAGCAGTAATTTCAAAAACTTCAATTGAAGCCACATCAAAAGTCTCTAAAATATTTTCCAAATGCCCATTTAGGTATTTATATTTTGTAAAGTCTGATTAGAACCACAGGTAAAACACAACAGCTGTTTTAATTACACGCACAACTCAGACAAATAATACCTATATCTTAAAAACAAAATTAAATATAGGTACGTACCGATCACCAAATTTTCAGTACTTAGTTTATTTGAAGAGTAGGGACCACGGACTTAAGAAAAAGTCGGACGTAATCCCAACAACAAGTTCAGTGAAGCGCCCATAGTACCTACCATAATACCAACTCTATATTCGTACAAGTACACATACCCACACATTGACACTTCACTGCTTCAATCGCGAATCAAAAATTACGCACACATAAGCGGGGGGCCATTGCTATGCTTCACTCTCGATTAGACGAGATTACGTCCGTCTTTTTTTCTGGTCCGTGAGTAGGGACATAAAGTATTGAATTACTAATTTACATTCCCGAACGGATCCCCGATTCAAGATCGTGTTTCAGCATTCCAACACGGATGACCTTCTCCGCTTTGTTAATATTCCTGTTATTTTGAAGGTATTTTCAAATATACGTGCCGGAATGTACTATCATATAAATTAAGTGAATATTTGTAATTGAAGAGAAGTATTCCAGAGAAGCTAATTCAATATAGCAGTTGTGTAATTGAAAAATTACTTAAAATAACAGGTCAGGCTCACATCACAAAAGAGTGAGATAAGTTTGAACAATGTTAATGTTGTGTTTTTATATCAATATTTCCAGTAAAATGTGTGTTTTGATGATATTAGCCGAACTTAAAACACATTATTTTAATCAAGTAATCAGCCGGGATAATCAGTGACCTAGTGAAAAAAAAATAAGAGATACAAACTTACCTTAGTAATTTAATCAAACATACATTATTACTAATGTATTAATTCCTCCTTAATTACTTATGGATAATTTTCCTCCAAGATTTTCAAAGCACAATTAGCGTTTATGACTTATGATAATGCAGGCTTTCATTTTAGGTGCGTGCGAACTTTAGTGACGCGCCAAGGAAAGCAAAGCTTAGTTGGCTCCGGACAAAAATCAATCTCAGTAAAAGTATGATAATTATACTTTATTTAAATTATCATATTATTATAACTAGGACTCTGACCGCGTCCGCGCGGCTTTGCCCGCGTTTAACGGGATAATAAGTATCCCGTGTCTTATTTTAGACCATAGCCTAAGCAAAGAGCATAGGCAAAGAGTAACAAACTTCCATAAAAAACTTTCACTTTTATAATATTAGTAGCCTGATAAGTCAAATTAATTATTTATTTTACGTTTATACTTGGTGATACTATATACTCGGTGTTCTATTAGTGATTTGTTCTTGAAGTTAATATCTAAATCAGAATCCATTTATTAACGGAATACTTACAATTATAAGCTTCATGTCTGAGGTGTCACGAGGTTGAGATGTCAGCTGAAAAAGTCAGAATCGCTTCAGTAGTTTCAATTACCTATCTGTCGCGCGGTGCTATTTTTGCATTTTCTTATGACAAAATTTGCTTTGCGCTGTAATGCCAGTTGGGTAGTTCTAAAATTAAGTATACTTATTCGCATTCTTAATCAAATTTTCCAATTTTTTTTAAAAGTACGAGGCGCCCTTTGTAATTTTTTTTTAAATAACGTTTAAATATTTATTATAAGTATCCATTTAATATTACTTTTTTGACAATATTGGATTTTAATTATTAATAGTTATGAGATTGATGTATTGGAATTAATTTGATTTCGACCTTTTTTCTATTCGATTCTACCTAAATCTGATTTGAGGGATTTTATCTGACCGTCTTAAATAATATCTACTTATTTAAATAGTACGTTTTTTAATTTCTATCCATCATATTCGGATTATTTTAAATAATATTTGTATATTATGAGAATTTCATATATTAATTCCTAAATATAGCAGTTATATACAAATCGGTTTCAATACATTAGTTGCCGGTCCCAAAGTCAATCTCCCATACAGCGGACGCAATACCGGACACGCCATCTGGCGGCGACATTGAAAACCGACTGGTATCTATTTCAATTTCCTACCCGCCGCTCGCAACCGTAATCGCTTTTCCATTTTAAACCACGAATCACAGATTCTATCGCCATGCCTTCTATATGGGGAGAGCTTTGGCTTTAATGGTCACCATTATAAAATTATACAAACTACTATGTCGGTCTCGAACCTTGTGACGTAAATCCTGAAATATGGATTGGTTAAGCCAATATTATAATATGAAATAATCTTTAATAATAATCTATGGTAGATACGCTTCCCTTTCCTCCTTTATAATATGTAAACATGCAAGCATGTCTATGCTTAGTTAGTCTTAACGCCCGGCGCAACGCACGCCCCACTTAGGACGTCTTTGTAATAAAGTTGAAAAAATCAGTTACCGAACCGCGTCAAACGACGAGTTACTACCGCTCTCTTCTATCGCTCTTAATTAAATAAATTCCCGCTGTGGGCACTGCGCCCCATCGTACGTTTCTGTTTCCCGTTAATGGTGGTGCCATCCGCGAGTGTGATAAACGATTCGTGAACTGGATACCGGGTCGTGCTACTATAAGTTGCTGGCTGCCTGCTGGGTTATCGGAGGTACCTATACCAGACTATTAGAGTGCTCCTAGCTGTGCTCTGACTAGGTTTGCGCTTAACTTGTCTATTCCCTATCCGTTTGTTGTGCGTAACAATACAGTCCACAACTCCACACCGTCGAAAAGCAAAAATAACGTCATAATGGCATAGCCATGGATGAATGATAATAATTAGTATGATTTTAAGATCGGCTACGTACACCGCTCACCGTTTCGCCAGACTGATCGACTCTTTCTCCATCCATACTAAAATACAAGTCAGTGCTAAGCATGAAACACAAAGCACTGAGAAGAAGGGATTTTTGGACATTCAGAATGCAATCCTTTATAGGGTTGAAATAGAGGATAGCAGTTTTTATAAAAAAGCATGTTTCTGTGGACGAAGACACATGTCATGCTTCGCAATTACACGCATTCTGTAAACGCATTTAAAGCTTAATTATACATACACTAGCTTCTACCCGCGACTTCGTCTGCGTGGACTTGAGAATTAGTAATTAAAAAGATCCCGGGAAATCACAATTTTTTGACACCGAGGGTTGTGTACAAATTTACAGAACCGAACATAAGAGCAATATTAAATGATTTAGTAAGAAACTTAACTTTTCCGACCCTCGAATAACCTGATCCCGACAAACATGCACCCTGTTCTTTGATGCGGGATATAAATTATCTGTGAGCCAAATTTTATTTAAATCAATTTAGCGAGGTTAAAAAAATTATCTTAATATACGCTTAAGAAATATTAGTGGGATTTTATATACGTACACCATCAGATCCTGAATTGGTCAATGTTGTACTTAGGGATCCGCAAAAAGTATCGATACTTCTAGGTATCGATACTTTTGTTGCGATACCAAGTACTTTTGGTATCGATACTTTTGTTCCGATACTTTTGAGGTATCGATACTTTCTAGAAGTATCGATACTTTCCTTCTCCCATTTCCAATAAATTATTACATTATGAAAAATAACAATTATTATTCGAACTTTTAAACAAAATATTTGTCACAACACTACTAAACCTAAGACATGATTTGGTGAATTCCCACTCATTGACGAGCACTTTATGTGTGTTACCATTTTATTCCATTAAACTATCTTAGAAGTTTTTTACGAGTAACCTTTACGGGTTGAATAATCTGTGTAGTGTTTTTTGTCTTTTAAACTGTTTCACTTATTCAGTTTTCTGATAAATGTAGCCCTTGAGGCTACGTCCGCACAGACAGGTGGCTTGCTTAGCGCCTAGAGCCTAGTGGATTGCATTCTGGCTACTTGCTAGGAAACACGGTGGCCGCACTGAGAGGTGGTTTGCGTGGTGGGTCGCTAGGTGCCTTGGTCATTTTGCTTGTCGGTACGTTGACGAAATGTCACTCTCAAAAATTACTTACAAAATTAATGAAATAAATGCAATGAGATCATTGAATAAATGCAACAATTTCTCGTTTCAGCTTTTAGTTTTTGCCATTGACATTCATCAATAATAGTATATCCATGACAACCGACTGTCAATCTCATTTTTGCTTCAAAAATGCCTAGCGCCTAGTAACAAAAAACCAACACGTTTGTTTACTTCGATACACGCTAAGTGCGTTGCTAGGCACCAAGCGCGCAGTGCGGCCAGTCACGAACACTCTAGATCGTTTGTTTTACTAGGCTAGTCGCTAGGTGACTAACTAGGCTTTAGGCGCTAAGCAAGCCACCTGTCTGTGCGGACGTAGCCTAAAAGTATTATTGCATTATGTGCACAGCATCTTTCAATTCCTTAGTTATAGGAAAGTACTTCTCTGACAAAGGTACGCTTATGACTAACTCATGTAGTATAGAGGTAAGGAGAGTGCACTGTGCACGAAAATTGTCCGTAAAAATGCGTCCAATAACGGGTGGCGCTGTGGTAGCCTAGGATAAATTTTATTGAACTCAGCAAACTTCACTCCCCAGCTCCGTCTACAACATCTATATTCATATGGTAGTTATTCCGATGCCAGCGCTATTGTCGTAGGATGGTGGTAGGTATTGGAACCTCTATTATCAGCTGAACACTATTTCTAATTTCCCCCATGTGAGATAGCTCTCCTTACCCTCTATACTTTATGGACTTAAGCCCAATGCATACGTATCTAACGGGTTTTTTCCCCGTACGGGACGGGGACAGGGTAGGCGCGCTCTATAGCTTGCTTATGTTTACTCTAAAGGAAAACCTCGTCGCCGACAGGGCGTGAAACATCGTTTCATAGAAAATGTATGCGATAGTGCATACGCAGCGGAAGCGAAACCCCGTCCCGTACGGAACGTGGCCCGTGCGGGACGGGGTTTTCAAAAACATCGTCGCCGACGATGTTTTCAAAACCCCGTCAGTGCCACGTTCCGTACGGGACGGGGTTTCGCTTCCGCTGCGTATACACAGTCACCCCGTTCACGACGGAGAAAAAGTAGTAAGGAATGCCCCGTCCCGTCCCCGTCCCGAACGGGGAAAAAACCCGTTACGTATGCATTGGGCTTAACTGTCTAACAGTTTCTTAATATATAATATCGTGGAGCATTGAAAGGTAGAAGGAGGGCCATCTCATATGAGGAGAAAGTTGAAAAAGTGTCCAGCTGTTCACTGAAAATAGAGGTTCCAATAATGGCCATTTTAGAATGGCGCTAGTGTGTGTGTGTGAAGTTTGCTGAGTTATGCCACCCGTAATAAACGGCGCTTGTGTCTGATAAGTAGATATTTGTAGCGCCACCCATAATTTTCACAGAGATGTAAGGAGAGAGTAAATTCACAGAGATGGCCTCCTTCTACTCAATCCTCCATGATATATATCTACTATACTCCATGCGATTTGCAGCCGAAACAAATGTAAACAAACGATTAAAATCGTTTTCTAGTATTTTCATTAACTAACTTGAATTTGTACACCAAATGCATTTTATTTAGACAAACTACTCACTAAAACAAAATAGTACATTATGTTAAAAGTTTCAAATCGCTTCTTGGAAATAAGATTGTCATTGCAAAGTGTTTGAATGATGACAGTGTTATTTAATTTTATTTGTATCCACATTTACTCGGAATTTATAATTGTTATCGATCAATATGTATTTATTTAAGTTTTCACAAATACCTTAATGAGTAGTTTGTCTAAATAAAACGCATTTAGTGTAAAAATTCATGTCAGTTGGTATAAAATCCTATAAAACGATTTTAATGGTTTGTTTATATTTGTTTCGGCTGCAAATCGCATGGAGTATAGTGGATACTCGGCGTGTCCACTACGCAAAATTTTCTGATAAATATGATAGATCAGTGTTTGTGTGTTGACGTTGTCGTTAATGTGCCATCGTTACATATTATCTTCAAATTGTTGTACATATTGGAAAAGTAGAAAATCGACTTTGTCAATGGACTGAATATGTTTATTGCCTTCGGATTATTGCCTTTCAAAAGAAACCATTTTAGAAGCATATCGGTTGGATGGTTTCAGTTTCTATAAAGGATTGTTGTAGGGATGCTACAATTTTTTTTGTGTTTTATATTATATAGATTGGATATTAGTGACTATTTTGTGAGAAACGTCCCTGCTAGATTTTTTGCGAAACCTTGGAGCACAAACAACATTCCATTCAGGTTTTTTATAAATGTTTTAAAAAGTACTCGATACCTTCAGGTATCGATACTTTTGTTCCGATACTTTTTTGGTATCGATACTTTTGATACGATACTGGTATCGAGTAAAGTATCGATACTTTTGAAATTTTGCGTAACCCTAGTTGTACTGGTTTTGCATGTCAACGTTATCAACAACAAATATTTTGAAAACTGTTACTCCCACCCATTCTGGAATTATTATACATATTCTGTCTCTAAGGTACACCACCTAGCCCCGAATTGGTCAATAATGGACTGGTTTCATAATGTCGACTTTATCAACAGCAAATATCTTTAAAAATGGTTACGTTATTTCCGTCCGTTCAGGATTTACATAATAATTTTTCTTCAAGATACACCATCAGACCCAATTACATGATCATCTTGATTATTAATTTTACCTTTTTTATACCCTGGACCGAATAATTAAAAAAATGTCTTCCGCATTTTCACACATTCTGGGATTAAAACTCCAACATTATGAAACATTTCAGTCTTCTTATCCATTGAATAGTATTGAAGGGGCGCCACATTTGGGGTGAGGAGCAAAAAAAGGAAAAATTGATTTTTATATTCTTATGTGGGCGCCACAATATTTTTGCCTAGGGCGTCAGTGGCTCTAACGCCGGCACTGGTAGAGCACCTAAAATCAATGACCAAAAATAATAAAAAATATGAAGAATATTAAATTTTTCATTCCATCAAGGTTAGAGACAACGTTACTTATTTTATCTAGTAGAACTAACAATTAAGATATACTGAGATAAAATATAAAGAAAACTGAAAAAAAAACAGTTTTACTTCGACTACACCAGGAATAGGAGTTTGAGATTATAAATGACAGTTTAATTCAGACTACTGGAATACTGGACTCCTCCTATTTATTCATAGACGTTGACAAATTTTTCCACGTAAATATAAATAGCCAAACCTAACCTAATCGAATTCTTCTTCCATTTGAATTACATACTTAGTGTTTTCTTGGCACTACTTCTTCCTTCTTTTCGACTTATTGTATGATTTTATCTGACCAAGTAATAATGTCTGTAAAACGGTCCCAATGCTGCTCACCAGATGACGCAAACTGCTGCCGCCGCTCTGTCTCCGTGATCGGATTGGGTGGTTTAGCAGGTACCTGAGGTGTAGCATGTCATGTTTCTCGGTCAATGTTTGATCGCGCCGACCACGGGCTATATGAGTCGCTCAGGGACGTCTCGCCTCTTCACAGTTGACTGCCTGAAAGCTAAACGCTTCTGCGTGAAGAGTCAAAAGAGTCCCCCCGACTATCTGGGGAGTTTCGCAACCGCGGCACCAGCTAGATTTACGGTAATGAAAGGATCCCCTTTTTTATTTTTATTTTTTTTTTTTTTTCGGGGGGGAAAATGCATAACGCATACCACCCGGGCACAGGGGGCACCCGAGTGGTTATGTGGGACTCCCGTCTAGGCTAATGAGACCCACGGTATACCCACTAAAAACCCCCCCATCTTCCACCTCGCCGCATTGTGACGGGGTCACGGGAACGCTTTCGCACACATCCGCGACCCCGCCGGCGGCAGCCGCCCACTAGCGGCTCCACCGCGAAAGCCCGAAGGCCCTCCACGATGGGCGCACCAGATGTTAAGGTGCGCCTCCCTCCTCGGCCTCCACCAGTACTGTAGCCGACTATGAAAGGATCCCCTACCCGACAGCAGGGCCCGCCTCTCAACCGGGAGACTCTAGTTCTCCTGAGTTTATTCCTGAATGACTTTGGGATTTTTAAGTGTAACTTCCAACTACGCAAGGCCGAGCTTTTCGTCCAAGAACTTGGCCCAAATGTATATATTATACCTATGTATATATTATAGCTATAAAAAGTTTCAGAAGAAACTCATAGTTTAAACTGCTTCGCCGTTTGTGGATTAAACAGCGTGCCTGCATTACCATAAGATTAGTTTGTTTTTACTGCTATTTATATAGCTCAATACATCTTAATTCTAAGTTCTGCTAGATCATTAACAACTTTCTCTGAACTTGATAGAATGGAAATGTAATCATTTTCATAATTTATTATTTTTTCATTCATGTTTTTTTAATTTGACGACGCTTTTATTCATCCACGGAGGACGATGACAATTTAGCATCAGGTGGCTCGTCTGCTTTTACGTGGCTATTCAAAAATTCAAAAGTATTTTAGTTATTTGTATTGCACTTATGTACGTCCGGTCATAATTAGCCTATGCGGGGCCGGCATGGTACGCATTGACCAGTAGGTGACAGCAGTGATTATTAAATATGTAAAGGATTTGTATTTTTATTATTATCTACTTTCTGTGTGCCTATTCATACATTACAATAAGGAAGTATAAATTGTAATACTTTGTCAAAATTTAAGATTTTTATTTATCTACAAAAAAAACAGTATTTGATAATTTTCCTAAATTGTGTGATATTATTATCGCTAACTCTGACCCACATCGTCATACAGTGAATTGAATATAGGAATCTTATAGAACAATCTACTCGTAACATAGTTATGTGTTATTGATTGAGTAGGGTACCTAATTTGCTTAAAACCTCTATATTTTAAATATTATAGATATGTATATGTATTATGTACACACTAATTTCAATAAAAGATTTATTGACTCATTCTCAGACCTACTTACATTTTTAATACGCTTTTTAATTATGACTTCTAGTGACCTAAACTGACATCTGTTGTTGATTAGCGGAACTAATTCACCACAAAATCATAAATTAAAAAAAACTGGTACACATAGATTTTTTTGAAGAAATAACTTATATTTCCGATACTAAACCGTCTTTTCTATCCCTCTATCGGGTACTTTCACAATTTCTTGCTATTATGTGGCGTATCAAAAAGTCCTATATATTGATATCTCGACTTGTAAGCGACGTATCAGGATAAAACATACACCAGATTTTAAGTGAGACCATCAGTAATATAAGTGTGAAAACCGCAATCAATTTCATCCAGTGGTTTTGGCGTGATGCGGTGTCAAACATACAGACAGACAAGATTTTTAAAAATGTCAGATTTACTTTCTATTGCTCCTATGGAGTCCCCTGATATCAAATTTTCTTAAATATCTTCAATGTACAGACATTATCGAGTTACTGTTTTATAATATATATAGATATAGATTACGTATATTGTACATCATACGATACAATTTAAAATTGAATTGCGAAAGGTTTTAATTAAAAAATTACATTAAACACCCTCGCCACAAATATAACACGAAATTAAATTGGATTTTTGCGAATTGGGAACCGTCAGATACGTACGGTCTCTCAACGAAACGCGTTAATTTACATAAGATAATCTACTAACTTTTTCATTCTGGATGTATTTTATAATTTAATAAAAGCACCTACGAGTATTCGGGACAAGCGTGTAAAATAAATTAGACCTACTTTTTACAACGTTTTGTCTTATACGTTTATCGTGACAGGTTTATTACGAAAACACGGAGGGTTCATATTAAAGCATGATAAAATTGTAGACTAGATTTAGGTTGCTATTTCCATTTATCCTTGTTTCAGTCCAAACCTTTATAGTTTTAGTGTACCTACCTACCCTGCTAACGAACGGAACAAGCAATTAAATCTAGTCCATGGATGAGTCGCGTTTAATACACCAGAGGATGCAGCAATCATAGCAAGGCAAGGTTACTGGCTACTGAAACTATGCTTTTCATCAAAGGAACATAAACATTTATATGTATTAAATTCAAGTTGTTATAAATACCTACTACGCAGTTTCATTAAAATGGCCGCGATCCGGCAAGAAAATAATACATTTATATTGTTCATGCTTTGTTTCAGTGATTGCCTGAATTTTGCATGAGCAATCCACTCCGATGCCGCTCAAATTTGTGTTATGGCCGCCGTCTCTTGGGATTCTTGTGTTCGCAAGCTTTGTAATTTTAAACAGTCACTACTTCTACCTAAGTACTACAATCAATGATATTTGAAAATATTATATCATTGATTACAATCGTATGCTACGAACTCAACAAGTGCTATACAATATATTCAATCAATTAGCATCTCTATTTCATTGAAAAAAAAAGTTCACTGAAAATTGCTTAAATTATTTTTCCTAACAATAGATTAACTACCTAATTGTTGTAAAACTATATCAACTAGGAATTCAGAAATGTGGTGAAAAATCGTAACGCAATTATATAGGTAGGTACATTTATTTTAGTGAGTTCTACTTTTAACTTATCTTTCTAATTATTATAATTCGTTGTAAATTATGTGCATTGTCAATAAAATAAAATCTAAAATCATCCCTGGTTTAAATTCAACTCACAATAGGTACATAATGTATTAACCCATTATAATTCTCAGAGTTTATGAACAAGTACAAGCCGAATACAATCGCATAATATATTTGGAACATCTTACAAAGCTTTGAAGTTGTGCCGCTGCAAATAATTGATGAAATCCCCTGTAAGAGGGAATATTTATACTAAGCTCTGAGACGTAGTTTGTACAAAATCGCTTATAACGTCGTACCTTACAATAGTCTCAACAAGTAGATACCTACTACCTACTCAACTTAAAAGTTTGACAATATTTTACTTTCTCGTATTTTAATATATTATAATACTAGCTTCTACCCGCGACTTCGTCCGCGAGAATTTAGAATTAGATCCAGATCCTACTAAAATTTAGATGTTAGATTTAGATGTTTGGATGTTTGTGAATTAAACTTACAGTATCCTGCTTTTCATCCCAAAGAATGATGTCGACAACATGCTTATTATTTCGTGTTCTAGCAAGTTGCTAAAGATTCGAAAAAATCATAGGGCATGTCGTGAGGAAGAAGTTCAGCGGCAGGCTACCTTAAGAGCTGCTTAAACAGGCACATCATCGACACCAGCACCATATTCATTATTTGGCGTACCAGCGAGCTGCTTAAGGGTCATAAAAATCAAAGGAAACGTCGTGAGGAATAATTTCAGCAAGCTTGAGAGCTGCTACGCCAGAACAGGCAGGTAAACGACGTTAGCAACATGCTCATGAAACAGAATGACGGAGATGGGCTGTTGCTAGAGTATGAAGCGAGTCACAACACGCGAATCTCAGTAACCAAAAGCTTATAAAAAGGGATAAAATTAACAAAGCGTGTAAATTTTGTGATGCGAGGAAACTGGAGGAAAACTATAAAGTTATTCCGCAATTAGAACAAACAGCAGAACCATTAACAGAATTACGTTTACACAAACGTAACACAAACGAACCATATCATTATTTAAATAACATCGGTATATTTAATGGATGCTTCCATATAATATGACATCTTTATTAAGGGCATTGAAACGAAACGAAACGAAGAGACTCAGTGTTTTATGTACTCCATAGAGTGGCAATAGGGAGGTTGCCCCATGCATATCTTTTAGTAACTAAAAATTATATAGCGTCTTAGCCATATCGATTATATCGCTAAAAAATTACACGATTCCGTAGTCAAAAATAAGATTTATTTGTCTGTGGACTTTATTTACGAAGATGAAGTTGCAGTTTGTTATATCGTTAAACTATGATTTAAAATTAAAAGTATGCCAAATTAAGTATTTTTCTTGCAATCATCGCGGGTCATCGCGAAACATGATCATTATCATACTTAAAGTATGAATGGTATAAATATATATATGTATATTTATGTACTAAATAGATCCTATAATAAACCAAGACTACATCGCTACTTACCATCAGGTGGAATTATTGTAGTCAAGCATTAACTTACAATTTAAAAAAATAAAATGTGTGCTATTCACACATAACGTGGTAGAAGTGAAACCTTCAAAAATTTTGTTTTCAAGATAATGAGACGAATAAAATTCCGGGAAGATGATAATTGTAGGTTTTACTACTCCACTCCACTCCAGTCTCCACTCCACTCCAGTCTCCACTCTCCACTCCACTCCAGTCTCCACTCAACTCCAGTCTCCACTCAACTCCAGTCTCCATTCAACTCCAGTCTCCACTCAACTCCAGTCTCCACTCAACTCCAGTCTCCACTCAACTCCAGTCTCCACTCAACTCCAGTCTCCACTCAACTCCAGTCTCCACTCCACTCCAGTCTCCACTCCACTCCAGTCTCCATTCCACTCCAGTCTCCACTCCACTCCAGTCTCCACTTCACTCCAGTCTCCATTCAACTCCAGTCTCCACTCAACTTGTCTC
This sequence comes from Thymelicus acteon, assembly GCA_951805285.1. Classification (NCBI taxonomy): domain Eukaryota; kingdom Metazoa; phylum Arthropoda; class Insecta; order Lepidoptera; family Hesperiidae; genus Thymelicus; species Thymelicus acteon. Next base: position 6,021,277 of record OX638218.1, read on the forward strand.
CACTAAACTCCAGTCTCCACTGGACAGTTTCGTTTCATCGAATTTCAAATCACCCCCCTACTAAAGAAGTTTTCACTTCAAAAAATCTATTTGTCTATGCGTCTGGTTTTACAGTGTTAATATTCATCATCATCCTGCCCATTTCCCAATTTTATTTGGGGTTGGCGCAATATGTTTTCCTCTTCCACACTTCCCTATCAGCCGTCATCTTTACACTATCTCTCTTATCTTTCATATCATCTGTAACACAATCCATCCATCTTTTCTTTGGTCGTCCTCGTCCCCTTCGTCTATCCATCACATTCATATCCATCACTCTTCTCGTCACATGCGTTTCCTCTCGCCTCATCTCGTGCCCATACCGTGATATTCGGTTCCCTTTTTTGTAATTTTTGCCACTTTCAAACTGTCTTCTAATATACTCATTCCTTACTTTGTCCATTCTCGTCACTCCACACATCCACCTCAACATTCTCATCTCTATGATATGCAATCGTCTCTCATCCATCTTCTTTGTAGCCCAACATTCTGATCCATACATTACGACAAGTCTTATGACGGATTTGTAGATTTTACCCTTAAATTTACGAACAACAAATATATTTGAAAATTGTTTAGTTATTTGAATTGTTCCGTTGAGGAGTCATATTTCGTCTCTGACACACATCTTGCGATGTCAACGATAACAACAGCGAACATATTTAAACACGATTCAGTTATTCCCTACGACTGAGAAGCTCACTCTTAACAACCAGAATCCATAGTCTCACTATATTGACCAAGTTGAGTAAATTCCCAGTACAATAAAAAAATCATGAAAATCGCTTCTTAAACAACGAATCTATTCCTACCTAAACCCATTGTATACTAACGGTCTTGTTCATTAAAAACTTATTTAAGGTTTGTAGTGTTCGGCTAAAGCACTGGTTATATGCATGCACAGCAATAAAAAAATAAAGAAATATTGACAAGGCCAAATTGACATAAGGCCGACACCACACTAGGATTTTATAAGCGTACGCGTTCATCCGACACACGTGATTAATGATTTGCTAAATAAGTTTAAAAAATCAATATTTATTTCTATAAGGTAAATGAAAAAATATAGGCAGATATTTACGAATGTTAAAAACCAAATTTGATGATTTTTTGACGTGACAACGTCTATAAATTGGTTGACTCGGGTGTCATTCACGAAAACTGTGTAACGACCAAGTAAGATTTGCCGGAACGTTACCATGCACGCGCAGCATTAAAGAGAGAGGCTCGCTCGACCGGCGCGCGCCTTGTGTCTCTCTTCTACGCGAGCGTTTCTGGCGTCGGAGTTGAATAGACTAATTAGTGAACTTATGTTCCAAAAACTTATACTACGAACAGACGTTGTCACGTTAAATCTCCGTCCGTATACAGACTTTACAGACAGCCATTTTGATATTTTTGATATTAATTAAACCTGATAAGATATAATATAATATTTCAATTGCAATTTATATTTAGAGCTAGGAAAAACTTTGATAAGCTATGAATACTTATTCAACGTAATTTTTTTTTTTTTATAACTCATCGATCAAGCGTCTAGCGCTAGGAACGCTCGACAAACGCTGATGTGTAAGCAGCCTTCATTTTGCGTAAAAAATGCTGTGTTTGTTTTACTTGATTTTACACGAGATCGATGGTTACTAAAGCTTCCATTGCGTGATAAAAATGATCACAATGTGCCTCACCGCAAATTTTTATATGTTTGTAAATAAACATATTAAAACAATGAACCAATTATAATTTAATCACTCAATCAGCTGTTTTGAGTTTTCTAATGTCACTGTGATGACAAACGTCAAAACTGTTTTCCTATTACCATTTAGTTTACTTCTTCTCCCTCGGGAATATATCAATATCTCGGGATAAAAAGTATCCTATATATTATTCTAGGTATTAAACTATCTGTGTGCCAAATTTCATCCATATCCGATCAGCCGTTTTTGCGTGATTGCAACACAAACATCCAAACATCCAAACATCCAAACATCCAAACATCCAAACATCCAAACATCCAAACATCCAAACATCCAAACATCCAAACTTTCGCATTTATTTCCTTCATCTAAGCATTTATAATATTAGTAGGATCTTTTGCATCGCGAGAAAATGTTAGGCGTAGCAGAACTTACAATTACGATGAAACACTTTGAGACAAAGTAGATAGTGCCGTTCGTCTTGGCAGCAGCACTACCGTGCCACTAGATGTTTTGTGGTAATTGTGACGCCTGTACCTCGTGCCTGATATTAAACTTCAATAACTTTAATTACTCAGCACTGTTAAGGTAAAAATCTACTTCGATATAAAAATAAAACAGCTTCTAAGATTTCCAAGCGATATTACCAAAAATATTATTAAAGCAAATCACTTACCCTTCACAAGGTACCGATTTGAGGTCGCGAGAGACCGACTTCGGTCTACCGTGATCAATTTTATTTTCTTTCAGTCCCTTTGTTCCAGCCTTCACCGATGTTATTGTTATCCCTTTTATATATTTTACTACTGAACCCTTCACAACCAATTTCTTTTTGGGAGGGTCTTCGAGATATGATTGTTTTATCTATTGATAAATCTATTTATAAATACTGCAAAATAAATTCGCTATTTTTCTCTTTTCTAAGCTGCTATTCATGATCTATTAACATAAGATTACTTAACATATAACAAAATATAATATAATATAACAAAAACTTCATAAGCGTCTAAGAGAGAGATTTGCTGATTTTTCAATTTTTTCAAACATACCCAGAGAACGTAGGTAGGTACTGTTAGCAAAAGAATTAGGTATGCAGGGCATGATTCTAAAACCTTCTGTAATCATTGATATATCAAATGATTTGTGTTATTATTAATGTTTAAATGATACCTGTACCTGAACATTACAGAGGGTTTTAGAATCATGCCCTGCATACTTAACTCTTTTGTCGAATGTACGTAAAAATATTGTATTGATGAAATTATTGTCTATCTCATTTAAAGCGATCTGAGCACAAAATAAATAATTATTATGATACGTATATGTTTATTTACACCATGTCTGTATTTTTATTGACCTCATATTTATATTGCAAATGCTAAAAATAATAAAATTATTGAAAATTGACAATTTATGTTAGTTGATGTGATTGCAGGGTCGATATTCATGTAGTAAAATCCATTATTAACAAAATAAAGTGAATAAAAGTTTTGATAAAAAGACTGTTTCTTGGAGTGTAACATAGATACTACATCTCTTTTACTGTGAGCAAGTTTTGATTAGTTACATTCAGTCATAATATTTAATAAAAATATGTTTATACTTGAATAGGTTAATGAAGACCAGTAATACGACGAGGTTGTTCACTTTAGTAGAATATAAGGGCGCCATTCATCCTGAATGGAACCAACTCAACTGGTGTAGTCACCCATCAAGAATCTTTTTAAAAAGAAATTATGACTAGATAATACAAAGCTATTTGATTCTCAAAAACATAAATACGTGGATTTTAACAAAACAATAATGAATCAAATTTTTATGATCAGGCCTTTAAAAGAAAGGGAAACAATGACGTTATTTATAAAAAAGACGATTGAAAATCTACTCTATTGAGCCTGTAAGAGTAATATTAAAATCTTGATCGACAGATATAAGTCATTCATAGCTTTCAATTTTATCGAAAGACGTACCCAATTAGCGACGCGAATTCATAAAATTTCAATAAAAAGTTACTGCTTCAAAGAACATTAAAGATTCCTTTTCGTTGCTCCTTAGGTACGTGACGATACGTAGGTCGTTATTAGTCAGCACGTCATCATCATCATCATTATCATCCTGCCCATTTCCCAATTTTATTTGGGGTCGGCGCAATGTGTTTTCCTCTTCCACAATTCCCTGTCAGCCGTCATAATTATTAGTTATTAGTTAGTTTATCATCAGGTTATTAGTCAGCAGGTATTACTGAATATGTTAAACATTTTAAAAACTACATACATACCTGCATGACCTCCAGGTTCTCAGCCCTATGCCGTTTTGGAACAACGTAGAATAAACTTAATAATAATAATAACGCTTCACGCTTATAGCCCCACACTAGGATTACCTGTGTCGTGGGTGCCATGGACAACACACTAAACAAGGATATTCCCACCCAGACCGAAAACAGAAATTCGAACTTATCATTCTAATTTCCGCCTCGCTGGGAATCGAACCCAGGACCCTCGGTGCGGCGTTCCGGCATGGTAACCATTGCGCCACACGGGTCGTCAGAACAAACTTCGAACAACCTGGAACAACCTTCAAAATGTAACTTAAAAGTGCGGTGCCAACTTCCTGAAGGTACCTGTAAGCTTTACTACTTACTAAAGCAAAAAAATAATGCTCATCTGATGCCAAACCTGAATGTAGTAACTCAATATATAGAATTAAGGCAAAACGTAAAATTTCTACTTCTTAGGATAAGAGTAAGTAGGTCTAATTGGGCTTGCAAGATTTTACCCACAAACTGTATAAACTGTAAGTATTACCTGTTGCCCGAAACTTTGTCAACGGTCTTCAAAGAGGGAAGTGATTTGTAGACGACTACAATAACACCTACCTAATCAATAACTGACAACAGGTAATAACCTAGCTCATAAGATCTGTATAATATAAACAGTTGCTTCGCAGAACACTAGATCGATTGATTTACTATGACTGAGCTTTATTTTTTTTTTATTGTTGTTTGAACGAACTAGTGTCGAATGAACTAGTCATTCGATCATCTATTCGGTTATTGTATTATTCGATTACTCGATTATACCGGACCGAACTCGGTACAAGATAGTCAGTCTATGCCAGGATCTCGGGGCAGACGGCTGTGTCCGCGGAGTGTTGTGCGTACTTACAGTGAATATTATAATACTTATAATATTGATTTATTATAAGTATTAATACTCGTATAAATAACAATACTCATGGTTCGTTGAACATAACAGTTATCAATAACAATTATAAAATTACTAAATGATATATTAATAAAGTTATAAAATTACTTATTGGAAGGCAGGATACGTTCAGCAAAGTGGAAGAATAATGACCAGTTAAGCATGAAGAATGCATCTTATGATCTTAATTCGGCTTAGGGTGAAGTAATTAGATGAGATGGTTTAGATTAAACCTCTGAATTCAAATCCAAGAGATGTCAGTTTCGGATACAGATAAGAGACTTGCTACTTTACTTATCCTTATGTACCTACATACATATTTTAATGGTGTTGTTGAAAGTTAACTTTTTGAATGAATATTTATAGTTTTAAATGTAATTGGAAAATTTAATAAAGATATGTAGATAAGATAGATTACATATTAAGCAGGACAGTGCAATAAAATATAGCTTTTATGCGCTATTTTGGACTAAATAACAAAGTTGCAAGTAACATTATCATACTATCATATGCATATATCACAAACTAATAAATTATTATGAAATGAATAAATAATTATGAAATATACGTTGACAATTTTAGGTGATTGTAGGTATATTTCAATATTGTTCTTTTCATTTAGAGTTCGGATACTTCGGACACTATTTTAAGTAGGTTATTACAAGGAACATCACTCGGGAATACCGTTCAGTCAGTGAACTAGATCAGACGGGCCCGCTCTACCCTTTTATAAATATTGCAGTTTTCTCGCAACCTTTCGAGTGGAATACCTACACTTCGCTTCCTTTACTTTCTTTATTCATGATGTTACCAACGACACATTCGACGTTCACGTCGCGTCGTAGGTACGAAGTTTTGAGAGACCTTTTAAAATAATATGGGATAGGTGTCGTAAGAGGCGACTAAATCCAGCACGCTGGTGGTAGTGCCCTTTGAGGGATTATGTTGGTAATATTGATTTTAATTGTTAATTAATACTTACCATTATTACTATTATTATTTCTCCATGGAGTTCGCCTGGATAGCTATAATACCATGCTTGAGCATGATTCAGCCGCCAAACGACTCGTCGGGTTCCGGCTGGGGGCTTGACAGCCAGTTCTTTCTTTCTTTTTCATCTCTCTTTCTTGGCCGGCAACACATCAGTGATGCTGATGTTGCTGATGTTCATAGGCGACGATAGCCACTATATTGAATACCTCCTCCTTTTTTGAACTCGGTTAAAAATGATATGTAACGAAACAAATTAAACTATTTTCGATGGATATTAAATTTGTTCAGAGTTTAATTAAGGGCTTACAAAACTTTTCAACGTAACAGTTTTTGTATACCTACCTGTTTTTTATAATTAAAACGGCTCGGCTATCTAAATATTTAAATTACAATAAATATTATTAGGTATTTGTTGGATTTCACTAATACTAAGCAAATCCGTAAACTGATTAATTGATTTATTCATTACAACCTACAACTATCACATAGCTGAACTCAGAATAATAAAACCTAATGGCTTGCCGAATGCACTTTTTTTTTCTTCTTTTCACAATCTCTTAGCTCATGGCTTCAACGCATTAGTAGCACATTATAGAGCACAGGTCTCTCCCCTTGAGGAGGCATAGACCATTCTCCACCATGCAGCACCAGTGCGGATTGGTAAAGGGGTTAGTGGCCAACCCAGTATCGGATGTTTTCATACGGCCCGAGCGCGCCTATAATAAGCTATTCACACCAGTTAGGCCAGTGATACTTTGATGATCGATTTGGAGATACCTATATCTCCATGTGATGGTAATTGCTTACCATTGGCTTGCTACAATTTTTCACCGATTTGTATTATAAAGGATTTTTTTTTGTGGATGAACCATCTATGCAAATCGAGAAGAACTACGTAATAAGCAAGCAAGCCAAAACCTTCGCTACAGAGCTTTTTACATTGTTATAAGCGTTGTCGCAAGATGGCGCTATATTTAAAACAAGAGATATAATCACTAGTGCTCTGTTCGCGGCTTTGTCCGCATTTTCTGGGATAATATGCCTTATCCCAGATGGTTCATGAAAATCTGTTCAGTGACTTTTGCTTGAAAGAGTAACAAACGTTCATACAAACTTTGTCATTAATAGTAGGATGAATATGAATAAGTAGTGGAGCACTGTATCTACTATTATCTTCAAACCTGTCATTATCAAAGTATTTAACACGTAGATTTCTTATTCTGTATGTGAAGATATCACCACCGAATTTATCTACAACATAACTGACAGTGCCGGGACTTTATTTCATGGTTCATAACATCAAGTGATATTTTTATTTATTTATTTAATCTTTTTTGCAAGACCTAGAACAGGTTTTTTATGGCGGACTTAAAGCCTTGAGGCATTCTCTACTAATCAACCCACAGTGATGATGAGAAATTGCGGTAGGTGGCAAGACTGACTATCATTGGGGATAACAAGATAAGAGTATAAGGATTTATAATACACATACCTATACTAAGCGATAAGAAGCGTTCATCCATCCTACTATCGAATACGAACGAAATTGCTTCACTCGGTCCACTTTACGATCGATATAAGCCGTCAAACTGTGAGCACATTGTTGAATGTAAGTATGTAACAAGGCATTTATTTACTTTTAACAACAAATGTTTAATTTTAATTCGGTAGGTGAACGCTTAGGTAATACTTATTGTTACACGAGCTAAGTGTCGCTGGTAGGACGAAAAGACATTATCTTACGTCATACGACTGAAATCAATGGCGTCTCGTGTCGGAAGGCATGATGTCTCTAATTCCGAGGGATTTTATTTTTCTATAGAAATAGCTTTGAAACGAACTGACGAGCCCCCTGGTGCAAGTAAGTGGCTCTCATCAGTAGGTAATCGGCATTACCTACTGATGCGTTGTCAGCCAAGAAATAAAGAAATAGAAAACAGGAAATGTATTGTTGAGGTATTAAAATAACATTAAAGGTAAAATGAGGTGAAACTGGCCACGTTCAATAACTGGCCACTTGTATATTTAAAGTTGCAAAAAAATATTTTATTAAAATTTCATTACTATCGTCAATCAGATGAATACAAGGGGTGGCCAGTTACTGGTAAAATTGAGTATTTTTTTAAATAAATTATGTTGCTTTCTGCCACGGACATAAAAAAAGAACGGACGTAACCTTGTCAAATCGAGAGTGAAGCTGACAGCTGACAGCTCGCTAACCATGTGTGCGTAATTTTGTAATTTTTGATTCGCTATGGTGTCAATGTCGTAGCCGTATGGTGTCAATGTGTGGGTGTGTGTACTTGTACGAATAGAGAGTTGGTATTCCTATAGGTGCTTCACTGAATTTGTTCTTGGGATTACGTCCGTCTTTTTTTTACGTCCGTGCTTTCTGCATAATTTTGTTACATATAGGTTTCATGTAGGTTGGTACATTCATCTCAAATACCTACGTAAAGAAGAGAATAAGAAAAGAGTATAAGGTCGTTTAAGTGGCCAGTTACTACTGAGTTTACCCTACATTGAAAATAAAAAACATGAATAACGTCGTATTATTTATTTTCGTCTGTGTTCAGCCGCCCGGTACAGATACGAGCGGCGATTACTCGTTACCTTAAGTACACGCTGTAACGCTACATTACCAAATGTCGAAATACTGATATTATCTGTGGGGCTACCAGCCCCGCAATGCAAACAAACTACGGTGGAAACCCTATTGAAACACTCCCGCCTCTACGATACTCTATAATGATCATCTAATAATTACACATGATTATAACATACAATGAGACACCAAACACAACATAAAGGAAGCCTATTTACACATGACTTTATTGCTCTGATAGAACCTCATGGTTTTCAGTCGTGGCTGCAACAAAATACGTCTTAAATCCCTATGGGTGTATTTATCAATTATTATAATACAAATATACGAGGCATTTCAGGCGTTGTACTATAAGTGCCTTGTATTAAATTCGATATAGATATACGTAGGCGCACAGTTTGTAACAAGGTAAAATAAGAATGCTTTAACGTAAACTTAAGACTTAATACAAGGGCAAAAGTTGAATGTCCCAAACACACATCAAAATTTATACTTTAGGCTGCTAACACACTACAGACAAATTGTGGCAACTAAATTAGGCAACTCGTGGCTGAATACTGAACGATTTCTACTTATAATTAGTAGCGTTCGTATAATTATAATACAAAGCATATTAACTTAAATTCATTTATTTCACTTTTTTAGGTACTTATTTACGTAGCATAGTAGGTATATTGAATAAATTGATAATTAGCAAATGGGTAGCAAAATTCATTCGACAAATCAATTTTATACTTTTACATAATTTAATGTATTACTATGATGTAGTATTATTATATAGTATTAAAATGTATGTAGAAGTAATTAAAAGGAAGTGTTTACATTTTGTACATGAACAAAATCACGTTTTGAATGTATAGGTTGCTGTGATTGCTACTTGATAGTTGCCTGTAGTGTGCAGCGCCTTAGGGACCGGCCAGACAGAAAAGACGTAAGACGCGGACGCGTCGCAGACGCGGCCCCCCCTTCAATAAATTTTCCGCGCCCTGTCTTTTCTGTATGTTTTACGTCGCGACGGCTGTATACATTTTGTATGAAAGTAGATTGAACGGGCGCCGCGACTGCGACGGGTCCGTGTCTTGCGTCTGTTCTGTGTGGCCGGCGCCTTACACGCTAACCTTAAACATAAGGTCTAATGTACAAATTCAATTGTAGGAACACGTTGATATTCGAATGGCGCTAAACCTTTGGCACCCATCAATACTATGATCGCAAAATTGATATAGAAGAATGTAAAGATTCTACATGTAAAAAGATTTCCGAATATTACAATTAGGTACAATACATAATGTATACATAAACGAATATTGCACGTCTAACATTTATATCTATAATCCAATTATACAAATAAATACTTCAATTATTACACAACAATCCATTTGTAATTCTGTAAGCTTACATAAACTTGTTTAGGCTCAATTTTAATAGAGTATTTTTACTATATGTATATTCCGTTCCCACATAGCTATATTATCGAATATTTAAGTGAGCACCTAATATAATTGTGAAACATTTCTAGACACTCGACGAATTTATCGGTTTTACCGTAAGTGAAAAGTAACCCTGGATTATTTTTCACATTTATATAAGTGGAGAGATATTTCAACTCATAAATTAATCTAATAAAAGTTTGTCTTTTATTTAATATAGATAAACAATTGAACATGCAGTTGACAACAGAACTATCTACAAAGCTTGGTCGAGAGTACAGTGTAAACTGCTCATAACGAAATTATTGCCTGCACTATATAAATATGTTAAAAAAACTGATTCAAATTTTGAGCTAAAAATTGTGAAAGAAAGTATACTGAATTTTAATCCTTTTTAAAATATCTTTGCACTATTTTGAATTGCAAACAACAGTACATAACAAAAACAATAGAAAATACCAATTCGTTTATTTAAACCCTAATCTAATGCTCTTTTTAAAATATTAAATCATTACACTGAGCCCCCCACCAGAATTGAACTATTAATTTACGGAGGACGTTTACAATAATTTCACAACATATTATCTACATAAATAGGTCAAGGAGCGATCATTAGGGTTGCCACCGCGAAGCCAACTGAAGCCGTGCGCCGTACTACTACACACTAACGCCACGCCGCGAGCGCGACCGGCTACCAACAGTCGAGCGACACTTCAAGTCTTCATCTACCACGTAAACTATGTTCTCAATGTCGGAAAGTCTAGGCTCCGCATTACATAGAGACGTAGATCACGCCGTATAAGCGATTCAAGTCTGCGAATAACCACGAATACGAATCCGTAGGTGTTCGCAGTTTCGCCGTGTGAATGTGGAGCCGTTTCACTGTCAGTTTAAAATTTTAACATAATTAATTATCCAGTTCAAGGAATGTAAAATCACGACATTAATTATAATAAACGATTTATACCCGCGAGCATTCACGAAATTCAGGCGTGAATGTTCGTGGGTGTTCCGCGAGTATGTAGTTAAACAAACACACAGTAATACCATAACGACAAAAACACTGAAACTATCATAACACTTACTTAAAATTATGTTTTAATAATGATTGTATATTCATTTCACCTCACAGTCACACCAGATTATAAATCTGTGTTATTCTGTAACCTCACAATGAAACTCACACCTAATAGCCGTTAGTTTTGTAATTATTATATTATCGGTAGCTTATCCATTTACCATAATACCTTAATTGTCATTAATTAGATAATGCGTTCAAACCATTTCTTGGTAAGGTAATCATTTTTTTAAGCTTTTTTGTCTCACTGTGCAATCAACTTTAACACGTTGTTATTATTGTTGTTGTTGTTGTTGTTGTTGTTGTTGTTGTTGTTGTTGTTGTTGTTGTTGTTGTTGTTGTTGTTGTTGTTGTTGCTGTTGTTCTGTATTGTTTGTGTGAGTTGGTCTGTGAGATTACACGATTACTGTGTTAGCTACAACTGCAACTGCTGAACAATGCAATCACAAAATTTTAAATACTTTTATAAACTCCGACAGGTGAGCTTTCACTTGTATTTACACATACTTTCTTTTCAGGATCATTACTTAGAGCTTTCATTGCAGTGTCTTCATTCTTTTCTATATATAATCATCATTACTAGTTTTTGTTATCCAACTGTAAACCCTCGAAACGATCGACGTATCCGACAGAAAGAACCATTTAAATATCATTACAAAGTTCAAAAGCGAAATTTTCATATTCAAAGTTCATCAGATTTTAAATTTACATCGAAAATCATATTGTCATCGAGTCAACCATGAAAATAGATTTTGTTTTAAAGAAAACATCCGTGCATGAATTCCTTTTCATATCAAAATGGAGTAAATTCGCTAACAATGGACAAGCTATAGTTTACAACATTCTAATAGTAAAATGTTATCATAAAGTTTATATTTAAGAGTAGGTATATAGTAGTGTAGGTATATCGTATTACAATTTTAGCTCAAGCAACTCATTATGAATATAACTATAAAATTACTGAGTATTACATAAATTAGTCTATGGAATCTGAAAACTTTTAATATTAAGTCATAAACTTGTTTTTACAAAACTTTCCAGTCCGCATTCGAAAAACAAAATAACAACGAAATATAAATCGTCTATCAGTCGTATTCTTATAAGTTTCCAACAATGTATCTTTAGAATTCATGAACGAATACTTATATAGACGAGTTTTCAACAAAGATTCTAATAAGATATAATTATCACAAACCATAAACAGGTAAAATAGTAAAGTATCAAAAACATTGTGTCCCATATCAGTCGTGTTATTTGTGCAATACTATTTTTATAACATCAGTAACAAAACTTCGTCTTGAAGTGTTGCTCAATATGTAACCAAACAGCCTCCGACAGACATATAAATAAGTGTAATTATAATAATATGCAATCTATATAAAATGGACCAATCATGGCAGTGAAATTTAACTCAGTGCTGTCATTGGTCAATTTCTACCACTCTTATATGTCTAGCAGACGCTAGTAAAAAGAACTGAAATCCTATTTGCGAATCTCGATATCTGTATACGATAGACATAATCTTATTAAACGTTTTAACGATATCTTTTAAATATTGATCGATCTTTCGATATCGGTAGTTCGCAGATAGTATCCCCGATCTTGAGATTGCGACCGACCTCAACGGATAAAAATCCAGTCCTTCATAGAATTAGCGACTCGTAAAAATGCTTTACTAAATCTATTTTAGTTTAATATACCGTTATACAATATAGTTATTAAGTTAATAATGAACAAGGATTATTTGGATTAATTTAAATTTTACCAGCTTCCCCTAGACGTTTCCAACGATGTGACGTAATCGCTCGTTCTACGACGGAACCCATCGAGTGGTATTGTTCACGCCAAACTTTGTGGCCGCTCTGGCAATGCGCAGGCGCAGCAAGGATGGAAACCCCGTGATCAGAACCTAATTATCAAACACCTATCAGAAATTATGAAAATATTATTCTGGTACGAACGAAATCGACCGATGTTCATGTTTGTTGCATGCACCCATACCTTGTTTAATTTGAAATGTATTTTTAATGGAAATAGCCGGCAAACGCGCTGACGACCCACCTAATAGTCAGATAGTGGCTATCGTCGCCCATGGACTCAGCAACACCAAAGGCAACACTGATGCGTTGCCGGTCAAGAAATAGAGAAGAGATATGAAGAAACAATTCTTCGAATCTCTCCGAAATAAACATACTTATTCATAACCAAAAAAAAAAGTTTTTATCCAGAACTGAAATTTCACATCCAACGTCCTGCTATACTGCGTTCTATGATCAGCGGAATGTACGAGAGCGCCTGTGGTACCTACATGCATAATTTGGACACCGCACAATTCAAAGAGTCCAAAAAGATTGGCGAGCACTATATCTATACACGAGCTACTCTGATATGGTCTCAGTCTCAAGACAGTCCGTACGTCTGATCTATTATACACTCTCCCTACTCGAGCTACTGACTTGTGTCCACTATCGACACTCGATTAAATAATTTTGTTTTAAGTGCCATTCCATCACGATACCTGTATAGGTGTAGTACCTGTCGAGTCTAATATCTGGATAGTAAGGGCCGCCACCAGAATGTGTCGAATGTGTACGCAAGCCTCTGATATGTGGGATGATGTGTGTAGCGCTTCGGGCCGTGCGCCGGGGCCCCACCCCACTGGTACAAAATCGGAGCGTACCTACATATACGTATATTATATACAATGTACAATACAATATGATAACGCTATAATGGCTAGGGGCGGGGCGGCGGCGGGCGGAGACGAACTTCGCGCGTCAGTAGGTAAACATTCTCACAATAATTTACAATGTAACTCGCTCTATATATATAACAAACATCTCACGAACGCGCACCACGCTCGCCGAACAACGTAATATACAGCAGAATCGTAGCACTCTTTCGATTCGATAAAAAAATTGACTAGAAAATTCAATTCGCTATGAGCACTATGTGTGCGTGGTATTCGAGGAGAAGATGTCTGCGGCGCGCCACGCTTCGGCCTCCTCCTCGGCGTCGTACTGCTGCAGGAAGGGGTTGGTGGAGCTGTAGCGCGGGCTCAGGCCGCCGTTGCTGTTCAGCGTCACCGCCAGCCCCGCAGACGTGCCGGGGATCGCCGAGCGCGGAGACTCGCGCGACCCGTTCTCGCGCGGCGAGTCCCGCGACATCGACTCCTTCGAGTTCATGTTCGGTGTCAAATCCCGCGGCGTCAAATCTCGCGGAGTCAAATCCCTTGGCGTCAAATCCCGAGGAGTCGTGTCCCGGGGGGTGCCACGCGGCGAGTCGCGAGGCGATGCGCGCGGTGAGTTCCTCGGCGAGGAGCGAGGCGAGCTCGCCCGCTCCGGCTGGCGCAGGATCGACGACACCGATCCACCGTGCTTAATGGTATCCGCCGGGCTGTGGCTGCCCGAGCTGCTACTGGGTGAACCGGGAGAGGAGACTGTCACCTGGCGGGAGCGAGGTGGAGCGGGCAGAGGGCCGCGCAGAGGCGACTGCGGACGATATTGGCCTGCCCTGACTGATGAGAGAACCTACGAACAAAGAATTGTATGATAATATTTTGCTTATTTTGTATGATATAACAAATAGTTTATCTGAACGAGTATAACGCTTCACACTCATAGCCCCACACTAGGATTCCCTGTGTCGTGGGTGCCATGGACAACACACAACATAGACAAGCACATTCACACCCAGACCGAGAACAGAAATTCAAACTCATCATTCAAATTTCCGCCTCGCTGGGAATCGAACCCAAGGACCCTTGGTGCGGCGATCCGGCATGGTAACCATTGCGCCATACGAGTCGGGATATGATACATACATGTGCGGGCGGCGATCGGTCGGGTGCGGGCCGACCCGAGAGAGCTGGAGGCGGAGATGCTGCTGATGCTGCCGCTGGAGGCCGATATGGACTGACTGAGGGCGGAACTCGGCCTGGGGACAAGGTTTATCAATACGATACTGCTTCTAACTGAATTTGCCGCTATACCTAGTTCTGAGCATGTAGGGTGATTTGGCTGGAAACGTACAATATCGGGAAAGAAAATTGTAAGAAGATTAAGTTTTCCATGACAGAGCTTCGAGATTACTCCATATTTTTATGTAAATATTCTATGTATAGCTCTACACTTGAGTGCAAAGTCGTTGGGTGCAAGCCTACCTTCTTTGTTTGTGATCTGCTAATCGACGGACTAGTGCAAGGTTTCGTATTTAATGTCCCTTGAGTGTGATGAAGGATACATGTAATGTGACTTATGCTACGGACATTCATGGAAATGAGATCGATGCTGCGAATATTCACGGTGATGTGGAAACTACGGATCTTCATGTGTGTACAGCTACAGGTTGGCTCGTATGGTAATGCCGGCTATGGATATAAAAGTGAGAACCTATGGAACCTAATATGGAGAGTGTATAACCTGGGGGGAGCGTGGCTGAGGCCGCTGGCGACGCACTGGCTCTGCTTCCACGCGGTCCGGTTGCTGGCTCGCCGCGCCGAACTGTCTACAAATATGCATGCGTTAAGGTGCTGCTTAGCCCCTGTTTTTGTAAGTGTTCTGTTCTACCGGTCTACTCTACTGTTCTACTGCGTTGTATTTCCAGCCAATTGTGTATAGTATTATCTGCTATGACTCTTCTCGTAATAATTTTATTTTTGATGATTTTCCAGATGATGATTTGAATTGAAGAATATTTTAAAATTATTTCAACAGTATATTTGTTTGTGTACAGAAATGTAAAAATTTTGTAAGCGAAATGTAACTTGATAATTGTAACATAAAATTATGTGAAGTTGCACCTAAACTATTAATTTGGAAAAGTGTAAGCTTATCTAATTAGTACGATCGATAACATTACCTGAACGTTTAGGAGCAGGCCAGATTTGCAGGAGACATTGAAGAACATGGATCGGTCTCTGATAGTCGAGTTCTGAGGGTGGTTGGGCGTGGAGCATGAGCGGTGGAGCGAGGGCTACGGCGAGGTGGAATGGAGACATCTTGTTCCGGTCCTGAGCTGCGACCACGAGTGCTAAGTGGTCCAGTAGAAAAACCAGAGTAGCTCGCGCGGCTCGCGGTAGACATTCCACTATGGACGCCATCAGACGAGCGTTCCCTTCTCGATCGTCGGGTAGACATACTCCTGAAAGGATAATTTTTGTAAGTTGTTTTGCTTTAGATGTAAAGTCTTAGAAAATAATTATGCCCTAAGCATCTATACTCGTACATACCGAGGGCATCAAGTGTCATCTGAAACAAGCAACGGCTGAACAGAGGTTGAGGAAGTTCTCGCAGGAAGTCCTTCAGTAGACCAGTGATGACGTTGATGTCGGGCACTGCATCTGGGGTGAGCTCCACTCCGCGGGGATTACGCTCGAATGCTTCACGCAGAACACGCTTTTTCGTTGCAGAACCACAGAGACGATATAAACCTGGAAGTAAATCGGTAACTATAAATGAATGAATGTTTAAAGATAGATTACGGACATCATGAGAGTAATTGTTATCCTAATGATTCACGACTAAATTTTACTACCAACTAATTAATGACTTAATACAATTTGTGTCTTATAATATGGATAATCTCATAATAATAAATGGATTATACAAGAAAACCATCTTAATGGATAGGAACAAAAAAATTATAAGTATATTTTGTTTTCAACTTACTCTCAATCTCTTCAGAGCATAACTGAAAAAGATACATTCGAAAAAAAATATAAGTGACCTTACCAATAATGTCCAGTCCTCGTCTCTCAATTTCTTCCACACAGCGCCGGACAACCAGCGGCACTGGAGGGGCGTGAGGAGGTCGCACCTCCCGAGCCACCACGGTATCCAACTCTGTCCCAAACAGCGGCGGCGGTGAGATACGAGGTGGAGCTGGCCGGCGACGGAACAAGTCGTGAGGTTCGGTGTGCCGAAGTCGTACGTACAGGGTACCTCGGGGATCCATCTAAAGTTAGAAACAAATATTAAAAATAAATACGAATTAAGAGATAACTGGAGAAAAAAAATCGGCATCGAAAATTTATGAACTGATGGAAGTGAAGATATAATCTTAGGAGATAAAATAACTTCAACGACTTAGTATATAATAACATATTCACTCTTGCTTACCTTGATAACTGGGCGGGAATACCAAAAATCCGTAAAATTAATAATGGTTACTGAACTCTATATAACTCTATCAAAACATAAAAGTGTGATTGTATTTCTGAACTCCTTCGACAATTAACACATTATTCATAAACACAACATACTCTGATTGCCAGTTGATGCGAAGGTGATCGAGCGAGAAGGTCAGGAAGAGTAACTGCGCCGCGGTAGCAGAGCTTGTGTCTATGTTGCGGGTCCCAGGAGTACACCAGTACATCGAGCTGCCGATTGTCCACCAGCTCCAACTCAAATGACTCATCCCAGTCGAATTGGAGTTCACCGTTACGAACCTGATAATATAGATAATGTTAAAGAAAGGATTTTGCAGATATATAGCATCTACATGAGTTTAGATTTTTTACTTAAGAATCATATAATATTAAGGTATGGAATTGTAGAAAAGCACATTTTTTTAAGGATTTAAATACGTGATCCAAAACCAAATATACTAGTATGCGCGTTCCCTTGTTTTTAAGAGCCATTTCCACCGATGCTAATAACATTGTTACAATACATTGTTCAAACATCAGCGGCTTGAGGACAACTTCTTCTGACTAGATTTGGTTGTAAACAAGACGTTCACCAATACGCAACTTTTTATCCAGGCCTCCTTTGCCAAGAAGAGATAACTTTACCTGCAGGGAAAGTGAAAAATGAGATTCTGAAGGTATAAATATGGACACTTACCACTGTTCGAGCCTTATGCACTCGATCGCATTCCAACACACAGTACAAATCCCTGGGTGCCACGGGTTGCGGTGGTGGTGCCAGGGGACCTGAGGGGGGCGATCCTGGTGAAGATCCTGAAGGTACTGGTCGCAAGCCTCGCCCTGCTAGCAGGTGCACCCACAACATTCCCGATACTCCACCAGACAGTCGAGATAAACCGGTCATAGATGCTGATAGACCGCCTGCACCGGTTTTCTCCACTTTGTATTTTAGGAACTCTGTATTAAAAATATTGTTTAGTTAAAATTGGTACACATTACATAACTTTAAATGATAATTTAATCTTTAGTGCTCTTCAATCGAAGTTAATGAAGCTTTTGGTTTTCAGATAACGTCTCAATATTCTTACCATTAGGATTGATATCAAGTTGTCGCTGATGTCGGGAGCTTGGCGTGGGCACGGGACTCGGATTGGGGCAAGTGAATCGCGACCCCAGCTCCAATAGCTGACGGACGCGTCGCGCTGACGGTGAGCCCCCTGCCGTTGGTCCCAACTGCTGGGACGAGAGCGAGCGAGCTGGTAAGTGACGGGGGCGCTCGATTCGCCGACCAGCTGACAAGCCAAGCGATGAGCCGAAGCGACTACCACTTTCCATCTGCAATGTATCGCGCGACTAATGACATGGGCAATGGTAAAAGGCGAAAAACAACTCACTGGAACTAGGAATGAGTAGTAGATAAATATTCCGCTGAATAAATTGAAGCTTGTCTATCAAACTAAGCTAAAGATACCCACGAGAAATACAAAACTGAACTTTTAGGGCAGTGTAAATTTTTGACGTACCTTGAAATATACTCGATTGAAAATGTAAATGTACTATGTAGGTATATTTACAGCATTATTTAAAGTTAATGCTTAATGCATGTATTTGCGTGTGCTATATTTGTGAGTGAGACAACTAGCTCATAGCGTAGTGTTGTAAGGGTGAGGCAGGGTTTAGCTAAACTTACGTTCTTTAAAGCATCATGAATATTTTCCGCAGAATAATGCGTAGGAAGTCTTGGACGTAGTGATTCATACAAAGCACTCGTAGACGGAGCTCGCGATAACCAAGCTCGATACTCATCTGACGTGAAAACTGATGGTGATGATGGTAAGCGACCTGAAAAATTACAGATTCAGAACCTCCAACATAAATACACTTATGTAAATAAAAAATCCAGTGTACATTTTACGTGCCTCTGGAAGAACGAAGATCTAAACGCGAAGATAATGGCTCTGGTTCATCTTGAAGAACACTTCCAGCTCGTCTTGATAGACCTAATCTATTGGGGAATATATATGATTAATATTAATATTATCACTTTAAAATTGCTCTAAGTAAACAGTATAAACAATATAATTATTATTTTACCTTTGTCCAGTTCCTCTAACATCCCTAGGCAACGAATTGAATTTCGATCCGATATCTCTTCCCAGCGTGCTACTTCTATAGCCGCTCAGACCTGAATAATAAGGCGTCCTCGTTGGAGCCGTGGCTTCGGTATCCGAAGAGTAGTCTAAGCTCCGATTCCTTCTTGAGGTTCCAAACTTGCTGCTGTATGATGACAAACCCAAACCGGTCGTTCCATAACCCCCACCAAGAGTTGATCCTAACCCGGTACCCGTCAAACTAGCACCAAGTCCAGAACTAGTTAATCCTGAGCCTACTAAGCTTGATCCAGTCAATCCACTTAATCCTGTACTTGAAAGGCCAGAAGGAAGGCCAGGTCCTCCCAAACCGGTACCACTTAGACCTGTTCCACCGAGACCACTACTAGTTAGACCAGATCCTGTCATACCGACTCCACCATAGCGTTGATTGTATCGTGAAAGACTTGAAGCTGGAAAGTAAAAAAGATTTATCAAAAACATTTTTAAATTAAAGACATAGGTTTTTTTCTATCATATACAAGTAGTAGGGTAACCCCTACTGACCGCCACCTGTAGCTGCTGAAGCCTTCAAACTGGACCGTAGTAACGAATGTCTGCCGAAATCTGAATGAGTTTCTGCACGAGGCAGTTGCTGTTCTGAACCTGACCGAGGTACTCTGCCACCAAATCTTGTACTGAAAAAAAGATATTTCAGGTAAGAATCGTTTTATACGTCTTATCTCTTATAAAAATATTTCAACGCATCTTCTTCTTTACCTTCCACTTTCGGATGGATAAAAAGAATGTACTTTTTCTGCTAAACTCTCGAGAGTGTTGGGATACGATCTCTCGTACGGTACAAAGTGCGTAGCAGACGACTTAGGTTGCTCAGTTATTACCGGAGGTGGTGGCCGGTAGCTGAAACAAAAATATCAATCACAATCATCACAACAATATCACAACAATAAATCTATCAAAAGCATATCTCCAGGTGATGGTGTCATCATATTTGCAATATGAACACATTGCATTATAGATATAATTAAGAACAAATAACGGTGCAAACATTTCAGAAATATAGTTGACAACTAAGATATTTTACTTTGAATACGCGAACAAATTATATGGTTAACAATATTTCTAGGTCCGATTTTTTTCTCTTCTGAGCTATGTACCTATGTTATACATTGATCCTGTTCGAAGAACTATATTTGTGATACTGCTATTAATACGATTATTGTTTTAAATTACCTCCAGGTAGAATGGTCTGAAGGTGGACGTGAGTTGTAGTATAGATCCAGTCCAGTAGAGTCTGGAGAGAGCGGCCCTAGCTGCATTCGACTTCTTTCCTCTCGTCCATCGCCCACTGGACGAACTACGTTGCTCGGAGCGCCAGTTGATCGCAGAGTACCATGTCTAAAAACAGATTAATAATGTTCTCTCAGATGCCCATATAGAAGATATGGTGCTCGGTTGGGGTAGCATACAAGATATGACACGGAGAGTTCACTCAACAGGTAAATCTACCTACAACAAACTGTGCCACAACACAACGACTTTTAAATGGAATTTCGCGCTTTTAAAAGATTGTTTCATTTGAAATAAGAATGACTTTGTTCAACAATTATTCCGTTTTGCTCTGAAACCTAATAAATTTTAATTTAAATATAGAGAAGTTAATTCAACTTATTCTTACAAAATGATTTTAAAATTTATAAATGACTTGCAGAATATAATCTGAAGTAGCCTGTGATTAATTAAAAATTAATTATATCTGGATTTCAGAACAATTACAAAAGAAAAGCAAAGAAACCATTTCTGAAATTATGTACTATTATGTCTTGTGTGACCTAATATTAATCTCGAATTCCATTTGAAGACAAAACTTATTCCTGTAAGCGTTCGCGCCTAATGCTTCAAATTGTATGGGACATTAGATGCAGAGAAGTCATGTTCTCAAGTATTCCAAACATAATGTCTTTCTTGAGGTCATTCCCATATATTTTGAAGGCAGCTTTTGACGTGAACTCTTATAGAATAGGGTTTTGTTTAGAGGCTGAAGGAGATACAACTTTTGTCAGATGAAACATGAAAGTACTCACTGAGAATACAATCCATCGACTCTGTCCCGTTCCCTGTCATCATCATCGCGACAGTCTCTTTTCAGCACGACAACGGGCGGTGGCTTGTGTTCCGCACGCGGCAGGGACGGTGACCCGGGACCAGATTTTCCTTGAGACAGATAATATTAACAAAACTGTTCTAAGAACAAGACAATGGTATATTAAAGAAGTCGCTTAAAGAAGTAAACGTCCCTTGTAAAGAAGGAGAGATCCGAAAATTTCGAAATTTTACTTTTTATGAGGTTCATTGGCTTAAATCACCTGAATTAATTCACCCAGGATAATTATGTCTACTTTCAGTAGTGCTTGTAGCAGATTCAATTCGTAAATTTGGTTTGTCTCAAAATATTTTACCTTTCCGCTGTCTTGTACAAAGCAGCAGTCGCCTCGGGATCGACATGATGATCACGACGTCGTCCAGCGACATGCGCCTCACGTCCACCAGATTCACTGCCAGGATCTCGTCACCGACCTATCGACATTTTGCCACATGTAAAATTATATAGTAAAGTAGTAAAGGGGGCTGATGGCAGAGGGGAGTTGCCCACCCCTGGACTAAGTATGCTTACCATTATGTACCCACATTTTATCCATGCTTTGTTTTCGTTTCACGTATTTTGGATTCGAAGAATCATAATAAGGAATTAAGGATATTAAATGGGAGCTTGAATATACAGTTTTTTACTAGGAGTATCACAGTTTTCTCGATGAAATTTTAATGAATATATACAGGCGTAGATCAAGAAAAAACAGGTTAAAGAGATTTTTCTCATACACATTTTTACACACATTCCCTTTGATTTGACACAAAATTTATACGGATCAAACGGAAGGTCAAACCAAAGGACTATAAGCAATTAAAATATAAAAACCTTCAAGCAGCCACTGTTGTACACGGCTGACTCCAAAGCTATTCGGGATATGAAGACTCCGTCCGTCCTGGCCCCACCGTCACCTTCCCGTATGTACAGGCCCAGAGTTTGTCCTGGCCGCTTCACGATTTCCACTAGTTGTACGATGTGGCGTGAATCCTGTAAAACAATCCTTAGTCGAATTCAATCCCGCATTTTTTATGGAAATAGCCGGCAAACGAGCTGACGATCCACCTGAACGGTAAGTGCCTATCGTCATCTATGGTCATCAGCAATACCAAAGGCATCACTGATGCGTTGCTGGCCAAGAAAGAAAGAAGAAAAAAGAAAGAAAGAAAGATCTGTAACATTAGAAGGTTAGTGTAGACAATACCTTACATTGAATAATCTTGTAACAAAAGATGAAGGCAATTAACTGGCCGCTTATTGTTAAGTTGATTTTTGTTATACAGTATTGTTTGTCAGATAAGATTTACCTTACTCTTCAATAACGTAACAAAAATAAATATTTTGCTACTAAGTAGATAAATAGAATATATAATTTCAACAGACATTTGAATTTGTAAATACTCCATAGATTCCGCTTGGTTGTCGCCTGCAAACCTGCGATAGAATGCCGCGGCTATCCAAACACCGAACGTTCGGATTACTGAAGGGGTATTCGTCCTTTATATCGAATAGCGTCGGCTACGAACTGCTAGGGAACATCTCGACAATGCCAGTCTAAATTGCGTTCGCATTCCGCGATCTGGGGCAGAGGCGAACAATGAGGAGTACTGCTCAGTCGGTCTGCTGACTGCAAGTTTAGCATCCAGGTCAATAGAGCGAATAAATTTACCTGTTTTTAAAGCAATTTGGGTATTGTTTGAGATGACTTGCGGAACTGTGCTTGATGGTAAATCTGACCCAAGCGGTATTAAAGTAAAAGTAAAAGTGTCTCTGCATCAGAATTATCATGAGCCAAAATAAGACATCACAAACACTCGTGAATTTAACACAGCGTACTCTAACACTGCGTACATAAGAGCAAACATTTATCAGTCACTTAGAGAATTTCACTCTGCTCGGAAATCGAACCGGGATTCTTTGTTACACAGGTAGGTCATTAGAAACTGAACGTATATCGTTGTAATCCTGTGAATAGCGTTTTATGAAACAGGTTAACATCATCACTCTATCAGACTTTAAAGCACCAACGTTTGATATGTGCCACTTTGACCGGTCCAGACCTTTTTGCATATAGCAGGTCGGCAAAGTGGCGCATCTCTTGTTTTAACAATGTTTTAAATGCAATGTCAAAGTCATACAAAATTTTTACAAAGCCTGGTAATGTTAAGTCGGTATTGAAATTGTCGTACAAACCTGTAATGCAAAAAACTTCTTGGCAGCTTCAATATTGTTCCGGCCCACTTGTCTCAATTCAAGAATCCGTACTATCATCTCGCCGCGTCGCTCCACCGCCTGAAAACATTAACAGGTATATTAAGTTTAGTTAATTTCGAGTAAACATTTTAATACCATCCGTAAAGGAAACCCTTACTTCTCTTTTGTGTAGGGATATGATTTCCTTAAGTGATATTTCTGTGTGAAATTGTCCTAGCAGTGGTAATCAGCCTTTTTTTCATACGGGCCACAAACACGTTTTAGTCATGCTGTCGCGGGACGCAAAACAAAGTAATTAAAAAAAATTTGGGCATCTCAAACAGAAAAAAATATTACGGCGATTTAGGAAAAAAAGAAACGACGAAACAAAATTTAATAAAACCTACCGACATTGATAATTTTTCTTATGGAAATTCGAACGAGCTGATTAATCTGATGGAAAATGGCTGTCGTCGCCCATGGATATCAGCGACACCAAAAGCATCACTGATGCGTTGCCGGCGAAGAGAAAACAAAGACAAAAGAACTGACTCTCAAGCCATTTAAAATTTAATTTCCAGTTAATTTCAAATGAACGAAACACCTCACAAAAAGTTTGATTTACGAAAGGGCAACCTATACTTATTAACCTCTATAGTCACATCATATACGTAGTAGGTACTACACAACACAACTTTTAATAGTTATGTTGTGAAGTAGGTAACTAAATTAGTTATAGGAATATAATCAGTTTTATTAATAGGCACTACACAGTACACATCCAATCAATTTCCATTATTGTCGGTATCAATAGGCGAGTATCCTATGTATTCATTCAATCAGAACAAGTTGAAATTAATATAAGTATTAAATGAAAGATCTCTTATTATTGTGAAATCCAGTAATTATTAGCGATAGGGATTTTATGAGAATAATACAATTTTGAATTTTAAATTTACCTAATACCAACCTAATACCTTTGTAAATAAGACTAGGAAC
This sequence comes from Thymelicus acteon, assembly GCA_951805285.1. Classification (NCBI taxonomy): domain Eukaryota; kingdom Metazoa; phylum Arthropoda; class Insecta; order Lepidoptera; family Hesperiidae; genus Thymelicus; species Thymelicus acteon. The sequence goes on from OX638218.1 coordinate 6,045,919, forward strand.
GGCCTTGTACATTCATAATCTTGCATGACGGAGAAGCCTATGGATTTGCCTTACACTTGACTGCGTGACTACTACGCTGATTGACGAACCAATGGCATAAAGTACCAATGCAATGGTAACTTAACTTTAACCGCGATATGGCACTACTTAGTGCGTGATAGTGATTCTTTCTCTCACAACCAGCTACAACATTCCAGTAAGTATCCGCTGTGAAAAACTATGGCTTTTTACCTAGCAACAAAAGAGTTCACGACTTCCATCATAGCTAGTGACGAATAGTGAGGTACAGAGACTATTTACCATCAAAGAGGTCATTCATATTCATATTCATGGAAATCACTCAATAAAATGCTAACTGTTACTGACTGACAGTCAAAGCACAGGCTAAACGAGTTGATATAAAAGCACGAACCTTCGCAAAAGGATTCCTTATATTATTATAGTGTGAAGAAGCACTTAGAATCAGGGAAAATCCCTATTTTCATCCCCTATTGAAATTTTGTATAAAAATAAATTTTGTACAATTTACTTGGATTTGTCTTTTTGCTAAAGGAGTAAAATAGGTTTCTCTATTATCTGTTGAAGTCCAATATTTCCGGGAATGAAGTAACGAGTACCAGCTAGTATAAAGTCTAATTAACAGCAAAATTGAATCTCACCTCGAGCGCCGCGGCTGTAGTGGCGTCATGATCATTTTCCACCATCTCAATCTGTCTGAATATTTCATTGCTCACACCCGATACCTAGAACAGAAAATTTTTCCATTAGATTTTTTCATACCACCAAATATTTATAACTAGTAATAACTAGTACATATTTAGATGCTAGGGTACTAGGGTGTTAATTATTATCTTGGGAAAATTAAGTTTCTGTGGACAGTTCTTCATTAGGTACCTCGGAAGTTGTTGAACTAAAAACTATAGGTATACCTTGCGGAAATCTGGCTGCAGCACGCAAGGGGTGTTATACGGTACCTTGGGTGAGTCGAGCTTCCGGGGACAGCTCTTATCAATACCTCGGATAATGCGTAACTAGAAGCTAATACGTTACATAGTATCCTCAGCGTTGTACCGGGTATACCTTGCGGAAGTCTGGCTGCAGCACGCAGGGGGGTGCGTGGTTGGCCCGGGGCGGCTGCGGCGGGCCCGGCGGCGGCGCGCGGCCCGGCGACGCCGTCAGGTCCGGCGCCGCGCGCCCATTCTCCTAGTAGAAAATAAGTTACTTCAATTAGTACGATGATCGAGTTATTAAGAGAGAGACGTGACCTGTAGTGGGCCAGTAATGGGTTGAAGCATTCATGATTTCACATACTCGCAGCTCCCAACATACACGGTGTACTCGTATGTAACTATGTTATTATGAAATCCTGTGACACGGGTGATATGGACACGGATGACATGTATGGTGGATAGCCATGGATGGACGACGCCTATAATTAATTCCTACTTTGTGATGGGAGATTCGAGCTCACCTTGGCTTCAACGATAATAATGATAAATGTTTTTACATACTGGAATAACTTTAAACCAGATATCCCTGTTACTCGTAGAATTAAGTAAAAATCCTCGAAACTCGAAATATTGTTATTCGTGCCACAAAATGAATTACAACCAAGATGATGAATGAGCGCTGAAAAATAAAGGCTATGTCGGAGAACTTATTTCCCCGGTCGTTTGCTCGTAAATATCCTGTATCCCGGCTCAGTTTCAATACAGAGAAACTACCGATACGTCGCTTCGATCAAAAGGTATTGTTTCGACACACGTCACATCTAGAACGAGTACTATAAACGATCATTAAACACTGAACGAATATTGTATCTGATGTTCTGTCACAGAAAGTTCTTGTCACAAGGCTAGATGCGTTATAACTTAAGGCCTAAAATCCGGTAACAAAGCACCTTCCAAAGCTGTTGTATTGATTAGCAGTCACTTGCAGAAGCCTAAATTGACCACGTAAGCCCATTATCCTTGAGAATTAAATTCATGATGGATTCTGCTAAGCCACCTACGTGAAGAAGGACTAGGTTCTACTATCGAAGTCCGCTAGACTATGTACTAGTTTAATCTGACAGTACTTATGAATTATTGACAGGGCTACCATCCTACTTCTTGAATCAACCGAAAGAATGTTAACGTATTTGATTATAATATCGGTAAACCAGCTAACAAGAGTCTTTTCCACTTACTAAAAAAAAACGGGCAAGTGTGTGTCAGGCAGGCCACGTGATATGTCGGGTTCCGAAGTAGTAAGTTTATCGACTATTATTTATTAACTACTTATGCTAACATAGCCGTGATAATTATTTTCCTTGTAAATTCATCATATAATCTATTTTTGGGAATTTTTTCACTTGTCCAACTCCTACCGTTAAGCCACTTGACTCTAACCAATATTAGCACTTTAAGCCGCAAGGTGTACCAGTGATTCCCCAAACTTGGCACAGCACACGTTGTTTGTATTTACGAAACTGCTAGTCTATCTAGTTTGCCAGTATCCAGATACGTACGTATTTGTATCCGAATCCTCGATCGTATATAAAAAGATTCGTCTCTACAACTTGCAATTTTTCTTTTGCATACCATTCTCATGATTGTAATATTTGTGAGGCTCAGTTTTTGAAACAGGTAGCTGGCCAGGCATATAAAATAACTAACCAGGAAGCACAGCATGCATGAGTGCCGTTGAGATCATATTGGGCGGGTAAGAATAAGAACCCATTGATCTCCGAACACAAGGGACCGATCTCTAGATCTATCTGTTAGCCGAGGGAAACATGGCAGGAGAGAAGATGAGCTTCAATTCAAGATGGCTATAACCTTACTCTTACCTATAACCCTTCTGCTTGTCAATAACAACTAACCACGGTGGATTACTTCGCTTCGTTTTAAAGACAAAGGGAAACAATGATTGCACTCACACTAGGTTAAAATTAATATAGGCGTACAACTCATAAGATTAAAATCGTAAGTTTTTATACGCTAGTGTAAACACGAAAGCAACACTCATTCATAATTTTACTCTTCACAGACTACGTGACGGCCTGTTTACGTGTAATTAAAAAAGTCTGAGTAATTTTTTGTATGTTTCTTTGTTACAATTCGTATTAATTAGTCTTTTTATAGTTATGAAATGTAAGTTGATTCGTAGTGACCCGGCCTGCGAAAGGTGGGTCCCAGGCATGAATTCCAGCTGGGGCACACCTTTTTTTAGACAGAAACTTAAATGTTTGTTCTCGATCCGTGCCTATTAGTTATAATATCTTAATAAAATTGTGGTGTATATGCCACCCGCGAGTCCGTGGCACAAGGAACCATAATGCGGGGTGATAGTTTTTTTTCTATGTTTATTTATTTTCCTTAGTCCAAGCAAACCTCTATTGTTGACTATGACAATTAAAATTCATAAAGAGTGATTATTATTTTTATTAGTTTTTGCGTTTCTATTATACCTATGGTAAAAAAAGCAATCCTTGTAACCCGAACCTACCCGAACCAAGTTAAAATTTATAAGGCAAAATGATAAAATAATAATAAATTAATACTTAAATTATCATTCCAACACACGGTAAAACATCTGTAAAAGAGTAGTAAAGAACGCGTAATAAAACTACAAAATAGTAAAACTTATTTATATACTAGCTGACCCGGCGAACTTCGTATCGCCTAACAAACTATTTTTTTCTAAAATAAAAGTAGCCTATGTTACTCCTTGTTACATAGAAATCAGTCCAGCCATTTCAGAGATTAGCCGGAACAAACAGACAGACAGACAGACAAAAATTGTAAATGTTGTTTTAGTATTTATATATGTTATCGGATATCTGTATAATGCTGGTATTCAACACAATTCCTAGGAAATGTGTATAATACCTGGGTCGTTTTGGCAATGTATTAAATTATATGAATATTATCACCATTACATAGTTTGCCTAGGTAATGTATACGTTTCCCAACTACTGTACAAAATACCTGCAAGTCCACCGGCAATGAATAAAGTTAGATTTGGGTATGTATAGTCAACTTGGATGGAGGTTGGAATTAAGAATTTACTTAAAAACACACTCAAAACAAATTATAGCCTGTATGAATAGATATATTTTTTTTACATTTTAAATTAATGCTTGACCGAAATCACACTTGATGGTAAGGAGAGATGCAGTCTAATGGCTCCTACACTACACTGCTCGCCTACGCAGCTTCGGATTTTTCAAAATTTGTGACAGAACCGACTTAGTCAACCCCGACCCCACGTGGTACTAGTCTGCCCTACCCCTAGAGTGAATGTAAACCCCGGAGGCGCGGAGGGAGAGCAGCCCCCGCCCGCTGTAACAAACTGCAGGCACCATGTGAGCCGAAGCGGCTGAGGCTGGTCGCCGCAGGCGACCAAAAAGCCGAAGCTGCGTAGGCGAGCATGGAGTGCCTGCAGTTTGTTACGCAAGGGCGGAGGGGCTGCACTTCCCGCAGCGCCGGAGATGTTTGGAAGCCTTTTTATGTATCAAAAACCCCTAAATTCTCCCTAAAAGTGCATATGTCACCGGAAGATGACTATTTGCAAAGCATGCTGTGGTTACCTGTAATTGTAGGAACAGTAAGATTTAATATGATAAGTAACAACTTGTATTGCAAATGATGAAACTGTATCTTATGTTGGTAATCCTATAATAAATAAATAAATAAATAAATAAATAAATAAAGATAACAAGAACCGCAAATTTACAAACCTAGGTTTATAAACAATATAAAACCAAATTAATATTACTCTAACTGAAACATTCGCTACTTGAAAGTTGGCCTTTTGAAAAGTGTCATTATAAAAGGCAGTTGTACAGTTGGCAACAGCTGTTAGGTTGGGAAATTAAAAAAAAAATGTGATAAGTTGACAAATGATTATTCGGCGAAATAAAATTCTGCGAAACGTTAGTTGGCAAGTGATAATCGGCCAAACAATTTTCGGCGAAAAGGCAGCTTAGAGAACCGTCTTTTACACACATTACCAACTACGCATGGAGTATTGTATAGAATGCCTGGGCTAAGTATGAAATAAATAATATTCAAAACGTTACCTGAACGTTTTAGATATTCTATACATTGCCTAGGTATTGTATAGAATGCTGAATTATACAGATATCCGGTAACATATATACCTTGTATACATCCAAATGTATCTACTTAGTAAAAAGCGGTTATATTAATATAATATTACAAACAGACACTCCAATTTTATTTATTTGTATAGATATAAAATATAATTTTACTACCTTATATCCTTTACATCCCTAAGGGTATATTATTTCCGTAATAGTTCCATCGAAAAAAAACCATTTGACCATTAAACGAACTTATGTCTGTTACATCTGAGAAAGCATACCTACAGTCCTTCACCACAACGTTATCTAATCATTCAATGCGGATATTACAGAAGGTATTGTCATGACTATCAGAGTTCCCATGCCGAAGGACTGCCACAAAGACTTTACAATTGCTTTCTAACGATAATAACAGTTACTGCAGCCTTACGAAATACGGAAACGCTTATGAAGTTTTCCCTACTAACGGCCACCCAAATTACCTACTGCGACCTCCGCTCGTAACTGTAAATGTTCAATTTTCAAAAATTGTCATCATTATGATTTAATATGTGGGGTCATTGGGAGGAAATTACAACAATTTTCATCCTTAGTAACGCCATCTATAGTTATAAGCAAAATAATGGTAAAGTAACGAACCAATTTCATGTATTACTCTTCAAATATTAGTTGATAAAATATCAATCGATATTTCTCAAAATATAATATTTAGTATGGTTTGGCTTTTCGTACGACTAGACTGTAAGTAATAAATTTTAGAGTAGGTACAATATTATGAACTTTGATCCATACATTCCTGAAATCGTTAAAAGTAAGGACAGTTTTCCGCCTCTAAAACAATTTTTGTCACCCAATATACCTACAGTATTTATTGCAACTATTTATACAGTCACTGAATAATTTATAAGCTTACTAAACTTACTAAAAAATTTGCTCCAACACTGGCTACAAGTGCTCGAGAGTGACCTAATTTGCATGACGTAAACGAGTCTATAAAATCGTTATCGTACCAACCCTTTGGATAAGATGAGCATGTTGTTTCTCGACGAATGCGTTAGAATTTGGTGGTCGATCGAGTCGAGTCGGCTAGGGATGGGGAGGGGGAGGGGGACCTGACCTACTTCCGCTCTCTCCACTCCCCTCCTCTCCCCTCTCGCGTACGCACGAGGTCACTGTACTGCAGTTGCAACCTCCGGAATACCGCAGAGGTGACTGGACCTATCCCGCACAATGTAAAATGCTTCCGCGTTCCCCCGGTACCTACTTCCCGATTTTTACTCCCGATCTTTTTTAGCATTGCTTTGTTTCGTGTGCGTGCCGTTTTTAATTCCCATTGTTTTCGGTTCGCAGGTATAATGAGGTATTGAATTTTGTGTCCCGATTTTGCCTATTTTTTTAAAAAAGGTTATTAAGAATGTAAAAAAAACAAAAGACGAAAATAAAAAAAAAACATAAATACCTTAATAATTATTGTTTTACCTACCTTTTCAGCACCCAACACAAGCAGTCTACAAAAAAGCTGACGTCCTCTCAATAAGCAAATTAGTCATTTTCCATAGCCTACGTAGATACCACAAACTTTATGTCCCAAATATTAAATTATCAGACTAAAGAAGCCAACATTATCCAATACCACCATCTAAAAGTAAAATTATACATATAACAAATTCAACAGCCTGTCCATATGTATTAATGTATCCAATTATAAAATCAAGGAAAAAATCATAGATTGATTGCGTACTTTTAATTACGACGAAACTGATTATAATTTATTGTATTACACATGTTAAAAGCTATATGTACACAAACACATTCACTCACACTCTCATACAATTTACATAAACACACGCACCCACAGGTAGTTTTTTGATATTTATAAATAGGTACAACTGTTTAACTATTTAATATTCGTGTTTTTCTTTTTTAACTTTATATAAAGGCGATTAGTAACCTTACAATTAAGAATGTAATTGTAACAAAATAATTGGGAAGGAACTATCTCCCAGGCCGCAGCTCACGCTTTTCTGGGAGTCACGGCTCTTCGTTTCAAATGTCCTCTCATTTATCAGCTCATTTATCAGCTTGGAAATATCACAATAGTCTGAGAGCATGCACCTAAAAAAAAGGCTTCAAATTTTCTAAGCCCTTACAAATGTTATAACGCTAACGCTCCTAACGTTTATGTTCAAAACGCTTCTACTTACATTTTACCAAATAAAAGTGTGTGAAGTCTTTTCAATCATTGGCCAGCGTGAACATATACCTATTACACTTTTTTTCTCATTCTTAGAGAGCTTGAATTACTACCCGAGTCCAATAGTGAGCCAAGTACGGGTAATATAAAATAACTAAAATCTCAGTTTAACAAAAGGATCCTCAGCAAATGCATGTGCCGTCGGTGCTATTGAGTCTGAAAACCAATATTCAGCTGCTTGCTCTCAACAAGCAATACGAATATTGATTCCTCATATTTGAAATGCTTTCCTTTTTGTTTTATCTTTTGAGACTTCTTTGTAAGGCATAATCTATACTAATATATAAAGAGGAAAGATTTGATTTTTTGTTTGCATTGAATAGGCTCCGAAACTACTGAACCGATTTCAAAAATTCTTTCACTGTTGGAAAGCTACACTATCCCCGAGTAACATAGGCTATATTATATTTTCAAAAAAATTAGGGATCCTTAATAAAACTCCAATAATGTAACCCAAGATGTAAAAAAATAAGAAAACGGAAGCAAAGCGAGGGTGGTTACTCGTAATATATTAAATACGTGAAGCTTTATAGGCCGCTAGGGTCAACAGCAACTACATATCTAAATATATATCTAAATATCAGATTATATCGTGTGTGACAGCGGTATTTTGTGTTATTTTATCCTAATTTAAATTGTATAAGATCTAAATCTATCCCTAAATTATTACTAGAGACTGATGCTCAATTTGAAGTAATTAATTTTGTTGAAGAATTACTTCTCATTGATACTTTTTAATATTTTATTTTCTTTTAAAAATGTATTTGTAGCACATATTGCAAACTTTATTTATACTGAAGTTAAAACTATCACGTGCGTGCATTATTCCTAAATTTGTATAAACTTATTCTACTTATGTAGAACAAAATATAACGTCAATGGCCAAGCGATACGTACTAATAATTTAAGGTGTGCAAAAAAATTTTTTACTCTTTTACATAGCTCTTTTACAATTTTTTCGTAATATCGTAAGTAAAATGTAGAAGAAAATTTATGAACGAAAGGATTGATCCAAAATATTTTAACAAAATATCTTTGTTTATTCAATACCAAGTACAACGTAGTATGGTTAAACCATTCAAGTAATTAGGGACCATTTCCCAGCCAGAAGCTGCATTATTCTAATCTACACTAATTAATGGCGAATGATTTGTATTTTTGTATGTTTGTAACGAATAAACTCAAAAACTACTGGACCGATTTCAAAAATTCTTTCACCAATAGATAGCTACATTATTCTTCAGTAACTTAAGCTATATTTGATTGTGATTAAATATATTTTTACTTCATCACAAGTAAAAATGTTTGACGCCCAGTGAAGTAAGTACAGTCAGCTAGTCTATTAAAAGTGCAATAAAGTGTTTTAATTTCATTTTGTAACACCAGTTTCCCTCTGTCCTAAAATAAAATTGTGGTCATGCTAACAACCACAAAATAAATTATGCAAACTGTGCCCCTGTTCCCTGTCACAGGGTAAGAAATAAGGAAAGCCTCAAACCACCCCATTATACCAGAACATTTTTTCTTGGTCCCATCTGCTATCGACACTTAGTGAACTTAAATGAAACTTGAACAAAGTGACGTCATCAAGCGCTAAGGATCGATCTTTTAACGTCTAAGAATAAGAATAAAAAACACAAGAGTCGAAGAATAAATTTTCGCAAGAACTTTTTGAGAATACCCCGTAATTGGAATCGTTTGAACTCCTAGTTATGTAAATTACTTCGTCGATTTTAAATGCTTTTCTAGTATAAATTTAGTTTTAGTACGCTTACCTACACTTGGCTTTGCAAGCCAACGTAACCAAGATTGTTATCTGACAACCCCTTGGACGATTTTTGTGTGTCATATAAACGTCTGGCTCCTGGAATTGAACCCGCGACTCTTCGATCTGCAGGATTACTATTATACATATATATACTACTTGGTCCATTGTAACTTTTGCATTACATTAAATGCACATTATTTAAAATGCAATACATTGGGAAACAAAAAAAGGCATATTAAAAATACTTAAAGCAAAGCGTTAGATGTATAAAAACATTCGAATACCACACTATAACACACAATAGTTCACAATTATTGCAGCGAAAAGTGTTTTGCAGCGCTCACAGCCCGGCAGTTTGTGTCGATCTTTCGTGATCAACCAAGTTAAGCAATGACGGCATTGACGGCCGCGATCGTTACTTAGACGGGTGACCGCTAGAGGCAAAAATATCTTGAGCACTTCCTTGCTTTGGAGGGTATGCCATGGGCAAGCCATTACTATCAGCTGTTATACCTAGTAACATAGTGGTTAAGCAATGTCAATGGCCTTCGGGTGACATGCAACTTCCAACACCTGGGTTGGCCAATAACCTCTCCACCAATCCGCAGTGGAGCAGCGTGGTGGAGTACGCTCTAGGCCTTCTCAAGTGTAAAATAAGACTGTGCTATGTATATACATACATATATAATAACACACATTGTTAATTATTATTAACATCGAATATATACATAACTGTTAAATATGAATCTAAGAGCCTGCGAGCGCTCGAGCGCGCCAAGTTTCAAGTGTGGGGAAGAGTTGCAAATGGCAGATTATGTAGGGCAGACAGCCTTAATTGAGTTAAGACAATTGGACGGAGTTATAGTGGGATGCCGGCCAAGAACGGACAATGGGCTCAATGGGCGTTGACACTGCACAGCCCAGGGGATAGAGCGTTAAAATAAACGTACCAGTTCAACATAATTATAATAGGTACTTATAATAGGTTTAATCTAGTTCAGAAATATATTGCAGTGTTCTAGAATAAACGATAAAGATCATAAAACTCGTAGATAGTTCGAAGAGTCTTACGAATATACCTACGAATAATGTCGTATTTTTAATTAAAAATGAACCTACTAATGGAATAAACCAGCCTACTTTAAAATAATAAATATTAAATGATTTACTGCCTTACAATTAATATGTTACAACTATTTCAGCTTTATAGCAATTTTTTGACAGATTAAAATAATAATTAATTTAATATAATAAATAACCTCTGACACTGATCTCTCGGTCAAACATCACCGCAGCAAAATTGCAGAATTTAAAATATTACCCTCGCACTAGGATTCTCTACGCTCCCAAGAGCTGCCGGTCATCGAACTTGAGATTTTTCGCTGTGAAGACAATAGTACAAACATTCGGGCTGGTCTGTAGGTCCTCCATGGTACATGCATGGGTGTATTCTGCGTATTATTAGGCGTAGACTAAGGGGCTGGATACGTAACATTTGCTTCAAATAAAATAAAGTTTCTGAAGAATTCAATAAAGTTTCAGCCAATATCCAGCGACCCAGTTTAAAGCAAAGGCTTTTTAATAGTTTCTTTACAAAGTAACTCGTGCAATTATTGCGAAGAAGATTACAATGAGGTCTTTTATATGTTTTTCAAGCTACGATGCCGGAGAACAGTAATTATGCGGGACAAGGGCGGATCCAGCTTTGGCGCCAGGGGGGGGTCACATAGTCGTGGTCAAATCACAAGAAGTTATAATTTAATTTTGATGATAATAGATACAAGTTTTAAAATTATGTATTATGTAAGTACTGTACATAAATAAATCTAACTATACTTAAATAAAAAATTAATTTTTCTTTTACGTCGTCACTTCACCCGAAACGCGTTTTCGATGCGTTGGTTAGTCTAGTCAACAAGTTCAAAAACGTGTTAAATAGAAATAAAGCTCCTAAAAATATGTGCGATAGCTCATTCGACTCGGAATGACGTCTAGAAAATTGTTTTTTAAGGGCTTATTAGCACATAAAAAATTGCGATTGTTATTAACAAAATAATGATATTTAAGGAATTTTGGAAAAAGCACCTGGAAGAGGAAGGAATTTCCAATAAAAAAGTCCCAACTCCCAGAACTTTATCTTTATTATTTACGAGTAACCGCCTTCGCTTTGCTTCGGTTGTCTTATTTTTTTACACCTTGGGTTACATTATTGGAGTTTTATTAAGGATCCCTTATTTTTTTAAAATATAATATAGCCTATGTTACTCGGGAATATTGTAGCTTTCCAACAGTGAAAGAATTTTTCAAATCGGTTCATTAGTTTCGGAGCCTATTCAATGCAAACAAAAAATCAAATCTTTATATATAGTCCAGTGCCGATACCTCTAAAAACGGTAAAAAGTGGAAGAAAATTATAGTAGAATGAAACCTATTGCAAAAGGAAGAGAATATAACAAAAATAAAAGGAAAAATAAATTACGGGCGATCTGAGGTCGGGAAGTGGGGGGGAGGTTAGGTTAGGGAGTGGGTTATGTTATGTAAAAGTGTAAATGCAAAAGTTGTAGATCTTTTTATTACCCACAACTTTGCCATTTAACTTTTTTCAATAGGACTTTTATTTTTTCCGGAAATCGAGATAAACCATTTTTTACCCTTAAACCCCCCCTCCCCCACTTCCTGACCTCAGATCACCCGTAATTTATTTTTCCTATAATTTTCGTTACATTATCTTCCTTTTGCAATGGGTTTCATCCTACTATAATTTTTTTTCGTTTCAAAAATTATCGGCACTGGTCTAACATTAGTATACTCGTAGATAAAAAAATTAACGCTGAAAATAGGGCTCCGCGAGGTCGTTACGGCATAGGCGTGCTGCCTAAAAAAGCCGGTATATCACATAAAATATTTTTTTATAGTATTAAATAACTACTTAAAAATTTGAATAAATTATGGTGTAATCTAGACACGTGAACGAACAAAACCTCGGTGAAAAAAAATCTTTTGTCGATTTTTTAAAAAGTTACACCGTTGTTAATTAACAATTTTTTTCCGATCTCTGTTTTTATAAATTACGGTATAAAAGTTTAAATAATTGATCTATAAATTTTTCGCTTCGTGGAGCTCTTCTTATTTAGGTACTTTATAAAGTTATGCAAAAAACAAATATATACAGTTCATTATTTTGTTAATTCAAATTTTTTTAAGCTAACAAAATATTAAATTTATAAAAAACGTTATCGAAAAAGATCTTTTTAGTAATATATTATTTCTGTTTTTGCATCTAATATAGGTTTAATACCTACTTACTTAACATCGGAAAAAAAATTTTACGTCATTTTTATAAACAAAGAAAATGTTTATAAACAAATAGACTATTTTGGGATTTAAAAAAAAGGTTACTATCTTATTGCATAGATGAAATAATGATTTATTGAAAAAAAAATTCTTAAATATTTTTTTATTGTTTATAATCGTTTTTTATTTATTTTTTTAATGTTTAAATAATTATTTCAGAAATTATTTTAGTCTTAAAAATCATCATTGAGCCTTTCCAATGGATTAACAGATTTTTTTTTTATTAATAATCTCATAGTAATAATTTGTTATAAAAAAATAATATTAACCGTTATATTTTTTTTCGAAAACTTCAAAAAATGACAAAAACAACCGTATATAACAAAGTATAGAAAAAAAATATTTGCTAAAAAAATATTTTTAAAAAATATTTTTCAGATTTTTTTTTTTATACTTTGTTACATATGTTTGTTTCTGCAATTTTTTAAAGTTTTCGAAAAAAATATAACGGTTAATATTATTTGTTAATAGCAAATTATTAAGTAAAAAAAACAATGAAATTATTTATAAAAAAAATATTTTTTTCTGTTAATCTATTGATATTCGACTTACAATCGTATGCAGCGGGTAGAAATAGCGCCACCTTTTAGCTGCAGCGAATGACTTTTGTGTTTGTCATTTAAATTTGGATATTTTATTGATTGACAGTTAAATTTAGTTAGCATGCGTACTAAATAATGTTTTGTACATTGTATAGAGGGCAGTATAAAAAGTTTAATACGAAAAGCTGAATCACGGTGACGAATGTAACTCGTAGTTTCTATAAGAGCTGTGGTTCAGCAGAGTAAAATGAGAACAGTAAGGAGAACAGTGAAGAGAACACTAGGGAAGAACATTAGTGGAGTATTAAACCAGTGTAAAGTAGTAATAAGTGGTGTCAATAAGTAAAGTAAAAAAGTGCTACTACGGGTTTTATTTTGTGGGAGTGACCACCCCTAGTGTTCCGGGTTCCAACAATTGAAAAGGGTCAATAATGATTTTTAAGAATAAAAAAAATTTCTGAACTAATTATTTAAACAATAAATATTTAAAAAAAACGATTACAAACAATAAAAAAATTATAAAACAGAGATTGGAAAAAAATAAGTTAACAACGGTGTAACTTTTTGAAAAATCGACATTTTTTTTTCACCGAGGTTTTGTTCATTCAAGTGGTTAGATTACACCATAAAATATTCAAATTTTTAAGTAGTTATTTAATACTATAAAAAAAATATTCTATGTGATATACCGGCTTTTTAGGCAGCACGCCTATGCCGTAACGACCTCGCGGAGCCCTATTTTCAGCTTTATTTTTTTTTTTATAAATAATAAAGATAAAGTTCCGGGAGTTGGGACATTTTTATTGGAAATTCCTTACTCTTCCAGGATCGTTTTCCTAAATTCCTTAAATGTCATTATTTTTGAAGTTATGTATTAAAAACTAAATATTAATTTTTTAATCTTATTTTGTTAATAACAATCGCAATTTTTTATGTGCTAATAAGCCCTAAAAATATTTTTCTAGACGTCATTCCGAATCGAATGCGCTATCGCACAAATTTTTAGCATTGAACTAGTATTACTAGCGTATAGAACAGACACCGCGAACATTGGGTTCGGAGTTGTGCATTGCAGCCGGCCGGCTGCATTTCATTAGAGAATGAAATGACTCGGCTGTCACTCGGCTGCGCTCATGGCGGTCGCATGCCAAAATTGTTTATGAAAAAACTGAAAAAATGCCGTCGTGCGTAATAAGAACGTGTCACAATTGCACGACAAAAAACAAAGAAGATAATGGTATCACATAATATCATCGGTAAGAAAACAAAATATTAACTTAAATCAACTAAAACGAATTTAATTAAATTATTGTGCAATGTTCCCGCTATTTTGGAATGAAAAAATCATAAGGAGCGTTTGAACTTGGCAAGCCACTAGCGTGTTAATGGAATATATAAACTTGCTTAGGTTGCCGTCTTGGTTCGGCAAGTGTCATATACAAAGTTACTCTATGGCAAGTGTGCAAACGAGGCTTCTAGTTTGAAAAGAGAACGGAGGGCAAGCCGGCGGTGGAACACACATTTTGTTTGAGATGTCTCCTCTATGTATGTATCTCAATGATTTTTAGGAACTTTATTTCTATTTAACACGTTTTTGAACTTGTTGACTAGACTACGTTCCCGAATACTATGTTTGTATTATATTAAATTAATTAAATATTGAAAGTACTTAAATAAAATCTATATTGTGACAAAAAATATATAAAAACATTATGTTTAACAATTTTAATTAGTGGTCCTGGACCCAGCCCAGGGGGGGGTCATGACCCCCATGACCCCCCCCCTGGATCCGCCGTTGATGCGGGAATGATAACGGAAAATGTACTCCGAAAATAAAATCTTATGTTGTTTCATGGATTTATCTTGTAACATTTTTAGGTTGATTGTAGGAACAGCTATCAAATCGCCTCTGCACATTAATGGTCTTCTTTTATTACATTTTATCTGAAGTTGGTATTTACACACTTTTAGACGACTTTTTGACGACCCGTGTGGCGCAATGGTTACCATGCATGCCGGATCGCCGCACCGAGGGTCCTGGGTTCGATTCCCAGCGAGGCGGAAATTTGAATGATGAGTTTGAATTTCTGTTCTCGGTCTGGGTGTGAATGTCCTTGTCTATTTCGTATGTTGTCCATGGCACGACACAGGGAATCCTAGTGTGGGGCTATGAGTGTGAAGCGTTATTTATTTATTTATTTATTTATTTATTTATTTATTTATTTATTTATTTATTTATTTATTTATTTATTTATTTATTTATTTAATTATTTATTTATTTATTTATCTTATTTATTAGATAGTCAAACCATGCAATCGCTTCAACGGAAATTGCAAGCGGTTCAAAATAAAAACTTACAAGAAACTCCCAAGCTGTTTTTCCTACTCACGGTTACAGATAGCACTACTAGGTACTTAAAGCATTCCAGTCATTCTTGACTTTAAAACTATCATCTAGTTTGTACTTAAATACTTTCGTCGTAATGATACCTTTGACATGATTTTTACATTTACAGGGCGGCATTTCCGTCAATTCTAACGGAATTTTATTTTATTTTTCCACAAATGCTTGTGAATAAGCCACCATTTTAATGAGCCTAGACAATTAAATGTCTTAAAATGTCATCTATACTAATATATAAAGAGGAAAGATTTGATTTTTTGTTTGCATTGAATAGGCTCCGAAACTACTGAACCGATTTGAAAAATTCTTTCACTGTTGGGAAGCTACACTATCCCCAAGTAACATAGGCTATATTTTCAAAAAAAAAATTAGGGATCCTCAATATAACTCCAATACTGTAACCCAAGGTGTAAAAAATTAAGAAAACCGAAGCAAAGCGAGGCCGGTTACTCGTATAATATATAGTGGTCAAGTAATTTATCCTATAGTGATTAAGCTATAGACTAAAGGTCGGGACGGGGACGGGACGGGACGTATAGTTTTGGAAACATCGTTTCATAGAAAATGTAAACGATAGCGCATATGCCACGGAGGCACGCACGGGACGGAAACAGGGCACGCATGTATGTTTACGCCCCATCCACGTCTCTTCCACGTCCCGTCCGCGTTACGCATACATCGACCTTAAACCACAAGCCTATAATCCATTTTTTTAGTCGATTCCAAGTGCTAATGTCAATTTCAATAAACAATCGAATTAAAATTCGATTAAGTGTTAACGAATACGATTAATTGAAAAGACTGAAATAGAAAAAAATACTATATAGTGATCACTCATTCAACGCCCAAAATCACAGAACTCGATCGATCGTTTGCAATACACACAAACACTTAAATTTAATAACGTATTTTCAAGTGATATTGCATTTCAAAAGAACAATAAACCCTGATTTCGTAATGAAACAGAACAAAACGTAGTAAAACAAGCAAAATGAAATGTGTGTGACCTTATTCTGCTCATCAGTGTAGAGTGTAACCCACAAGCGTCCTATTTTGCGTAAAACAAAAAAGGGACGGACGAGTAAAAAGCAGATTCAATCCTATGCGGTATGTAGCTGGACGTGACTTTTCTACTATTTCAATTTAAAAACAATTATATACATGACTAGTACGACCACTACGACCCTTTTACGACACAGGCAACGATGCATGTCTAATAGCAATAACTGCAGATACTTTCGCTAAAGAATATGTTCTATTTCGTAAGTCATAAGATTTGTTTTGAGTCGGCAGATATAATTTAATATCCAGTGTACCACAGCGTGCACAATGTAATAGTTACAGAACTAGAGATAACAGACTTCCTATTTGCTGACACGCAATCTCTCCAACGTCATAGTATAGGAAACAATTTTCTGAGCACAATGTTTGGATTTTAAGGTTTATTTTAGTCGTTTTATTTTGTCGTAAACACAACAATGCTGTAGGAAGAAATAAGTTTTGATAAATGAGTTTTGATTTCAACACATTTTATAAACATTTTATTATTTTAAAATGAATCCCCGCAATCGCTTTATCATCACTTTCGTTACATCCCTAATTACAATATCTACAATAATAATATTAATAGTTTGGCTGATCTCGAGTGTTTCTCACCACACATAACACGACTGATTTCAGAAGAAGGATGCTGAAATCCAGGCGGGTACAAAACTCTGCTACTATGCATGAGTATCAACAAGCCCAGGTGGCATCATACTTTGTCAGTTATTTATTAGTCTTTCTTTCTTTTTCTTCCCTCTTTCTTGGCCGACGATGCATCAGTGATGCCTTTGGTGTTCCTGATGTCCATGGGCGACGATAGCCACTTACCATCAGATGGATCGTCAGCTCGTTTGCCGGCTATGTCCATAAAAAAAGTAGTATGCATCACTAGCAAGGAAGGTTAAAATAAAGAAGGAGGGTAAAGCCTTACTAGCATTGCAATCTGTGAGCACTGCACGCGCTAACAAAATAAGCAGATTTGTCTGCGTGAATCTGTAAAGGCCGCTAGGGTCAAAAGCAAGTGTCCGTTTGAAAACATTTTTATTTACGGTCTAACTTTTTATAGGTACTTTCAGTTTTAAAACGAACAAAACATGTTCGTACTCGAATTGGGCTTAGCTTTGACATTGTGAAATGCTATGTGAATATGTACCTATAGGTTTTATATTTATGAATAGTTGACTTTTTAACTATGGAACCTCCATGCAATTTTTCTACATCAGTAGATATAAACATTATTCAAGTAGGTTAAGCCGTTTCCGAGATTAACGGGACCAAGGAAGAGATTTTTAGGGTAAGTAATAGTTTCTTCATGTCTGTCCGTCCGTCCGTCTGTCCGTCCGTCTGCCCGTCTGTCTATCCGAAGCAAAGCGACGAGACCCTTGCTAGAAAGCTGTAATTTAGCATGGATTAATTAATATAATTAAGCGTTCATAGCCCGGCGGCTTGCGTCGATCCTATGTGATCAACAAAGTTAAGCAACAGCGGGCGCGGTCGGTAGTTGGATGATGAACCGCTAGTGGCAAAAATTTCTTGAGCGTTTCCGTGCTTCGGAGGGCACATAAAGCCGTCGGTCCCGGTTGTTATCATTAGATGACAGTCGTTAAGCCATGTCGGAGGCCCTCGGGCAATTTGAAAACTTCCGACACTCGGGTTGGCCACTAACCCCTCCACCAATCCGCACTGAAGCAGCGTGGTGGAGTATGCTCTAGGCCTCTTCAAGAGGAGAGACCCGTGCCCAGTAGTGGGCCATTAATGGGTTGAAGCCATACATATTAATTTATTAAAACTCCAGATCCAATAGTAGAATTTTTTTTTTCAGAGTACCTCCCCTACAGGTAACGTGAGGATGAATTTTTTATTCGTCGCGTATCCTAGTGTTTGATATTGTTGAAATGGTCTTTCAGAAATATTATAGGTCTTCTAAGAACATTTTTGGAATTAGGGGTTCGTTTGCGAAATATTTGGCTTTAAACTGCAAATTTTGGTTTGAGTCTAGTGTCCCCTCCCCTGCTGGCTAAACGGTTGGTGGTGGACAAGTGAAAAAAATCTCAAAAATAGGTTATATGATGAATTACTATTTCGTCTTTTTTGCATGCTGTGACTACCTTTAAATGAGATTATGTGTTTCTAGTTACCTAAGGTCTAAAATTTTAAGTCATGCATTACATTGTAATCTTGTTGGAGGTCCTGTGTAAATAAATAAATAAATAAATAAATAAATTTACAAGAAAAACTATTACGGCTATGTTAGCATAAGTAGTTAAAGAGTAATACTGGAGAACCTTGGCCTGACACGCACTTGTCCGG
The DNA here is from genome assembly GCA_951805285.1 of Thymelicus acteon. Classification (NCBI taxonomy): domain Eukaryota; kingdom Metazoa; phylum Arthropoda; class Insecta; order Lepidoptera; family Hesperiidae; genus Thymelicus; species Thymelicus acteon. The sequence goes on from OX638218.1 coordinate 6,064,684, forward strand.
ATTTTTTTTATGGAAATAGCCGGCAAAGGAACTAAACTAACGATCCAGCTGATGGTAAGTGGCTAATGCGTTGCCAGCCAAGAAAGAGAGCACGAGTTGTTCGGCAGCTAACTCAAGCAGAAGGGGGATAATTATCCAGGCGGTCCCCACGGAGTAATAATAATAGTGATAATGGTATTAATAAATTATTAAAATCAATATTACCAATATAAACCCTCAGAGGTACCCCACGACCAGCGGGCCGGACTAGGCACGGATTTATTAAATACGAGTAATCGCCCTCGCTTTGCTTCGGTTTTCTCATTTTTTACACCTTATTGGAGTTTTATTAAGAATCCCTAATTTTTTTGAAAATATAATATAGCCTATGTTACTCGGGGATAGTGTAGCTTCCCAACAGTGAAAGAATTTTTCAAATCGGTTCAGTAGTTTCGGAGTCTATTCAATGCAAACAAAAAATCAAATCTTTCCTCTTTATATATTAGTATAGATATAAGTAAAGATATAAAAAAATATATTCTTCGTTTATGTAACGTTAAAGTATTTCTACTTAACGTTAAATCGTTAAAAGCTACGGTATTGGCTTTCCACATGGAATCCGTTCGCGGAACACAAGCAACTTCAATCTATACTAATACTAATAATATATAAAGAGAAAAGATTTGATTTTTTGTTTGCATTGAATAGGCTACGAAACTACTGAACCGATTTGAAAAATTCTTTCACTGTTGGGAAGCTACACTATCCCCGAGTAACATAGGCTATATTATATTTTCAAAAAAATTAGGGATTCTTAATAAAACTCCAATAATGTAACCCAAGGTGTAAAAAAATAAGAAAACCGAAGCAAAGCGAGGGCGGTTACTCGTCTTTAATATAAATTTTACTGTGAATCAGATTGCTATCTTGGTAATAATGACTTCACAAAAGCATATTTGATTTGTTATTACATATAGTTAATTAAACAGTTTGAAATTGAAAACAGGGTCGTAAAAAACATAAGTAGAAGAATTTAACTGCTAATAAATGGTCTTTTGTAATTGCCATCGCAATGGTTAATTTTTTTCGCAATGGTGATTTTTTTAATTTAGTCTCTAACAATTGATATTTTAAATTTTTATATTAAAATCATACTGCTTACATAGTAAGGGGCCATCCATAAATTACGTCACACTAATTTCATGACTTTTTGACCCCTCCCCCCCTTGTCACAGCTTGTCACATTTGTGAGAACTCCCCCCCTAGTGTGACGTCACATAATTATTATGAAATTTTACATCTAGAAATTATTAAATTAAAACAGCAGTTCCCAAATAAGTTTTATTTCTATTAATTATTTTTAAATATTCACCTATACATACCAATTATTCGATTTTGAAATGTGACGTCACGAAATTTAGGACCCCCTCCCACCCCTTGTCACACAATGTCACACTTCATCGACTCCCCCCCTCCCCCCTAACGTGTGACGTAATTTATGGATGGCCCCTAAGCGTGTAATACTTTTCGAATAATATGATCGTATGTATAACTCATATACACTGAGATTCCCTTACAAGTACAATTAAGACAAAAAACACAGAAACATTTCTGTCCATCACAAAAATATCTTCCCCGAGAATCGAATCCAGGACCCATGACTCGACATTACTTGCATATCATCTGAACTTCAAAATACAATTCCCATTCGATCCAGCGAAGATTCAAAATCCCGAGACGTCAAGACGTAATGGTTGAAAAGACGCTCAAAGCTCGGACGGGTAGGGGCGGATCGATCGGCGTCGTACGGCGGGTCGATAGCGTACTACTCCTGAATGAAGTGCGCGCGCCGCTCTTACGTAACGCGCATAACCACCTGTTGCTTACAACCACCCAGATATAAACCAACTCGGTTCAGAAACCGCGCCCGCCGTACGACCGCGCTCCGAGTAAGAGCCATCGGATTTGGCCGGCTTACCCGAGTCAATGCACTAAGCCAACCTTCGGCGCTGCACTCAAGGGTGCATAGTTCTGGCTAGCTGCTTTGATAATGATCTTAGGTATTGGGAGGTTAAACCAACTATGTTTTGCATATCCATCCATAGTGGCTCTATCCATCCTCTATGAGTCCAAGTCACGCGCCCCTGCTCTGGTGCATTGGGTCTATCCTATTAGTCCCATTAACTAGTCCTATGATCGGACAACTGGGACTATTTTATCACGAGTCTCAGTAGTCTCATGGGACAGGTGAGACCAAGACTGTAGTACCAGAAGTTCCATTATATTGTCGAGCGATTAGACATCGTCATTTTCCTTCAACTTTCTCTGCTGAACATTGGACGAAGTTACGGCGCCCAGTCTCTTCTACTGGTAGTCGCTGAACTCTGTAATACCTACCCAATTAAATCCAGCCCTCTTGCTTCATGATAGAAATATTATGAGCTTTGCTAGTCATCAAGCTCCTTCTATTTCGTGCACGTAAACCATCGGTTCCGGTTATTGTCGTAAAGATAACAGTCGTAAAGCCATGTCGGAAGCCTTCGTGCGGCGTGATAGCTTCCCATACTTGGATTGGGCACTCTACCACCAACTATCACTTATGCACTGGAGAAGCGTGGTAGATGATGCTCTAGGCCTCCTCAAGAGGAGACCTATGCTCAGTAGTGGGCCATTAATTGTTTGAAGCCATGATTACTGGAAATATACATAAAAGATATTCACTAGAGTCGCTAAAGTTCCTCCTTCAATTACAATTTTACCTTTTTAGTTTTAACAAGCCTTATAATTTATTAAGATTAAAGAAACTAATAGTTTCCTATTTATGTTTATTTTATCTTTTGTAAATAATAACTATTGTATTGTTTTGCAATGTTTGCCTAGGAACATGTCACAAATGCCCGGACAAATTGTTTAAGTTACACCACGGACGAAGTGTGACTTTGAACTCGGAAAGTTGGGCTTTCTAGTAGTTGAATACGTTTCATAAATGTTACATGTCGTAACATGTTGGACTGATGAAAACTAAAGTTTTCGTATTTGGAATTGTTTTTAAAGATTTCATCTCTTTCTAGGAAGGTTTTATAGATTTAACTAACAAATATTTATCCTGAAACCCTCTCGCAACCTTTCCTAAAAATGAATGTGTAAAATATAAAGTCTTATTTTGCTACTCAGTTTTTTGGTAGAGTACAGATATGTAGTTTATGTATGTACTTACTTATATTAGGTAGATAGATAGTAAGATGCAACCACATTGTATAATTATATAGATTGCATACGTAGTAAAACAACATTATTCGTAAAAATATACTGGGTAGATAGAATGATAAAATAAAACCAGCAATCTGCCCGCGGCTTACTAAGATTTTAGTTTTAAACAACTAGCAAATTTTAAGTTATTTACTTAAATTCCATGTATCATTTAATACCATGCAGTTCCTTCCTTGGTAAACTTCCAAAACCGTGACCATAAAAATTCAAATAAGTTCAAATACCTAAGTGAATATGCAGTAATATCAAACATTTAACATAGCATTGAAAGAGAAAAGAAATTTACATTAATATCCGTGGTATTTAATTGCATGTAACATAGATTTAGTAGCACCAAGGAGCGAAGTCTCACCAAGGCTACGAGCTACGGTCTAGACTAAAAACTGCTGCGTCGGCAGTGGTTTAAAAACTGCTGCGTCGGCAATGGTTTAAAAACTGCTGCGTCGGCAGTGGTTTAAATCTCTCCAAGGCTTCGCTTTATGGCCACATGGATCTAAGTTAATTTTTGGTGTCACCACAACCAAAATAATACACTCTGCTAACGAACATGTTTATATGATCAATCAATCAAATTCAGAATGATTTAAGTCTTTGAGTATTTTGTCATAAATATCTCAATGTTGTAAAGCCGAATTTCGCTTCAACTAATGTTTAAAAAACATTAGTTTTATATGCAATCGAAAATATAGTCCGGTCAATTTAGACCAAAAAATGATAGTGAAGGTGCATAAAATCCCAACAAGCTGAAAATCAGTAAGGTTGTTCAAAACATAATAATAAATAAAAATTTTAAGTTCCCCATCATTCCCGTGTATGGAAAAAAAAATTCAAGGTCAAAGGTAAAAAAAAATGAGTTTTTCGCGATTTTCAGTAAAACGGTAAGTTTTATCATAAAGTACCCCAAACAAAAATTGTAGATTATAAAATTATCTATAAAAATGTATCAATACTTTTTTCCTACGAGCCACCGTTTCTGAGATATAAGGATTCAAAAAGTTGTAAGTTTTTATCGTCATAATATGCACACGTTTACCCTGCTACCTCATGGTAGTGTACTTAGCGCGTTTTAGAATCGTTTTATCTCAGAAACAGTGGCTCGTAGGAAAAAAATTATTAATACATTTTTATAGATAATTTTATGATCTACAATTTTTGTCTTGGGTACTTTATGATAAAACTTACAGTTTTGAATTGAATTTTTTATTCGTCGCGTATCTTATAACGAAGAGTATCGTTGAAAAGATCTTCCAAAAATATTATGGATCTTCTAAGACCATTTTTGGAATTAGGGGTCCGTTTGCGAAATATTTGACTTTAAAGTGCTAATTTTGGTTAGAATCAAGTGTACCCCTCCCCGCCGGCTAAACGGTTGGAGTTGGACAAGTGAAAAAATTCTCAAAAATAGCTTATAAGTATGATGAATTTATAAGGAAAACTACCATGGCTATGTTAGCATAAGTAGTTAATGTGTAATAGTTGATAAACTTATCACTTCGGAACCCTACATTGCGCGTGACCTGACACGCACTTGCCTGGTTTTTTGGCTGTTCATATTCACTAGTGCTGCACGGCAAAGTAATACACATCATTAATAACGGATTTCCACAAAGTAATGAATGTTACTATCATTTAAAAACTATTTCTAAATACCTTAACTTTATAGTATATTTCATAATTGCTTAACCCGGGAAAATTGTGCCTACATGGGGTTAAAAATAGTTACCAAACCCTCACTGCTGCTAATTTTATTTGTGGTTAATTTTTAGGGTTCCGTAGCCAAATGGCAAAAAACGGAACCCTTATAGATTCGTCATGTCTGTCTGTCTGTCTGTCTGTCTGTCTGTCTATCTGTCTGTCCGTCCGTATGTCACAGCCACTTTTTTCCGAAAGTATGAGAACTATACTGTTGAAACTTGGTAATTAGATGTATTCTGTGAACTGCTTTAAGATTTTCACACAAAAATAGAAAAAAAACAACAAATTTTGGGGGTCCCCATACTTAGAACTGAAACTCAAAAATTTTTTTTTCATCAAACCCATACGTGTGGGGTATCTATGGATAGGTATTTAAAAATGATATTGAGGTTTTTAATATAATTTTTTTCTAAACTGAATAGTTTGCGCGAGAGACACTTCCAAAGTGGTAAAATGTGTCCCCCCCTCCTGTAACTTCTAAAATAAGAGAATGATAAAACTAAAAAAAATATATGATGTACATTACCATGCAAACTTTCACCGAAAATTGGTTTGAACGAGATCTAGTAAGTAGTTTTTTTTTAGTACGTCATAAATCGTAAACCGCAATTTACCTCGATCAAAAATACAACGAACTACAAGAACTTTTATATAATGTTACTTGCTGCTACGGAACCCTTCATGGGCGAGTCCGACTCGCACTTGGCCGCTGTTTTTACTACCCAACACCTGTACCAAAATGTGAATCATTGTCGTGAATCACTCTATCTACCACTAAAAAGTCTGTGAGAGTCTCACATTGAAATAGAAATTCAGACTTTAGCTACTATACTTATACACACGGACGTAAAAAAAGAACGGACGTAATCCCAACAACAAATTCAGTGAAGCACCCATAGTAATACCAACTCTCTATTCCTACAAGTACACAGACCCACACATTGACACCATCCTGATATGACATTAACACCATCGCGAATCAAAAATTACAAAATTACGCACACATGGTAAGCGAGTTGTCATTGCTCTGCTTCACTCTCGATTAGACAAGGTTACGTCCGTTCTTTTTTTACGTCCGTGTTATACACAAAGACTTTTAAGTTGCAAAGACATTCGCGTAAATTAATGTACCTATGATCTTGTCTACTGGTTTATTTTCCTAAGTAATAATACACTGTATATCCTTGGCTTGACGTCTAGACGGTCGTCGTTAACCCCATAACATCGATGTCATCCGACAGCGTGACGTAAGCGAACCTCCATCCTGAGACTGGGGTAATCGCTATCTAGGTTCGCACAAAATTTGTCTTTAACCCATACCTCAGCACTATATTGCCAGTTACTCTAGCCAAGTATTTTGTATTGAATTTTTTCTTGAAGTGAATTTATCGAGTAACTTGCCACTATTACTTTGACTGTGTTTTATCGATTAACCGGGTGATTTTATTCTTATATACCTAAATTAGAAACATGCTTATTGTAATAGTGACCCAAAAGCAGTGAAAAAATGTATCACGAATTTGTTATTAAAACCTCTGAGCTAAACTTCTTGCGAGTCAGCCGCCAAACGACTCGTCGTGTTCCGTTTGGGGGCTTAAGAACCAGTTCTTTCTTATCTTTTTTTTCTTGACCGGTAACGCATCAGTGTTTCTTTTCCTACTTGACCGGCAATGAATCGGTGAAGTCCAACAGCAGTTCTTGTTATATCCTTAGACGGTGGCCACTTACTATTTGGTGGATCATCAGCCGGTTTTTCGGATATTTATAAAAAATAATACTACTCTACAAAAACTAATACTACTCTCGAAAATTGAAGTTCAGTAGTCATGTTCGGCTGGCATTGAATAGCCCCTTACGATTTAAGTGCCGTCAAATGATTGTAGATTGTAGGGTACCAATAATAAAATGTGCGTAAATTTAAATCCGATATGTATCATCGCCCACGCGTCTGTCCCGGCGGTGGCGTCTATGACATTTATCTGAAAATACATGCAAGATATGCCCACGGGTTACTTCAACCCACTATAAGTTCAGAGAGTGTGGGTGTTAAATGTGTATTGAAAACATCTAACTATTTGAAGAAAAAAAAACACAGTGAAGCGAATAAGACTTAAAAACACAAAAGATAAGATAATATTAGTGGGAAGATTCTCCATGGGAAAATTCTCCATAAAATTTAATTTAATGAAAGTGATTACCATTGCCTAATGACATTACGAACTACAGGTTAAACGAGTTGATGTACTCTCCGAGCTTGCAATGAAATCTTAAGCAGCCGATAAAGTTCTCTTTTAGTTGAATGAATATCAAGAATAAGTTTTATTGAAAAACTTATATTTTCTCTCAACTTTTTTCTTAATTTATTTTTAAACCACATGGCGTTACACAACGAGAAGTAATTTAATTTTTCACACTTTGTTACCTATCCTTTTTTATCCTTGCCAGACGAAGAAGGAAATACAACCCCTATACAAAATCCTGACTTGTCTATTTAGGAATATGCATTCTTTAATCTACTTACATAAATCGTGTTTAAAATTAGAGTTTAATCGTCACAACCTTACCGTAAGACCTCGTACTACAGGTACCTGTTTTGTCGTAGACTAAACCTCAGACTTAAACACCTATGTTCGTGTGAAGCGGTGCGTGCTTACACAAATCCCTAATGGCGGAAAAGCAATTAGCATAGCCCAAATAGTGTTAACTACATATTACCTGTTTACGTAAAACAAATAATGATTTACAAAGCCAACTAACTATAAATAGCGTGTATGTTTCTATAGGGTTATTACCTGTGTTTCAATAATATTTTTTACAAATATCTATTATTTTACAAGTCAAAATTTTCTTTATTATTACAATAAAACTGATTAGTGAATCCACTAGCGCTTTCATATAATATAATCCTAAATATTTGAAGCTTTATACCTACTTCAAGTTTTGGAGTCTCCCTGATGCAATTTCATCGTTCATTCAGTTTCATAATTAATTAATTTTTGTATGTTAATATTATTATTATTTATTTTAACTCAGAATACATTCCATATTAATAAATTCACGATTAATACATTACAGTTTACACAATTACTACACTTAATTTCATAATAATTAATACTAAAACTGAAAACTACACGGAAAAGTATAAGCCCATTACATTAAAATAAATTAAAATTACGTCACAACCAATAAAATCAAAATCAAAAACAAATTAAAAATACATGTCAAATATTAAAAAAATCAATTTAAATCAATTCAAATCAAATTCAGGATAGGTACATTATAACATTAAAAAAATCATAATTAATACAAGAATTTAAACAAATTAAAATAAAATTAATGTCAATAATTAATTAAAAATTAAAATACATAATATAAACATTAATAAATTATTTGATATTAAATATATGGGCTCTCGACCACATGTGACACACATTCCAGTGTCCTACGACTGGACATTCTGGTCTCTCCGGTATGGTATTAAGTCCTGCACCCGCTGCATCACCGAGGCTACGCGTTTGCGCATAATCGCATGAAAGCTGTCAATGCGAGCCTCGGCGAACATACCAGATGCGCTGCAGTACCGAGGCCTACGCTCCCTTTCTACGTCCAGATCGTCGGAGAGGTCCAAGTTGACCCAATGCCCCAGGTATTTAAATTTGGTGACTCTACTCAACTCTATACCACCTAGTTTGACAGGAGGAACTGTCTTAACGAGTAGTTCACTTCTTCTACTATTATACCTCAGGCCATGGACCATCGCATACCCCTCACAAATTCTGATCAGGACCTCGAAATCTCTGACTGATAGGCTCAGCAGAACCATATCATCCACGTAGCTAATGTTATTCACAAATTTGCCATCCATTGAACAGCCTACTCTGGCTCTGCAGAACAGCAGAGCACTGCTGAATACATCAATCAGTCCATTTATGTACAAGTTGAAGAGCCAAGGAGAGGTAAGCCCACCCTGCCTAACCCCGTACTCCAACCTGTACTCCTTTGAGTATGAGCCAGCCCATCTTACTTGATTAGTTTAGTGTCGATACCAGAATTTAATAAGGCCGACAACCTCCCTGGGCGTGCTGGTCTCCCTCAGGAGCTTATCCCATAAGATGTTACAGGAAACTAGGTCAAATGCCTTCGACAAGTCCAGGAATCATGCATACACTGGTGTCCCCCGTGTGGCGTAGTATGCTTGAGTCGCAAAATCGCTGTTATTAATCGTAATATAAAGTGTTTAATCATCACGCAGATGATAATAATATGTAACCTAGGAGCTGTTGTCTTGTTTTCAACTAAAGTGCAAGCGACTTTAATTTCTGTAAAATATTTAGTTGAACAAAACTATTTGTGTAGCAAATGCTTCATAATGTACAGATATTCAGAAGCGTTCTTAATTTAACAAACTGTAAACGAAACTATTTGACGTTGTAATCAACTTGAGAACAAGACAAATAACACGAGTTTCATCAGCAAGTGCTGCAGAGATCAAAGACAATTTCATTAACGTTCTAATATTTTCATTTCATTTAGATTTTTAGTGTCACTTTACGAGCGCAACTTATATTTTGTACTTTATATAATTTTATTTAACTTCTTTATTTAAAAAGAGCCTTAAGTTTAATTTGTTATTAAAGTTATTGTTATTATAATTTTAATTTCAATTTTCGGTTTCCGACGTAGGCAAAGACATTTTAGAAAAAATATAATTTATTCTCCTTCAATCGCTCTACGTATTATGAATACTTTTGAATGAGACAGAACTACTCTATATCTTCATCTACTGGGCAATTTTCTCTCCTTTATGAACGTTCATAACAAATCCAATTACTTTACTTTATATCACAATTACGTAACTTACGATAATACTCACGATTTCGCGTTAAAATCACAAATAAACATCATTAAAGTGCTTGTATTGGTTATTGATGGTTATAGTGTTTACATATTGGTAGGTACACATATTGGTTTTGTATGAAAACATATTTTATCTCATATGTATCCACGGTAATCAGCCAACTGAAATATCCTATATGGTGATGGGCCTATAATGATTCTCGACTATTTACACTTAAAGTATGTAATGAAGCCAAAGTCACAGAAATAAATACGTGTCTCGATTTACCGGTCAGCGCCCTATAATCCATTTTCTAGACTAGTGAAAGTACAAAGGGATAAGTATAATATGTAAAGTATGTACCTACTATGTACATTGTATTTATTTCATGGGTTATTGCAGCGCATACCAGACAGCTGAATCAAATGGCATTCGTTGAGAATTGCTCTGACCTTGTATAACGCAAAAAGCTGAAAAATTTGTTATGCTTTCATGCGATAAAACTATTTACATTTATTAAATTTGAGGTTAAACGAGGTTTTTATTCAAAACAATTTACATATATGAAGATGAATTACTTTGCCAATGTTGAACAGTTTTGCGTAAGAGTAAAATAAGTATTAGTCTGAATCAGAATACAATAACAGTTCTGTATTTTATTATAGTATTATAAAGTTTTATAAAATATTCCGCTAATGACTAAAAATGTATGATTTAATTTTACATCTACGAAAATTTTCCTTCTATTTGATATGATTTTTACATCTATAGCCCGGTCAGTAATGTTATTAGCTTATACTGTATTTTAACTCGATTATATTGACTTTTTTTTTACTGCTTTTAGCAGGCAAACGAGCAGACGGGTCACCTGATGGTAAGTGATCACCGCCGTCCATGGACATTAGCAACACCGGGGGCGTCACCAACGCGTTGGCGGCCTAGAAGATGACGATAGACCCGCTTCTTGAAGGACCCCAAATCATAGGTTAGAGGGAACACCGATGCAGGAAGTTTGTTCCACAGTTTACACGTAAGAGGTAGAAAATTACGTGAGAACCGAACTGTGGACGAATGCCAGGTATCCAGGTGATATTGGTGGAACTTGGTACACCGTGATGTGCGGTGACGAAAGCTAACTGCAGGTATTAAGCCAAACAGTTCTTCAGAACATTCCCCATTGTACAGACGATAGAATACGCAGAGAGAGTGTTTTACAACACCAAAGCAAATTCTTCAATTGGATTCTAAGTTCTTTGAGTTTAATCACAATGATTAGTCCCGGCATCGATTTATTGTTAATATTCTAGATTAAGAATCTAAGTTTAAAATAGCCTAAAATTAAGCGTTTTATGTTTTAACTCTTATCTCACCCTATGACTTATATTGACTTAATATTTTAATTTGGCAAGCGATTTTCTTTTGAAGCAATGAAAGACGATAGATTTGGGGAATGCCAGATACGCACCTTGTACCTTAGCGGCGTGACTCAATAGCCGGAATACTTTGCTTTGTTTAATGCTTAATGGATGATTCAACCCTTTGTCCCCGGTTAATGGAAGATATGAACGTTAAAATTTAATGCACTCAAAGGGAACTGAGAAACATTAAGTTTTGTTAGAATAACAATCAAGGCTTTGTATTTGAGGCAGTCCTAGTGATATATAAATAATGGACTTAATAAACTCTTTATGGTCTTCCTATTAATATAGATTCGTATTATTGCACTAGCATAAATTTGTAATGATACTTTGTGTTTTTGTACCCGTATTAACTTAAGATCTCTGCGATCTCAACATTCAGTTTGAGATGCTGAAATATGTATAAAAATATCGCGCTTGAACTTAGATCGATTTATTAATACAAGCCATAATCTACAATCACTTACCCATATCATTTTTTATGTACTTATAATAAATCAATGCCTGACCACTATTCCACCTGATGGTAAGTGTACACAGAGGTACACAGATATAAAACATTTTATATAACTGCACCTAATTACGAGTATATTTAGTAGTTCCTTTGTAACAAGTTCTTCGTGCTATCGATTTTGTTCTATGTTAAGACACATGTGGCAAACGTGTGCTGTGTTACTACGAAAAGTGGTTTTAGGTTCCCGTGTCACATCGACGTTATTAGCAAGTTTAAACATTAATTTATGATTTACGTTCTACCAAAACTATAACCTGTCGTAAGACATTTTCAAATATTACTAACGAGTCATAAATATGAAGTATGTTTGATTTTTATATGAAAAGTCGATAAAAGTGTAGAGAAACGCATGCTACAAGGGATCTATGTTCAACATCTACAATCTTTTCAGAACGATTAGAATACACAAATCCTTTGAAAGCAAGAATACCATATTGAAATGTGTGTTAGGCTCTGTCTACACCTCGTCCGTGACTTTTTCCGGTTCAATACCCGGTATACGTACTAATGTTCTCAGTCGCTTTGGTTTCAATGGGAAATCTTTCTATTGTCTACTTCCCCATAAGTGTTCGTATGAAGTTTGTTTCTACGCACATTCGAACTCCTTTGAACTGGTTTCTGTAGTTAGTACTCAAAGGAGTAATGCTATTGAATACTCCTTTTGAAGCATAGTACGATCTGCGAGGTACAAAAATGGAAGAATAAAGGTAAAAAAAAATTACCTACCGGCTTAGATGCAGATACTATAATAAATACTTAGTAGAAAAATATCTATCTTACTTTCATGAAATATGTTAAGTTGTTAGATGCATTACAACCTTTAAATTGCTCTAATTTACATTTCTATCTTTTCAGTTTATTCTAAAAGAATGCAACAAGGTCTCAAGCCTCTGTTCAGTGAAGGTAAAGGTACTCGTAAAGGTTTTTTTTTTAATAAAGAAAGAAACATTTATTTTGTCATGAAATAAATGTTTTTTTTAAACGTATTACTCGTTAAGAATATACATAAGTATAACTTCCAAATATTCCCACTAAAATCTGGTGGCAATCTACTTATACTGTTGCCATGACAGTTTAACAAAATTGCGTTCATTTACTCAACAAGAAAAATCAGAAATGAAATTTCAGCTTCAGTTTTCGCCACATTATTTGCCTAAAATGAAAATTTTCTAATCCTACACGAGCTTTAATAGCTTTTTGTCAATCTCTGCCAGCGTCGGTTATCAAGAAACATTTTACAAGCTTAACTGAACCCTACAGCGTTGTCAATAAAGATCAAATCACATCGTTAAATCAAAGCTCATCAGGGCCGCCTACCAACGTCGGCTCCAGACATAGCCCCGCCCTCTTCAGGTTTTCCTTCAGATGCTGAATAGATTTAACGAAAAGGATGAGTCAGGATGAAATGTTTTTAATCATCGATCGGTTATGTGGAATCTAAAATCCTAGTTACCCCAAGACAGGTTGAAGGTTCTGATCCATCCATCTAAATGTATCATTAAATATAGTTACTATTGATTTTAATTGTTCACTAATTCCATTATTATTCCTGTGTTTAGTCAGCCTAGATAGCTACTACCATCTTGCTTGATTCGAGCGACAAACGACTCGTCGTGTTCCGGCTGGATGTATTTATATAAAACCCTCTCGTCACCCATCCGGCGCATTTGGTAAATAGAGAATAATTCGAGTTCGAATCAATAATTAAGAAAAACCACGAACTAGGTAAACGATAGGACCTCAATATAGGTACCTATTCAAATATTAAGTGATTTTGAACGCCTGGTGTGGTGTGAACTATTTTTATTTGAACGACTGAGAACTATTGCTTCCATTTACAAGTCAGTTTTAGTTTAGAACTATTGGAAAATAGTTCTAAACTAAAACTATGAAACGTGAATGTGTTAAATCCCGAGACGTATGTTCCATTTTCTAGTACATACCTACTCACTGTTTAACAGACAGCTATGATTTTGTTTAAACCAATAAAATAAAGTCAACGATATCTATTATGAACTTTTATAAAACCATTCATGTTCCAGGCAATTCATTTATCGGGCTTTGAACGACGTATGATTGGCTAAAAAGTGTCACGTGACCGCTTTGGTGATACGAATTTGACGTTTACACTGGAACATGGCAGGAATTAAGAATTCATAATAGACCACCTGGTCAGTGGTCACCGTTGTGTCCGTAGACTACAAACGTGGACGAGTTGTCAGCTAAAAACAAAGGGAACCATTTTATTACAGGCTAACAAAAACTGCAACGGTGACCTAAAATGGTTTCTAGTCAGACAGGTAAAAAAAACCGTTCCTCGCGTGAGTACCGTCAGGAGTATACTTACTGAATGGTTTAGAACTCACCTCCAAAGAACCATATGGGGACAGATAGCGACGGTATTGTGTCAGTAATTTTTAGGGTTCCGTAGCCGAATGGCAAAAAACGGAACCCTTATGGATTCGTCATGTCTGTCTGTCTGTCTGTCTGTCTGTCTGTCTGTCTGTCTGTCTGTCTGTCCGTCCGTATGTCACAGCCACTTTTTTCCGAAACTATAAGAGCTATTACTGTTGAAACTTGGTAGGTAGATGTATTCTGTGAACCGCATTAAGATTTTCACACAAAAATAGAAAAAAAGCAATAAATTTTGGGGGTTCCCCATACTTAGAACTGAAACTCAAAAATGTTTTTTTCATCAAACCCATACGTGTGGGGTATCTATGGATAGGTTTTCAAAAATTATATTGAGGTTTCTAATATCATTTTTTTCTAAACTGAATAGTTTGCGCGAGAGACCCTTCCAAAGTGGTAAAATGTGTGTCCCCCCCCCTGTAACTTCTAAAATAAGGGAATGATAAAACTAAAAAAATTATATGATGTACATTACCAAGCAAACTTTCAACGAAAATTGGTTTGAATGAGATCTAGTAAGTAGTTTTTTTTTAATACGTCATAAATCGTAAACCGCAAAAAACATTGATCAAAGTTACAACGAACTACAAGAACTTTTATATTATTGTTACTTGCTGCTACGGAACCCTTCATGGGCGAGTCCGACTCGCACTTGGCCGCTTTTATGTCATTGCGGTAAAAGAATCAGACGCGGTAAAAGTCATCTTCAATTAATCTTTGTTAAAAACTTACTAAATTCCATATTCCATAATTTCCATGAAAACTGACTTAATATTTTCTGCTATGATCCAAAAAAATCTGAGCAAAACAAAGATGCTTGAAATAAACACAATAATAAGAACAATGGATTCAGAGGAACGGAAGTTGGCGGAAATCGGGGACTCTAGAATGGTTCCTCCCCACATCCTGCCATTGAGACCGAGACTTGAGCTCGCCCTATAGTTTGCAGTCAAGTGCTATGGCTTTTTTATTGATATTAAAGTAGCATAAGGGTATGCGTGTGATATTTTAATATTTTTGAATATTTTATGTTTTTCTGTTTTTGTTATGTTCGTTGACTTTGTACGCCGATTACCCTCCTGATTATTACATGTATGTTCTATTATTTTGATGGGTTGCCAGAAAGAAATCGCTACGAAGCGATAAGGAAAATGCTTTGTACATTTTTTTCTTAGTTTAATCATAGAATAATTAATAGTACATGTTTAATGTCTTCATGTGTTTTTGTGGTGTACAAACAATAAAGTGTTTATCTATCTATCTATACCACAAAATACCTATGGCATTTATAAGTATTTATACATATGTATATTCTGCATCTATAGATCTAGACGACCCTGTAGCCTAGTTGGTAGCGGCTGGGTTCGATTCCCGGCTGGGGCAGATATTTATGTGACAAATAAATATTTGTACTCGGGTCTTATGTGTTATTGTGATGTGTTATATGTGTCGCCCATGCCTCCCGCGACACAGGTAAAAACCTACTGCGGGGGTATGAGTGTGTAAGCGTTTATACTTACATTCTCGAATCGAACCACAATTCTGTTAGAAACCAAATAATTGGCGATTGAGATGCAATACATCACGCTATTATCATACTTTCATTCGTGATGACAAGATGACTCTTGTGATATACAAGTGAAGTGAGGCTTTTAAGACTCCCTTTGTGTCTTCCTCTGTGTTTAACGTAGGTAGGTGTAAAAGTAGGTACCAACAAAAGTAGAAAGTTCCAAGTTGTTATTGAAATTGACACTTACTACCAGCACGCTAAGAACAATTCCATATTTAAGAGTTGTCTCGCCACATTATCATGGGCACCAATACCTTTTACCCATAAACTGGGTATTCTGTCATACTATTGTTTAAAAAACGTTATCGCTGATCTTTTGCATTGATTGAAATGATAAAGTTTTGACAATTGGTTTTGGTAACAAAGGTTCTTGGTATTTCAAGACAATTCTTTAGTGTATTAGAAATAAATAAAAAATCAGAACGTGAAAGGTATGTAGAATTTTTAATATTGATTACATTAAAGGGAGTGAAAGTAGATTTAAATTTAATTCAAAATTCATTTCAAACATGCGAAGTGTAACATGGCGACGATATCACGTGATAATTGCGAGTCAAGCGAGTTACGTTAACGAAGCTTTTAGCGAAACGCTATCTATATTGTATTAAAATCGATTCCTTTTAGATGTAGAAAGGAAGAGAGAAGATAATATTATTTGGTTACCTCGGGATCGGAGAAAGATTATGCATAGAAGACGTCAGGTAAGAAGGGATTTTTGGAAATTAATTTGCTAATGTGTAAAAATAGGGGTTGGAATTCAGTTTTATATTAGTATCTAACTATTTTAAGCGAACGAAGTCGCGGGAAACAGCCCCTACAATATTCATAAATAAACCTACCAGTGCCATGTAATATTTCTCTTTAGCAATTATATATTTTGACAACCTGTGTCTGAAAGTCATAGAAATATCCACGGAATATCAGTAAACGACACATGCCATACGTCATTTCATAAAACCAGAAGAGTGTGTAAGGTGCACATAAAGAAACTTGAAACAAAACGCTTCTTCTTAGCACAAAGGTTTGCCTCACGCTCAAACGGCTTGCCTCCTTCCGAACCGCCGTCTGCTTCCTTACTACTGTCTCAGTCGGTGAGCAGTGCCTAATGAGAAGCGTTGAGAACTAAAATTTGGTGCCAACTCGAACTCTGAAAAGCTCTAGAGAAGTCGAGTCGAGTGCACAAACGGCACTGGAACACAAACTAGAGCGCCAACCATCTAGATTCTAGAATCAAAACAATTCGGACCCTACCACCATCGAGATAAGGTATAGATGCTGTGAACAGTCAGCTGCCACCAGCCCCAGTGAAGTGCCATTAACAGATTTTTACGATTCAATTTAAAGCTTTTGATGTCTGTAACATGATTTAATCGTAGCGAGGTCTATAAAATATATTGGGAGATATTCATGATAGTGTTTAAGTTCGTTTCAAGGCTTTATTACTCTAAAGTAATACTTAAATCTAAAGTTATTTTAATGCCAGATAGATAAATATAATGATATATATTAACTAAGTTCAGCATTGCTAAGACAAACTCTAGGTAGGTATCGTAATAATTAAAATACAATAACACTAAAAATTATGTTACGTTATATGTTGTAGTTAAAATTAAAATAATTCCGAATCTTAGACTTTGATAATAATTGTAATAAAAACAATGAAATTTATGTTAAATATCTCATAATGAATCCTGTATTCAGTTCATAAAGATATTCAAATTAAATGAATACCAAGTCAATAAGAGCTCGCCCACGTCACATACTTTATCCACCGCATTTAATAAGTTTATGGCGTAAATAAAAGATCTTATAATATCATGCCTACGCATATAAATAAGAAATGTACTGTAATGTGTGGGTACTGGGTGGGTAGGATAAATATATCAAAACTGGCCAAGCACGAACATGTATTGCGTGGGATACAATGACGTATATTTAACCATTTAATCTACCCAGAAGTGAAAGTTTCTTTGAAAAGTTTAATAAGGTACTTAATAAATATTTCTACGAAATTCTATTTTAATATACCTTCATTGTTATCTTTTGCGCTATAAATTAAAAAAAAAAACTATAATAAAATGTACTTAGAAGGAATAATAGGTAACGGTCAACAGCACTATAACGAATCGCCGGACTATTACACTGAAAATCCATTTGAACGCTATCTTAGTACGAAATCAGTTGTTTTCGGTACATAAGTAGACATGGAAATTCTGTGCAATTATTAATCCATTAGGAGCTGGTATTTTTATGTCGATAGCTCACTAATGAACAGTCTGAGCACTTGATGGTAAGCTGTCACCGACAATGGACGTTTGTAACCCCAAAGGCGTCACTGATCCGTTGACGGCTAAATGTGAAAATCGCTTTTGAACTGGTTTTCTGATAGTGCTACCAATAGAATTTATAAAGATTTCAGGGTTGATTCTAGATTTCAGATTGATGGTAGGGTGTATAATACAGTAAATCTATACATCTATAGAAATAAATAAAATTGGAGTGTCTGTTTTTAATATTAAAATAACCGCTTTTTACTTAGCACTTGGATGTATACACGGTACATATACCAAAACAGCATTTTTTACAATTTTTGTCTGTCTGTCTGTCTCTTTGTTCCGGCTAATCTCTGAAATGGCTGAACCGATTTTGACGGGACTTTCACTGGCAGATAGCTGATGTAACAAGGAGTAACTTAGGCTACTTTTATTTTAGAAAAAAAAAGTTGTTTTTTTAGGCGATACGAAGTTTGCCGGGTCAGCTAGTTCGGGCTAAAATAATGATCAACCCAGCAGAACTTATTGTTGTAAGACAACTCAGAAACTATGTTCTCTGAAACTAAATGTCAATTAGGTTTCTAGTTCTCAAATAAGTCGTGAATACGGGTTTGCGTGTAGGACAGTGTCAACACTGTACAACACAAATTAGACGAATAGGGATGTTTCAAGTTTATTTAAAAACAAATACGAGTAGTATTCTGTATACGTAGTTGTTTAAGGAGAAGACGACCCATCTAATAGTAAATTAAAGGCGTTCTCGGCAAAGACGAAAGTAGAAAATTCGCTTTTTTCCTGAGTCTATGCCTCGAAGATTTAGGAAATATTATTACTAAGAATTAGTGTTTATTCAAATATTACTTTAAATTTATCAATGGGTCATTACCGAGTGTTAAAGATGTATAACTGGTAGATTCGGAGTCCTTTATTCGTGTGAATTTTAACATTTACCTTGATCGTAGCAATTAACGTAGAGTGCCTACGGCCCGCTACGCTACACTTGCTACGAGTCTTTGAACACTGCTTCGTATCAAATAGGTACAAACAGAATCTTTTTTTAACAAAATGTTATTACGTTTTCGTTAGCAATTCCTTGTATCTCGAAACGGGCATTAAACGTGGTTACTGACAGTTATTGTTAGGTATTACAGGGAAAAGACTTTCACTTTTATGTTTAATTGGTAGAATTGGTAGAATTGGTATCTATCCATAGCTGAAGAAGATAGGCATCACCTTCACAAATTCTTACTTGTGTAGCATGGTGGGATTTTTAAAACCAATTTTAAATAAAAATATTATAAGCTAGTTATTAAAAGGGAGATACAGATACCGATGCGCTTTCTCTGATAAGATACAATTTTATTTACGAATTTTGAAAATAAATAGATTCATACTGAAAAATTTTAAAATAATTTTTCGTGGCTTTCTCAATAAAATCAATACAATCAAATTTTACGTTTTTACTCACTTTGAATTGAAGAGTAGAGATTTAATATGTTTTTAAATACTATGTTTGTTGTTAACTTTATTGGTGACTCTCATAAGATATCTCTTTAAATATTCCTTTATATTCACGTGTATATAGTTACTATGTATACACGAGTATAACGACATATTTATGTACTTATCCGAACCTACCTTATTGTTTTACCTGGACAATAAACATTTGATTCTTATTCAATTCTCTTTAAAAGATGTTTTCATTCTCGTTTTTACGAAACAATACCTCCTAATAAAGATTTGTTAATTCTTTTATGTTTTACGCAGAACAAACAATTTATTTCCTTTCAAGTGATTCAATTGTATTTCGGACAATTCTAATGTTTACTTTTTTCTCCTCAAGGTTTTTAAGTTTGTTTGTTTCAAGATTTGTATAAAAGAAAATGGCTGACATTTGAAAGGGACGCTGTATTCTTGCGTTTGTGAAAACTTAATACTGTTGGGTTTCTCCTTAAATACATATATGGCTGCTATTGGATACTTTTGACCTTTTTTAACAAATTTCACATAAGAAAATATTGATTTAATCTATTTTTAGATTAAATATTAAATCAGTATTAAACAAATAGTAAATTATGTATTATCTATGGGTTTTAAAAAATATTACTTAGGTAATTAGTTATATTAATGGGACTTTTGAATATGATGAAATATCTCATTCACATCATTGTGCCTAAATTATCTCTAATTTATTGCACGACGCTTATTATGTTCCATTGCTCCAAACTCTAGTTAGGAAAACCTGAATAACAAATATAACATTACCATCCTCAAGCAGAATATTAAATATTAAGCGAGCATATATACAGCCATTTAAAATTAAAAAGGGCGCGAACTAAGTATTCAGCATTTCTTAATTCGAATTTTTATGAAATGAAAGTGACTTCAATTTACAGCTCAAATAATAATTCAAAAGTAGGTGCACTCAACACAAGCTCTTACAGCGTAAGACAAATTCGTGCAAGTTTAGTCGCGTAGTTTAAGCCCGACGGTAACACTCTGCGGAGCTCCTAACAGCAAAATTGACACTTAAGCCATAACGAATTTAAGTCAAACTAGACTTTCATCAGACGTTTAATGGCGGGCCCTTTTATTACTTGGCTGTAGGTAATTTAAATTTTAATAACGGTGTGACCAGACCTGATGCACTCCGCATTTTATCTATGAAATTACAAGTACGTGTCGCGTTCGACGTGTTGGGCTAATTCAGAAAATTCATAAGGGCTGTCACACGTTCGTAATCAATCACACATGACGTCATCACACAACACGTTAGTTCGATACAACGCGCTGCGTCGTGCTAAACGATATTAACTAAAATGAAGGCAAAAGCATATTGTATTGCATTCCGCTACCCAAACAATAACGAAGATCCGAGTGTCACGTTGTTTTTCGTATGTCATTCCAGATTTCATATGCATACCTGCTTAAAAACCTAAGAGAAAATTTGTTCCATAAACAAGGTAAGTACATACAAACATAATGCCGTATAGCCATCTTCTTAGGTTAAAGTACCTATACATACATTGTCAAATAAAATAGTTTTTAATCTACATACTACTAAGTAAATACCTACTTACTTAGCCTAGATTTATTTGAAAAGGCATTTGTTCATAAGAGTAGCATGGGGATATAACTGGTCATTAAACTTTTATATTAATTTTATTCTTTCAAAAAAAATGGTTGTCTGTAAAGTCGGTTTACGGACGGTAGTACGTGACAACGTCATGACAAAGCTCCGCTCCGCTCCGCCCCGCCCCGCTCCGCTCTACTCAACTAATTTTAATAGACGTTATCACGTCAAAAAAATGACATTGCCAGAGACGATAAGAGATAGCGTTGGAAAGGGAGGCAACTTATTACACGTTTTTAATTAGCGCTGTGCGATCTGAATTACACTTTATTGCGTCAGAGCAAGAGTCGCTATTTATTTAAATGATTTTGCGGAGTGCGTCTTCCGTACTAAGTATTATATTGTACTAGTAAGTCTTCTGTGATATGACTAAATAAGGTATGGGTATTGGAGAATACCATCAAGCATAGTCCGCGCAGATATTGTAATCTAAATGGTTATTTAGTTTTAAGCTACGTAAAGAGCAAATTGATAGAATAATAGATTATTAAAAACCTTTAAACCTTTAGAAAAACCTTATTTAAATTTTTTTGTACAATACTTCTTTTTCAACATGTACGTAAGTTATGGGTTGAAATAATGAATTAAATATATCTATAAGTTTTGAAAAGTAATGCTCTAGTGAAATAAAATTTAAAAAATCATTAAACTTACATATTTACATTGAGTCTACAATCTATGAGTTATCTGTATTATGTCATATTATCTGTAGTATGTAATATTAGGAAGCTAATATTAATACAATTTACGAGTCAGTATCACCAACCATAACTTATTTTAAAGCAACTGACGATGAAAACGTACAACCTAAGTTAAATTCATGCTCAACTGTGTATTGAACCGAAAGTATATAAACCTCACATCACATTTCACTTCACTTATTCTCTCTCGATAGTAAATCTAGTAGGTACCTACAACATTAAACGCACGTCCACGAACTCTGCTCTTTATCACACAACGTCCCCTCAACGTTTATAAGCGGCGATGTTTTATTAGAATCTAATAGAAATGGCATGATATTGATACGTAGCCTAGCTCACAGACCTGTAGTTTGCACAACTGTATATACTACTAGCCAACTTTAAAGGAAAAGATATTATTTTAAATGTTGTATTCGTTATAAAAGATATAGAAAATAGGAATTTATATGTACTTTAAATATTGGAACGTATGAAACTGATGGCCAAGTGAATTATTAAGAGAAAATGCATTTCTATATTACCATGTGCAGTCTCTCTATAATAGGAAACGGTAACTGATATATCGTAGCAAAATCAAAATCTTTCAAGAGCCCTATTTTCAACTTTTTGTCAGAGCACGCCTCCACTTAAGAGGAAAAAAAGCTGTTACTACTGAAAGTAGCTGATTTATTTTGTGATTTATAAGGAATTCAATAATTTGCTAATATTTTAGCTGAAAATATTACATTCGGTCCTTTTAGAATTTTTACGACTACCCCATAAAAAACTTGACATGTCTAATCGATAACTACTCTATACCTCTTAGTATCATATATTGAATGACGTCAGCAGGGGCCGCACCGCTTGAAACCTTTTAAGTGCATGGCGTTAGCGTGATATGGGATTTATAACATTTAACATAAAAATCCATTTGGAATGAGGGGTTCAGGCTTACCGTAGTAAAGAGTGACTCATGCTCTCACTCACACACGTTAGCCCATTGGAACCGTAGTTTACAGTTGAAGTAACGACAGTAAATAGTCACGTTGTAATCTTAATTTTGCTAACAAAAAATAACCGACTTCAAAGTTACTCTAAAGCTACTTGTCAGATCTCGTTCTTTATGTGGGATTACATGACGAGCACCTGCTTTCGATAAAAAAAAAAATCATCGAAATTGGTTGGCGTGATATTGAGTTATTCGTCCATTTGTCACGCTTACTTAATACAAATTTAAGACTTATATGGTTTTATCATGAATGCTATTGTCAGATCTCAATAAAATGTATATGGGACCACATGACAGCCACCATCTTTCGATTAAAAAAAGAATCATCAAAATCGGTTTGCCCAGTCCAAAGTTCCGAGGTAATGAACATAAAAAAAAACGAATTGAGAACCTCCTCCTTTTTTTGAAGTCGGGTAAAAATAGAATGTACAGGGCTTCATTAATTTTATTCTGAATCCAAGCTATTACAAGGTCCACAAGGACTTTAATTTTGGAGATCGTTGGGCTCTATTCCACCTTTCTAAATCTCATCACCTTTTTAAATGTATAAGCCTAGTTTAGCTAACTAGTGTTATCGCTATAGTGTGTTATGATCTCTAATGAACTTTTTCCATCACGTCCTAGTAAGCACTAGGACTCTTTAATTTTGCATATCCCGATCCCGAACATTAAATTCGTAGAATTCACACACGGACCTAAAAAAAAGACGGACGTAATCCCAAGAACAAATTCAATGAAGCAAAGCACCCATAGTAATACCAACTCTCTATTCGTACAAGTACAAACACCCACACATTGACACTTCACTGCTTCAATCTCGAATCAAAAATTACGCACACATGGTAAACGGGCGGCCATTGCCATGCTTCACTCTCGATTTTACGTCCGCCTTTTTTTCAGGTCGGTGAATTCACACTATTCTTATAGGGGTTAGATATTTTCAGCGAACGTGCAAAAACAAAAAAAAATCATTTTGCAAACAATATTGTTTCATTACAAATAACAAAAAATCCTTCCTCCGACTGCAAATCTTTTGTTTGTGTACAACAAAAAATGGGAATAAATTTGTCTGCGTCGACACCCGACGTAAGCTTTAATAAATAATTCACACGGCCCTCGAGCCCCGTTCAATGTTCACTCATGCGTCAACGAGACGGTCTCGAGTAGTTGTCATATCCAGAACGAGGTCTGTTACTAATTCAACGGTAAGTGCTGTTATTATCGTGATTTGACTCCAACTATGCCCTTCGACTGAAAGAATAGAATACGAATTGTAACAAGCCGTCGCGTCGGGTTGTACCTCATATTGTACCTGATTTGAAATGTACCTGAATCGGTATGATAATTTCTGATTGCAGTAATTAATTTCACATTATGTTTTACCTTACTTGTACCTCTTGCAGAAGAAAATTATAAAACGAAGAATTTATATTGATGTACTTATATTTAGTAGTTTATATACTAAAACCCATTAAAAAAACACAAAGGATTCCTCCAGGAGCGGGTTTTGAAAAATAAGCAATATTCATATTAATTATTATTTTTTTTTCTTTTTACGAAATACATGTTCCATCAATTTAAGCAAGGAACATTTGTTTCAAATTAGAAGCAAATCGGTTGATGTTTTAAAAATATTCCATATAAATTTTCATCCCGTTTTCCGGGGAAACCTTTTAATTTTCCGGGATAAAAAGTATCCTAAAATATGACCCGGAGTACTAGTAACAACTTTAGTAATTTTCATTGAAATCCGTTCAAGGGTTTTCAAGTGATGCCCGGAAAGACAAACAGACAGACAGACAGATATACAGACAGACAATAATTCTAAAAAAAAATATTTTTGTGTTCTAACACGTTATTGAAGTCGGGCACTAATCGAAATTTTTAAAAAATATTCAATGTACAGAAAACTTGAGTATTATTATAGTATAGATTAGACTTCAGATATTATTTTTTTTAACTTTTTACATTTATTTGCTTGTACCTAAACTTTTCGTAAGCTTTGAAGTATTTGTCATAAATTAAATCAAATTAAATTTGTAGTATACGAAAGGAATAGCTATTCAACAGAAGTGCATACATATAAATAAATATGTTATACGGTTATACGACGCTGTTAAATCGAGTATAATAAATTGAAAATTTACATATTATGAATTATCCGTACAAAATGCTTTAATCAATGAAATGAAAGCGTTTTGATGATATTAGCGGCTATAGGAAAAAAGGTCAGTAAATTATTAATTTTAAGATCATAAGTTGGATATCAATAAAAAGCTGGTAACTTATTTCCTCATTTCGAATATTGCACCATTAAGTAGATCTAAAAAGGTTTGAATGTCGTCAGTAAATCAGTTTTAAAACCCTCACTGAAATAATAATAGTATTCAATATTGAAATGGTTGGTGTTAGAAAGTAGGTAAGAGGGTCACTAGTTTGTTTATAAATAGGTGACTGGCTTTCGATTGTATCCTATCGTCCCCACAATACATCACGATTGACCCACATTACTGTTTCTATACGTGTACAGTGTACCTTCCTTTTAGAAATAAGTATAGTACTCTACATGCGTTCTATTTTCAAAAATCAAATCTTTTATTTCAGCTGTCGACTAACGATAATGGATTGTATTATCAATATACTAGGCGTGAGATCTTCGTATGGTAAGTATCCTCTGCCGAAGGAATCTAAATGCTCTGAAAAGGTTATTGGCCAGCTTGAGACAGTCTCAATTGCTCCAAGATTATCAATGCAAGGTCCAAATAAAGCTATCAACCGACTAAAAACAGCAAAGATCTACTGACCGTGATATAATGATGTAGTCGCTAATTTATTTTCCTTTTTATTCGAATAGTGAAGTATGAATTATGAAAAAGAAGACCTTTGAGTTTTTCCTCATCCTCCTCTGAGTGCTTCTCCATAAAAATCATCATTTCAATGCTGTGGTACACCAAAGTAAAAACTAAAAAATGTATAAGAAAATAATTATGTAGATCTCAAAAAATATGATTCTAATTCTTTGCAGAATTTTGTTTTCCGGACCAGAAAATGGTTATGGTTCATAAACTTCATAAGTGGTTCCTAGCTCTATTATTCATTGAGTACTCTTTATAAAAATATGTTTTGTGAATATGATCTCAATCGGTCTATCAGAGTTATACCTACTTACTTAACAAGGAGTATAGTTATTTAAGTATGACAAATGAGACATTACACAATGTCATTACCACAATCCTATCCTACTAATATTATAAATGTGAAAGTTTGGATGTTTGGATGTTTGGATGTTTGGATGTTTGTGACTCAATCACGCAAAAACGGCTGAACGGATATGGATAAAATTTGGCACACGGATAGCTTTCAACCTAACTTACCAGATAGGCTACTTTTTATCCCGGAAATATATCTTTTTATACCTGTTCCTGAGGGATAAGAGGTACAATTTAGTCATAGAAAAACAGTTTGTCGTTTTTCGTCACACTGACATGACAGATGATAGAAATAAAACATGGCCGAACTCCAATCAGCTGATTGAGTGATTAAGTTGTAATATGGTTAATTGTTTTTAATAACTAACATTATACCAATTGTGCGGTGATGCACATTGTGATAATTTTTATCATACAATGCGAGGTTTAGTAGCCATCGATCTTGTGTAAAATCAAATTTAACCTCTAGCAATTTTTGCGAAAAACTAAGGCTGCTTACATACTAGCATTTATAAAGCGCTTCGTGCACCCAATGAAGCAATCAATGAGTTACAAAAAAAAAATTACGATAAAGAAAGTTACTGGTAGCTTATCATAATTGAAGTATAATGTAGTAAAGTACCAGAACCGACAGCGCGAACAAAATTTGTGTCGCGTCGGTAGATTCTGTTTTTAAATCGAACGAATCCATTGAAAATTTAAGCCCACTGCAGCCAATTCATTGGGCCAAACATAGTATTCGCTGTATCGGTTCTATACGCCAGTAATAATACTTCAATGTAGCTTATCAAGTTTTTTCCTACCTTTCAATAAGAAGTGCTATCGAATTATTATAAGATATCGTATCAGGTTTAATTGATTGCAAAAGATCATCAAATTTGGTTATTAACATTCGTAAATGTCTTTCTATTTTTTATATTTACTTTATAGTAAAAAATGTTAATTTTCCTCAACCGATTGAGCAAGTCGTTATTAAAATGTCGGATGAGCGCGTACGTCTTTAAAATCCTAGTGCGGTTTTAGCCTAATGTCAAAATTGCTTTATTTTTCTACAGCTGTGCATGCATACAGCTAGGCCAGTAATTTTTTGAATCACTGATTTTAGTCATGGATACATTACTCTAACTAGATACATAACTTGTAGTTGTACCTGAAGATCGATGAAGGCATAAAAGAATGACCATTTTTGTCTTGTGTCCATGTTATCTATAGTCCCAGGATATATCTTTCGATTGTGATTTTTTCTAATGGTTTAAAAACATCTAAGATGAAATTATAATATAGATGTATCGTAATTGTGTACCTTAATTTTCAATTTACTCTTAATGCAATTATTTAAATTAGGTAATTTTGAAGAAATTGTTATAAAATGTATATTATTTCAATATTATAATTTTTACCACCAGAAGAATTACATATAGAAAACATTTTGAAGAACCATATCAAAATAGGTCATAATTTTTCTAAGTGTGTACACCCTACAATTGAAAACAATGAAGGACAACCTCAATCCGGCCTGTGATTGGTCGAATGGTTCTTCCGATATGACGTCATTGATCTTCAGGTATCTCTACAAACTCTATGATCCAGATAGAGTAATATATCTATGATTTTAGTTAATACGAGTAGATTCGTTGTATAAGAAGCAATTTGGATTATGCTTTTTTGTATAACATTGGGTATTTTGTCAAGTAAATCCTATTGAAATTCAGTGAGGAGCTGATGATGGTATCTGGAGATAAAGAGTGTAACTCCTCAATGGTAGAAAAAAGTAGAACGGTGTTTAAAGATATTTTGTTTTCGTTATCGTTGACATTGTAAAATCAGCTCTTCATTGACCAACTAAGGGTCTCATGACGTGTGTTGGAGAACAAATAGGTAACTCCTGAACGGGTGCAAATTACTTAACAGGAATAAAAAATATTTGTTTTTAGTAACGTTGACATTGCAAAACCAGTACATTAATTACCAACTTAAGGCCTGCTGGTGTACTTATCTTGGAGGCTAAATATATAAATCTCGAACGGATGGGAATAACTGAACAAGA
Source organism: Thymelicus acteon (assembly GCA_951805285.1). Taxonomy (NCBI): domain Eukaryota; kingdom Metazoa; phylum Arthropoda; class Insecta; order Lepidoptera; family Hesperiidae; genus Thymelicus; species Thymelicus acteon. The sequence goes on from OX638218.1 coordinate 6,092,730, forward strand.
TTTTTTTTTTGAAATATTTAGAAAATATTTTTGTTAGTAACGTTGAAATTGCAAAGCCTATATACATCATTGAGCAACTTTAGCCTGATGGTGTATCTTGGGTACACAAAATAATTATGCCATGCCACTAAAACGCAGACGTGTCTGTTCGCCGCAAAACGGAGCCTGTTCACCTTGGCTCCCACTTTCCGGAATGTATCCCTGGAATGCACCGACCGCCTACAGTTATTGGAAGTCGAAATTTCCTCGAACCTCTACTATGAAAGGTTCATCGAATCCAAAGCTAAGTGGCTGCAAAAAAACTCGGGGTCCTTGCAAGGGTGCGCCAGTACTTCACACCGAGGCAGATTTTTACACTGTATAAAGCTCAGGTTCACCCATGTGTGGAGTACTGCTGTCACATTTGGGCCGGTGCCGCAAAATGTCAGCCTTTCAGCCTTAGATTCGATGGAAAGGCGTGCAATGAGGCTCATTAACGACCCAGACTTAGTGGTAACCAACCTGCAAAGCCTCGCACACAGGCGCAGAGTAGCCAGCCTCGCGGCATTCTACAGGATGCATTTTGGAGATTGTGCTCAGGAATTGCACGAACTAATTCCCCTATCCCCGTTCCTCCATCGAACAACCCGTCGTACGGCAAGCATCCATCCATATGTCGTGAATATCCCACCGCTGCGAACGGTGCGATACACGTCTTCTTTCATAATGCGTGCCGCGAAGGACTGGAATAGCTTGCCTGCGTGGGTGTTCCCGTCCAACTACAATGTAGGTGTCTTCAAGAGAAGAGTGAATAGGGATTTATTAAGTTAGTGCATTCACCATCTTGCGCTCCATCGCCACTTACCATCAGGTGGGATTGTTGTCAAGCACTTATTTTATGTAAAAAAATGGAACTTTTATGTGAAATAAGCTAATGCTTGACTAAAAAGCCACCTGATGGTAAGCGGGAATGAAGTGTGAGTGGTAAAGCGCACTAACTTACTAAAAGCCTATTCTCTCTTAACTTGAAGACACCCATATTATAAGAGTAAGAGCCAAGATTAAAGGGCTTCTTTTGCCGGTGAATTGACACGCTTGAGTTTTTGTGGTGTTGAATCTCACAAAGTTGGAATGCCAGACCCAATCGAAGGCATTCGAGATGTCAAGGAAAACGGCTAGCTCTTCCCTATTTTTATCGAGGGCCTTGCCCCAGATGTGAGTGGCATACGCTAGAAGATCTCCCGTCGACCGGTTTCGGCGGAACCCGTACTGCCGCTCGCTAAGAACATCATTGTATTCTAGATATACCATGAGGCGCGTGCTAAATATACATAATAACAGCAGTTATTATATGGGTGATTGTTGTTGTTGGTAACATTTACATTGCAAAACCAGTACATCTTTGACTTAGGGCCAGATAGTGATCTTGGAGATAAAATAATATGTAATTCCTGATGGGGTGGCAATAACGGAAACACTTTTTTTAAATATTAGTTGGTGGTACTTTAACATTGCAAAACTAGCATATTATTGACCAAACATAGGGCCTGATGGTGTATCTTGAAAACCAAATACTTAAATATGTAACACCTGAACGAACGGAAATAACGAAATTGATTTCAAAGATAATTGTTGTTGTTTTTTAAACCATTTTTAAAATGAAATTAAGTGAATGTTTCTTATTCACTAACGCTTAAACTACTAAACGAATTTAGTTTCAATTTGGCTCCCAGATATTTAATATCCCGCATTAAAGGATAGGGTACTTTTTATATCGGGAATAGATTTTACTTTAATACGAGTACTTACGATATTTATTTTGTATTCCGATATTTCGACCCAGTTAAATAGATCGTGGTCCATGGTGGTTAAGTTTAAAACTGGGTGAGTTAAGTTTAAAATTTTATATCGGGGATAGACTGTTCCCTCAAGATAAGTGGTGTAATAAAAAATGGCTAGCATAGAATTTTTTTATTATTTCTTTTATTGATCACACTCTTCATTTCTCTAAGGATCCAATTCTGAAGTCCACGCAGACGAAGTCGCGGGTAGAAGCTAGTCTTTTATAATAATTCTCTTTAATTTTCTTTTAATAATCTCTAGAGTTTTGTTAGTCTATAGTATAGTAGAGCAGTGATAGCCTAGCGGTTTGAACTTTGGTCTCCCGAATGCAGGGGTCTGAGTTTGAATCCTGGCACGCACCTCTAATTTCCAAAAATTATGTTTATTAGAATTAATTATCACTTTCTTCGGTGAAGGAAAACATCGTGAGGAAATCTGCACACCTGAGAGATCTCCATAATGTCCTCAAAGGTGTGTGAAGTCTATCAATCCGCACTTGGTCAGCGTGGTAGACTATGGCCTGTACCCCTCACATTGTGAGAGGATAGCCAAGCCCGGCAGTGGGACAATTATGGGTTGTAACTTTGACTTTGACTATGTTTTACTACTCCGCCTATTCGTATACAGTCAAATGTAAAAGTAATATAGCCTAGTAATAATTTAAAAAAGTCAGAAATAGTCCTGCGGTTAAAAATTAAGCCACACACAAATGGGGAATCTCGGTTAGAATCTGGTACAAACGTAATTCCTGTTTTTCAAAGTAATGACATACGTAAGTAAATGAGAACACCGAAGGAAAACCCCTATTAATGTTTTGTTTTTACGTAACTAGCCAACACATGAACGAACATTCATTTCACCTGATGGTAAGAAGCCAACGTCGCCTATGGACATCAGCAACACCAAAGGTATCACCGATTAGATGCCGAGCAAGAAATATGTGAGTAAAAGAAAAAAACTGGCTTCCAAGCCTCCAGCCAGAACACGATGAGTCGTTTGGCGGTTGAATCCATCAAAACAGTCGTAGTGAACTAAGGTTTTTCTTTAAAAATATCCTAGAATGAATTCATTAAATAAATTAATTAATTAATTAGAAGAAGAAGAATAAATTCTCAAGACCATTTATTCTTCTTCTTCTTCTAATTCATAAGACCTCCTTTATGCTATACTTAAGGAGATATCCACTACTGCTCTTACGATTATGAAGGAATCGTAGAAGCAATCATTAGTTTTGGTCTCTATACGCGTTATTAAATTTGTAAAGGCCGCTAGGGCCAAAAGCAACTGTCCATATGAAAAAAGAAAAGTTAAATGGGTTGTGATTATGAATTTGTCTGAAATAGAGCTGTACAGCAATAAAGTGGAACCATATCAAAAATATTTAAATCTACTCTATTTAATCTATTTAAACATAACGGATGAAGGGATCTTAGGGAATACGAAATTTCTCCACGACATAAAATTTAATGATTCCTAGCTTCCCGCGCCTTTACTTCTATTTTTATGGGTACCTTTTTATTTTATTCTCGATCCTGTTTATATATTTTTTGTGAAACAATTGATTGTATGATAGTTTAAACGATATTTTTGGCGCCAAACCATTCTTTAATAGTTAGCACCAGTGCTGGGCGCGTTATGGCTAAATAATTAAGAACATAGCTACATAACCATTAACCAGTGAGAGTTAACACTTGCAGAGAACTCTCTCAGGTACTGATTGAAATTTTTTATCAGCATAAGAGTTTTATAATTATAATATTTAAAACATCTTTTTATCAAAAAAATAGAAAAAAAAATCTATGAATTTAATCATCGTACCCATCTTGTCGTCATCGTATACAAATAACGAGTTAAAAAATAATAATAATAAAAAAAAATATGTAACATGACACAGTAAAACAGAGCATAATAATAAATTAATAATATTTATTATATCTCAAATCAATCAATAAAACGTGATAGTATTTTAAAATTCCAAGATTTTCCAGCATCAGTGCACATTAAGACTCCAACAAGATGGCGTGATACGCCCGCAGTTTTCCCATGCCAACAAAGAGATATCGGTTGTATGAAGTACATATTAGGTAGTTAGCAGTCCCCATCATTTATAATGCGTTTAATACTCGTAATCTTGTACTCAGGTGAGTGGAACAAACTTAATTAAATGGACTTAAACCGCGTACATTATCTACTCATAGACAAGTATAGATAAGTACGACTTTATCAAAGGTAGGTCATTTCATACTGCTCATATACGCAATACGCAGTATGCATTGTAGCATTATTAAAAATTTGGTGATAAGTAAAGATGATAATTTTATATTGTTTGCTTAATATAAATCGTTTTAGTAATTGTACGTAAGTACGTAGCTACCTAACATCCGAAACGATGAATAAAACATAATTAGCAGCTACAATTATTGCTAATACGTCTTAGAATGTAATAGAAACTGATCTATTTTGACAAATGGTTACCCACGTAGCACACACTTGATCTAACATAACCTATACTTATATGTAGGTTATTTCGAGTAGTGACAGGTCAAAAGTTTTCCCGGCAAAGAAGACCGTAGCGCTGCTAGCATCCCAAATCGTTAATTTTGATAATGGTATAACGAATCCTCAGGGAATTCGACAAAAAAGCTACAAAGCCTGGGAGCTGGGAGTCAGTGTGGAATTAGCGAGCGGGGTCGTCGAACGGCGTCGGCGTCCGGGAGGGGCGACGGTTTCGGCGCGCGCTATCGATCGGATCGCATACCTTCCTGCGGCCGCAGCAGAGCATCCTCCGAGCGCGCGACTGTCCGCCCGGCGAAGACTTCAACCTGGTCAATTTTCGCCACTGCATCGGTGCAAGTTAACGCGCCGGGAGCGGCCGCGGCGCCCTTCGCTCGCGCATCGCGGTCGCGCGTCGGACGCGGCCGGAGCGCGCGAGCCTCTCTCGCGGAGTGCCCGTCGCCCGCCCGCGCCTGCGCGTTGCAACACCCCCCACGCTTACTCCTCGCGATTAATAATTCCGGCTACGCTGCCAGTGCGTATGTGGGTTAGTTTTTTGGCGATCGATGCGATTATTCTTGCGAGCTTCCGATAGACCCCGGTGCAGCAGACGATTCATTAATCGCTTTCGATACGAAGCCGATGGCTGCAGAGCGCGGTGCAGCACAGCATCCGAGAGGCGTTTGACCTCACTCGAGAATAGCTGAATAGTACTACTGAATGTAGCTGCAAACGTAATATCGCAACTTACTACGCGGCTATTGAGAAAAATAGTTTTTTTTTATATCATATAAGTTAATGCTTGACTACTATCCCACCTGATGGTAAGTGGTGATGTAGTCATGGGTGGTAAAACGCATTAACTTAGTAAAAGCCTTATTCACTCTTGCCTTGAAAACACATTATAATCGAGCGTTACATTATACATTATAATTTTTACTTAAAATTCACTGCAGCTGTAAAGTGCAGTAATAAATAGGTATTTAACCGCATTATTGTATAATTTAACGGTATTTCATAGAAAAGTCAAAGTATCCAACTATTTTTTGTACTCATATTATTGTTATGAACGTAACAAAACAAGCATCATTAAAAAGGTATTTCAGTATTTCCTGCGGGTTCTGGTTGTGACGAAGACCGGTAAAACCGCAACATAGGGTCTCAAACTTATCCCTGCACTTTGTGACCGAGGAGCCGAGCAGCCGCTTTCCCGTTTATGTGTAAATTAATGGAATTTCAACGACCCTTTTACCCCGAAGGCTTCGTCAACTAAAGGCTGTAATACATCAAACGTGTCCGCGCCACAACAAACCTTATATTTACGGCAGAAAAGCCAATACAGCGTACTACCGGCGCCATATTTTAGAAGTTAGCGACAGCGATTACCGTTCACGCTATTTCAAACTTTGTCGCTACTAAGGGTTATCAGTAGACGATCACGATATTGTGCTAGCTAGTTCTATTTAAGATTCCAACGTCCTACTTTCATTCCAATATTAAAATAGGTACACTTTTTATAATGACGTTTTTTCATAATAATTCTTGATTTGGTGTTCTGTATGGCATGCTGTTTCATAAATAATTACATGCATTAAGTTTTACAACCAAAATTATTAAAGCTCATAATAATCGAGTTTCATAATCAGAAATCTGGAAAAAAAATACAATATAGTTACATGTCGAACTAATTAATACGATTTTAAATAAGTGACGAATAAATAAGAGACAAATGCCTATCTATCACTTTTCGTACCCCAAGGAGATTAACTTCTATCAACGAGTTACTAACTTGCCCATAAGTGACGAATAAATAAGAGACAAATGCCTATCTATCACTTTTCGTACCCCAAGGAGATTAACTTCTATCAACGAGTTACTAACTTGCCCATAAATCTATTTTATGTATGTTTACGCATTCACATGAAAAATACGCAAACCCGTTAGATGAAGTTGTGAGTTCTTAATTTCGAAATAGCGTGGTATCCCCTGGCAGGATTGATTAAGTAGAGCAATTTGGTAAAATATTTTTATTTTCATTCCGGTGGGAGACGCGAAAGCGTTTCATGGTAGCTTACGAGTCTAATCCTCTTTATGGAACTCAATGAGCTTGTGAAAATTGTACTATGAGAAAGTTGGTTTTAGCTGTTCTCTTTAGGATATAAACCTCAATTCATTTTAAATTACATTTCACGTTTTGATTCTAAGATGTTGAGAGTTGATTAGACTGGTAACCTATAACCCCCCCCCCCCCTTTTGCGTCGGGGGTTAAACCCGTGCACTAATACCGCCAGGATCAAATTGGTTGGTACAAAACTAAGAACCTACAGGAGGGAACAGGCGCCTATGCCTTGGGAATTACGGGATCAAGGCTGAATAAAAACTTACAATAATTATAAAATTACGTTCACGCTACACTTTTCATTGTTTATAAGGTAATTGTGAATGGATCACGCTCGTAGCACTGCTACGCGGCTACGGCTACACGGCTACGATTCAATGTCAATTGCTCATAAATAATTAGGCGTGTGTTGTGTAACCTCTACGAGTTTTATTGTTTGCTACGAGTGTAACAATGTAATATTATCTGTAATTATTTGAAATACATTGCTTTGTTTGAAACATTGGATAATAATTACTTTAAATGCACTGATAGCATTGTTTAAAACACTGGTTTCGGAAACTCAGGTTCGAATTCGTATTTTTTTTAATTATTTTTTATTATCACATCCATCTATAATATTATTGGCATTATATATAAAACTAGCTGACCGGGCAAACGTTGTTCGGCCAAAAAAATTTTAGGGGTAGGGGGATGAAAAATAGATGTATGCACGCAAAGATTCACGAAAATCGGTCGAGCCGTTTCGGAGGAGTTCAACTTCGAAAAAGCGGCCAAGTGCGAGTCGGACTCGCCCATGAAGGGTTCCGTAGCAGCAAGTAACATAATATAAAAGTTCTTGTAGTTTGTTGTAACTTTGATCAATGTTTTTTGTGGTTTACGATTTATGACGTATTAAAAAAAACTACGTACTAGATCTCATTCAAACCAATTTTCTTTGGAAGATTGCATGGTAATGTACATCATATATTTTTTTTAGTTTTATCATTCTCTTATTTTAGAAGTTACAGGGGGGGGACACACATTTTACCACTTTGGAAGTGTCTCTCGCGCAAACTATTTAGTTTAGAAAAAAATGATATTAGAAACCTCAATATCATTTTTGAAGACCTATCCATAGATACCCCACACGTATGGGTTTGATGAAAAAACATTTTTAAGTTTCAGTTCTAAGTATGGGGAACCCCGAAAATTCTTTGTTTTTTTCCTATTTTTGTGTGAAAATCTTAATGCGGTTCACAGAATACATCTACTTACCAAGTTTCAACAGTATAGCTCTTATAGTTTCGGAAAAAAGTGGCTGTGACATACGGACGGACAGACAGACAGACAGACATGACAAATCTATAAGGGTTACGTTTTTTGCCATTCGGCTATGGAACCCTAAAAAGCGTGACACGAGAATTTTATATATAAGATTCTCATTGATACCTATGTGATGTCTGTACTTCTTTGGTCAGGGCACAGACATGTATCCGTTACACACAAAACCGAATAATAGCAGTGAAATAGCTATGTAAAGGGAATAAAAATAATACAAGTGTAACATAAATTATACGCCACTGTGATTTAATTATTATTGCATGGAATATAGATTTAAACCACAGACATGTTCCACATAGTTATACATGTCTGTATTTTAAGCAGTCGTAGTAGAATAATACATAAGCACAGACATGTATATGTCGGAGGAAGTGGATGGAAGTTGAGTTGATTGCTAGATGTACGATGAGAGATCAATTGTTTATTTAAATAATGAGTTGTCAAAACTATGTTTAATACCATCTGATTTACCACATCTTTATATTGTAAAAATTGCAATTATTTTGCAGAGGAAGTAGACGTACATGATTTCGTTAGTTCCGGCACACTTGGTTAAATCTTAATTTATTTATCTCGATTTATTGTAATTTAATTTATTATCGTGTTTATTTTATTCGCGTTTAAAATCTTACTAATTTATTTAAAATCATTGTATTATTTAACGTCCAATCAGAGTAGAGGATAGCCTCGAGCGGAGTCGAAGCGCCATCTGTACGTTCGCCACGTGATGAGACGGAGTTGTTTTGTTAAGTGAATTGATCGAGGTGGATCATTCTGAGTTTGGCTTCTGGTGAAGTAAGGTCGGTGCCGCGAACCCGCTGCTCTGTTTTAATAATTTGTTTGAAAGTTTTTAATAAGTGTAAAAGTGATTTGTTTTTGCATTAATTTTCATACTACTGTGAAAAGACTGATTAAATTGTGTGGAAACAGTGAATACTTTATTTTGTGCTCGCGTTTAACCCAAATGACGCCCACTCGGCCCGCAACCACTGATGGTGGTGTAGAAGACGGCGAATATTATGTTTTGTGCTCGCACTTTACCCAGATGTCGCCCACTGAACCCATGACTACTAACGATAATGTGGAGGATAACGGAGTTTCTCCGACATATACATAGAGTACATGTCTGTGTACATAAGTATTATACAGATGGTAATAGAAACAAGTAATGAGGGAGTGATATAACCAAGTATCTAATGAGCTTGCGTTTTAATTTGAACGTGTAAATAATTTTTCCTACAAGATTTCATGTTTTGGCTACATAATAGGAAATGGGTGTCATAAGAGACGACTAAGTCCGGCCCGCTGGTGGTAGGGCCCCTCGAGGGATTATATTGGTAATATTGATTTTAATTGTTAATTAGTACCATTATTACTATTATTATTTCTCCATGGGGTTCGCCTGGATAGCTACCATCCTTGAGCATGAGTCAGCCGCAAAACGACTCGTCGGCTGGGGGCTTGAGAGCCAGTTCCTTCTTTCTTTTTTTTCTCTCTTTCTTGGTCGGCAAAGCATCAGTGATGCCTTTGGTGTTGCTGATGTCCATGGGCGACGATAGCCACTTAAAATCAGGTGGATCATCAGCTCGTTTGCCGACTATTTCCATAAAAAAAATACTTAATAGGAAACACAGATTTATACATTATCTCTGCATACTTACAAATCTATGGTGTTCTCTTATTATAAATGTGAAATTTTGTGACGGTGTGCGGATTTTTGTTACTCTTTTACGCAAAAACCACTGAACGGATTTATATGAAATTTAGCACACAGAAAGACCATTATCTGGAATAGGATATAAAGCAAAGCAAAGCAGCAACCCATTATTGTCCCACTGCTGGGCTCGGGGTCTCCACTCACAACGTGAGGTGTATAGGCCATAGTCTACCACGCTGGCCAAGTGCGAATTGGTAGACTTCACACACCTTTAAGAACTTTATGGAGAACTCTCCGGTGTGCAGGTTTCCTCACGATGTTTTCCTCACCGAAGCAAGTGATAATTAGATTCTAATACGCACATAATATTTGAAAATTAGAGGTGCGTGCCAGGATTTGAACTCAGGCCCCTTCGTTCCGGAGACCTACGTTCTAACCGCTAGGCTATCACTGCCGTATAGGTATATATAGGTATGCCGGAATAGGATATATGATATTTATTATCCTGGTCACAGCGCTAGTATATCATAAATCAATAAAAATACTATGACAACTAAACCACGAAAATTGTAGAGACACATTAATTACATTTAGATTGTAAGACATATCAATAACAACTATTAATGTAAGGAATAAGAGTAAGTATTTATGTTAGGATTCACTGTTCGCTTCACTTAAAAACCTAGGAAAAGGTTTTTAACCTATTTTAACAGATACAACCATTGGAATTGGTTTAAATGGTTGAAACTTCTCGCTAAGATGGGTTTAATAATAATTAAACTAACAACTTACTGCAAAACACGGGTCTTTCTATGTTAGTTGTTAGGGGCCATCCATAAATTACGTAACACGTTAGGGGGGAGGAGGGGGTCGATGTAGTATGACATTGTGTGAGATGAATTATGAAATTATAAATTATGAAATTATGAGGGGTGGGAGGGGGTCCTAAATTTCGTGACGTCACATTTCAAAATCGAATAATTGGTAGGTATGATAGGTAAATATTAAAAAACAATTATTGGAAATAAAACTTATTTCGGAACTGCTGTTTTCATTTAATAATCTCTAGGTGTAAAATTTCATAATATTGACTTCACACTAGGGGGTCTCACAAATGTGACCAGCTGTGACAAGGAGGGGGAAGGGGTCAAAAAGTTATAAAATTAGTGTGACGTAATTTATTAGTTCGGCAGGCAATATATAATAAAATAAATAATAATAATAATAAATAATAAAAAAGCGGCCAAGTGCGAGTTGGACTCGCCCATGAAGGGTTCCGTAGCAGCAAGTAACATAATATAAAAGTTCTTGTAGTTCGTTGTAACTTTGATCAATGTTTTTTGCGGTTTACGATTTATGACGTATTAAAAAAAAACTACTTACTAGATCTCATTCAAACCAATTTTCGTTGGAAGTTTTCATAGTAAGGTACATCATATATTTTTTTTAGTTTTATCATTCTCTTATTTTAGAAGTTACAGGGGGGGGGGACACACATTTTACCACTTTGGAAGTGTCTCTCGCGCAAACTATTCAGTTTAGAAAAAAATGATATGAGAAACCTCAATATCATTTTTGAAGACCTATCCATAGATACCTCACACGTACGGGTTTGATGAAAAAAACATTTTTGAGTTTCAGTTCTAAGTATGGGGAACCCCCAAAATTTATTGTTTTTTTCTATTTTTGTGTGAAAATCTTAATGCGGTTCACAGAATACATCTACTCACCAAGTTTCAACAGTATAGCTCTTATAGTTTCGGAAAAAAGTGGCTGTGACATACGGACGGACAGACAGACAGACAGACAGACAGACAGACAGACAGACAGACAGACATGACGAATCTATAAGGGTTCCGTTTTTTGCCATTCGGCTACGGAACCCTAATAATAAATATATATGAGTTACGAAATGAAATGAAAATTGAGTCTTTACAAATAGTTAAGCACTTTTTGACAGTCGAACAACACAATCGCTTCAACAAAGCCTGATGGCTCTGAAAGTGGACAATAGATTACTTTGAGGGCAACTGATAAACCACTTGGACTTTGGATCAACGAGTGATTTTAAGTGTGCCTACTTTTAACACCTGCGAAGTTAGAGGTTAACACAGAAAAAGAGATCAATGTTCGGAAGAAAAATAAAACAGAATATCATGCTCGAACAGGAAATCCTTCCAAAACAACTCCTGAGATTCTCTACAACATATTGACATGGGACGAAACTCAATTTATTGTTTCAACCCTAGAAGATAACAATCCCGTCTAAGTGAAAGAGGACTAAGGGCTAACCAAACCTCAAGATTGGGTCGTACATATAAATTTCTTAGAATCGATTCTCTTTTCAATTGATATGGTAACCATGATATAACTTGTGGGTTGAGTTCGAGCGTCAGATAAAACATGTGAAGAAAGAAGAAAAAATCTGCATTGTATTGTATGTATGCATGTATTTTGATGTTAATATGTAAATTGCCGTCAACGAGTACACGGTAATTGCCACCTGATGGTAATTGATCATCGCCCTTCATTGAATTTAGTAACATATCTTACTCTTCACCAATGCGTTGCCAGCCAAGAAACAAAAACGAAAGAAAGGACTGCAGACTGCTCGCAAGCCCCCAGCCGGAACACGACCAGTCGTTTGGCGGCTGTCTCAAGCAACAGAGTGATAGCTTAGACTGGCTTTATGAAAAGGTAATAAGACCATTAATAATAATAACTAGAAAGAGAATAATTGTAGCACTAAGGTTCTCTCATCTCTGTGCTGTATATGCTGCGGACGGACGGATATGACGCAATTATAAGTCAATATATCTATCTATATATATAAAATTGAAAAGCGACACACCGCTGATTAAACATAAAATCTCAGAAACTGCCGAACCGATTAAGATGAAATTTGGCAGGGAGATAGTTTATGCTAAGGAGACGTCCACTAAGAACGGATTTTTGGAAATTCATCCCCTAAGGGGTAAAAATACGGGTTAGAAGTCACTTTCATACAAACCAACTTTGTCAGTTTTAGACTTATAAATTCGAAATTTTTTATGTAAGTTTATAGTAATAAACAAAAGTTAATTTTAACACATTTTTTTGGAAAATCATCCCTTAAAGGGTTAATTTCTTAAATTTAACTTAGTACGCAACTTCGTCATTTTTGAAGTTAAAAACATGAAAATTTATATATGAGTTCAAGATTAGAAACAAAATTTAAAAGTTATGTGTTTTTTTGGAAAATCAACCCCTAAAGGGTTGAATAAGGTTGTTCAAGTTTGTATGGGAACTTCGTCAATTTTGAAGTTAGAAGGGTGAAAATTTGTATATAAGCTTATAGTTAGACACAAAAAATAACTGTATCACTGTTTTCTCGAAATTTATCCCCTAAAAATAGGGGTTGGAAGTCTTTTACATATAAATCAGCTTCGTCAGTTTTAGAGTTATAAGTATGAATTTTTTATGTATGTTTATAGTAATAAACAAAAGTTAACTTCAACACATTTTTTTGGAAAATCATCCCTTAAAGGGTTAATTTCTTGGATGGAACTTAGTACGCAACTTCGTCATTTTTGAAGTTAAAAACATGAAAATTTATATATTAGTTCAAAATTAGAAACAAAATTTAAAGGTTATGTGTTTTTTGGGAAAATCAACCCCTAAAGGGTTGAATAAGGTTGTGGAAGTTAGTATGAAAACTTCGTCAGTTTTGAAGTAAGAAGGGTGAAAATTTGTATATAAGCTTATAGTTAGACACAAAAAATAACTTTATTACTGTTTTCTCGAAACTCATTCCCTTATGGGGTAATACTAAGGGGTTGTAAATATTTAATTTAAGAAACAACTTCATTTTTAAACTCAGTATTGTGAAGCGGGAGAGGGCCCGGGAGCGGGAGAGGGAGAGAGACAGGGCGTGTGAGAGGGAGAGGGAGAGAGAGGGAGAAGGACAGGAAGCGGGAGAGGGCCTGGGAGCGAGAGAGGGCCTGGGAGTGAGAGAGGGAGAGGGACAGGAGCAGGAAGCGGGGGAGGGAGAGGGAGCGGGACAGAAAGCGGGAGAGGGACCGTGAACGGGCGAAGGAGAGGGACAGGGAGTGGGAGAGGGAGAGAGAGAAAGAGAGAAAGGAGATAGAGAGAGAGAGGGTGTTTGAGTGGGAGAGGGAGTGGGAGTATAAGTGTCCGGATGAAAACAACAGAGCCGTTTTAAAGATATTTATACTGTTCATGTTGACATCGTAAAACCAGTTCATCATTGATCCATTTAGGATCTGGTGGTGTTACTTGGAGACAAGATATGTAACTCCTGGGTGGATGGCAATAACGGAACCTTGAGCCAAGAGCCAGTTTTTCTGTACCTTAAATATTAAAAAAATAATCGGTTAGGAACACTTCGATAACGTGTTAGAGCACCAAAAAATTTGTTTTTAAAATTATTGTCTGTTTGTCTATCTGTTTGTCTGTCCGGGCATCACATGAAATCCCTTGAACTGATTTCGACGGAAATTAGTTAAGTTGTTCCTTATACTTTGGATCACGTTTTAAAAAACTTTTCGTCCCGATAAAATAAAAAGTTTTCCCCGGAAACAAGATTAAAGTTAGTATGGAATATTTTAAAATATCTACGATTTTTTTTAAATTTGCAACAAACATTCCTCATTTAATTGATGGAAAAAATGTTTTCGAGTTTTTCAAAATTTTTCATGAAAAAGAAAAAAGCAAATTAATGTTAATGTTGTTTATTTTTCAAAATCCGTTCCCGGAGGAATGATTTATGATTGTATCGTAGGTTTCAGTATATAAATGCCTAAATATAAGTACTTCAATATAAATTAACCTGTTTTTAAATTTTCTTCTGCAAGGGGTACAAATATGATAAGCATAATTTCCGCATGCGAAGCTGCGGGCAACAGCTAGTATACATATAAGTACCTACTTATATAGTTCCAAGTTTCAAAATACATAGTTCCAAGTAGGTATATAGTTCCAGTTCGCAAGTATATAGTTCCGTTTTGATTACGGAACCCTAAAAAGAAGTTTTGGTTAAAATTTGTTAATTCCCTATGCTTACAAATAAAGTACCTACCTAGTTACCGTCTTGATTAAACTGGTTGGTACAGGGCCTAGGGACCGCCAACTGAAGGGACGTTCGTCATTGCTTCGTCCGTTGAACAGCTGGGTGCATCAGTAGCAGAGCAGAATAGATTGGGCAAAATAATTAATAGAACTACACCAACTGACTTTAGATAACAGAAGCGCTGGAGTTATAATATATACTTACCTACCTATAGACATGTGTGGTAAGCCATTGTTTTGTTTTTATGGAATACTATATTTAGGTTACCGATAAACGAGTAGGTACTACAGGTAACAATACTTGGATTGGCAACTAATCTCCCCTCCATCAGTATGTGGCTGGACAGTTCCAGGATAGGTGCTTTGTGGAAATACTGCTTACATTTGACATCAAAGTAAAAAGCCATAGCGAATTAGAAATTGATTTATACTAGTAACCGAAACTTCACTTCGGGAATCCTTATGGGTTTCCCGAGCGAGGTGAGCTTATGGGTAAATAACCCACAACTGAAAAAAATAAGAGGGGTTTCTTAAAATTGACGGTTTTGTATTTGTAAATCGAAGTAATAGAAACACTTAACTATTTTCCAAGCTAACACATAAATAAAAACCGCTTCCAAATCGGTGAAGATAAATATAACAGATATTAGCGGGAACCAACGCACAGCTGAATAATATAAAATTCTAGAGATCATTATTATGGGCAGACCCCTCTTTCCCACTGGGCACTCTGGGCACGTGCCCAGGGCCCCGTGATCGATAGAAGCCCCCTAGATCCTGCCAGATCACTAAACGATAACCGATATTTATTACCGAAAAACCTTTTTAATTCGAATAAATCGAACCTAAATTACTGACTACAATACCAATTTTCTTATTAGCTTTTGCATAAATCTAGAGGCTTGCTTATATATTTTCTTTGTTTATTGTAACAAAATAGTATTCTGACAAAGTCATAGGGGCCCCATTATCCTAATATGCCCAGGGCCTCCAGTAGGTTAAAGACGGCCTTGATTATGGGATCATTATTAAGGGATCTAGACGTTTTCTTTTTGTTGTTATATTATTATTATACTCGTATTGTTATACTATTACCAGTTACAGTTAGTAAGGGTGTGAATACGTACTGTGTACAGATTTCGGTGAAAAGTCGATAAAATGCGAAAACCTACTAATTTAGATATTATACCTACCTAAGAATTTTCTATACCATTCACAAAGACGTACGACGTCTACAAACACGGATTTGGCTAGCGTTACCAACTATGGCTTTAATTCCACTATTACAACAGGAAACTCGAGCCTAGCACTCCGATACTTATAGGGGTATGTACGTTGTTTATTCATTCATTGAAACAATTATTGCACAAATAAAGCGTTTATTAAAAATTAAACCGATACCTACTTAACACTAACATGACACTTTGGCCTCTGCTTATTTTTATTAAATACTACCTAATACTAAATACAGTATTATACTAATTATTACCTATTACTTATTACTAAATTATCCTACATTGTCATAGTTGTAGAGTAGCTATAGACACCTGGAGTAGGTGCCATTGTCAGGGGCACTGGAATTACACTCACTAGCTCACCGCTACAGGCGCTACAGAAGCTAGAGCGCACGTCCGACCGGGTCCGTGTCTGTTACAAGACTGCCATAATTATCTATATACGATTGGGTACTGGGTAGTCGTAAATATGACAGTCGTCCTTTAAGTATACATCTATCAACATAAGATAATAAACCATGATAATTAGTTACTGAAGTGATTTTGGAGGGTGTGAGAACGCTTCAACCCTCCAATATTACTTCAAAAATTAATTAACATAGCAGATTCATATTTTGATATTGTTGGGGACCGTAATCAAATGCAAGTAATGCAACAATTGGGAATGGCATCCACATTGTGTACCACATAACTTCATGTTTTAATTTCTCAAAAGGCCTTTAGGTACATATTGGGCTTGTGTCCCCTGCCTACAACATAAGTTTACATAGATCTTCATCCCGTAAAAGTTAATTTATAAATATAATTAAGGAGCCCTATATCACTTGAACAACTGAAGCATCACCCATATTTAGTATGTGAGAGCTCACTTTAAGTACTTTATGTTTATAGTTTTGTCAGGGAGCTGAAGTATTAAACTCTATGAATATATTACCTATATATTATGAAGTGTATAATATATAGGTACCTACCTACTTCTTTATTTGGCTAACATCAATTTGAATCTTTCACTTCTTTATACAGGAATCTAACAAAGGAATTCCATTGAATGTTTGCCCATAAGACTTTTATTTCATTGGGAATGGAGCTTACTTCTCCCACATAATCAGTTACAAAACAGACTATAATCACTTGTACAATGGCTATTGTTATACTTAACCAACATGCAACATTCTAAGTAAAATGAGAATCAATTTAGAAACAATGTAGTACACATTCACTCATTACCAATTAAAGTAAAACCTGATTAAGATACAAATGTAAATATACAGTTAAAATGTAAAGTATACAGTTTCTGTCACATTTTTATATAATAACAGTTTAATAACTTAATCAAAATATCATTAATATCACATAGTTATGTAGGTATTTATAAAACAATATTGAAATGAAATGAGATAATATCATGTTATTTAGGTGAATGCTTACATACATAACCTTTATGTTTCCTTATAAAGAGTACACACAAGCAAGACTACAGCCAAACAAGCCAATACCTTACTAAATAAGTACATAAAAGCAATTGGACTCGAAGCGTTAATTCTAATAAAAATTATGATTATTCAGAGTATTATTATATTGGATAGATTTATGACCATACTTAATCTTAATTAAGGACCATAAATAAGTTATTAAGTTGATTGATTCTCAGCATATCTCCTTCGAAGATAGGACCATGGATCTTGAAGCATTGAGGGATGCAAATAAGCATCAATCCCCTGATCTTTTCCTTGACTGCTGTTACTGTTATTCTGAAAACAAAATAATTTGTAATTAACAATTAAAGGAATTTTTGGTTAAATTTACATTAGAAATCAAGACTTGAAAATGTGCTATAGTTAATTTATTTTTATTTATAAAATACCTCTTTAATCAAATGAATTTGAAGCACTTGTTGGAGTTTTGAAATATTGTAAAGCATATGTTTGTGCGCAAACAAACATATTTTGCGAATTTATAGGATGAAAATGTTACCCAATTACAAATCTCTTAGAGCAATTCTGAAACAATTTTGCCTCTTTATAATTGATAAGAAAGAGTCACAAATTATGAACTAAGTAGACAAACAAGGATAACTGAGATAGCGTAGCCAATAACTCGGCTGAAATGGCAATGGGCTGGCCACATAATTTGAGGGACATTTTTTTTTACTTAACTGGACTGATACCCATTCGGGAAGAAAGATCCTAGGTGGACTGAGGATTGGAATAAGATAGCAGGCATCAGCTGGATTCAGAAGGATCAGGACCAGTCAGAGCGGCGCTGGTTAGGGGAGGCCTATGTCCAGCAGTGGACCTCCAAGGGTTGATGGATGGATTTGATAAGATATTAAATCGACTCACCCTAAAACTATTGTTACGTTGAGAATTATTACCGCGTTTATCAAAATTACCACGTCGTGGACTCTGATTCCAGTTGTTACGTTGACTACTTTGTTGCAAGTTCTGACCTTGCCAGCGTTTCTGGTTGTTGACTGGAGTGCTTTGATTCAATGGTATGAAGTCATCAGACATCATTTTTTAACAAGATATGAATGATACCCGAAAAAAGGCTTTTATGTTACGCAAATTCACACGAACTTTATGTGCAAAAAATAAAATTTTGTGACATTAATAATAGACCCTCTTAGGTCACCAAACAGTCTGAAATAATACTGATTTGTACTGTAAATAATCATGTGAATATTTTGCGAATTTGATGATTTCCACGATTTCTATTTTCTTCAACTCTTGGTTGCGCCCACAGAGTACTTAATCACTACGTTGTTGCGCCATAGAAGAATGACAGGTGAGATTTTAGTTATTTGACTGACAATATTGACATTGACACATTTCAGCTGATACCATAGAGAAATTAATTAAATCAAATCGACAGACATGTATTGTATATAGTAGATGTACATATAGTATTTAATCTGTGGTTGGGACAAAAAGGATTTGAATTACCAGCACTAAAATATTCTTGTGACATCACAATGTGTCAAAAAAAGTGACATGCTTGGTTTTCATACAAATGGAGGCACATGCGTTAACTATTCTTCATGGAAAATAGAGAGAAGGAATGCCATCTCTGTATATGAAAAGTGTCCGTAAAAACACGTAAAATAACGGGTGGCGCTGCGGTGCTATTGGCGGACACTAGCGGCACTAGCGCCATTCATTACGGGTGACGCTGCGGATGCGCTAGGCATAACTCAGCAAACTTCACTCCGTCTACACTACAGCAGCTATGTTCATTATCGTAGTCATTTCTACGCCAACGCTATTGTCGTAGGATGGTGGTAGGTACTTATTATAAATAAACAACCGACCAATTTCCGCTTGGTTTTAGCGCACTTTTCAAACAAAATACATGGTCGGAGCACACTCGTATATTATAATGTTAAAACTTCTAATTTTGCATGAAATCATAAAAGGGAATAGAAAATTAAAATTAAAAAAGCGTCGTTTCAAACAATCAAGTTAACAAATGTTTTAACAAAAATATTATTTTATTCACACTGCTAAAAATAACATTTGACTAACATTACATTTGACTACGTAAATAGTTGAGGTTTTTTATACTGTCATTATGGAGGGTACTATGAAATTTTTTTAATATTTGAACTCAACAAACTTCACTCCATCTTCAACAGCTACGTTCATGGTTCGCTATTTGTATCACACTAGCGCCATTCAGAAATGGCTATTATTGGAATCTCTATTTTCTGTAAACAGCTGGACACTTTTTCAACTTTCTCTTCATGCTATTTTTGATGTCTGTGATCAAATCCATAATTGGATGGACCACTTGAACAAATAGAGTGTTGCTATCTATTGTAGAAAATTAATAGTGAAGGGTAAGTATCGATATTTCAGTGTCGACGCTTGACTTACCGAGAAAGTGAGCGGTAAAAAAACGTTTTGTTTAGGCATGCAATGAAAAACCTTTAGTTACATTGATAAAATAGTGTTCGATTAATGTGTTTGTACTTCTTATTTAATTAAAATACCTTTTGTTTAATATTTCAATGTCAGTTAAAATCAATAAAGATAAGCTGTTGTATTTAATTTAATCAAAATCTGTTAGTTTGATTTAAAGATAGAAATATTTAATTTGATTTTATAAGTCACGTCGCGGTCGATACAAACATTTTCAATGTTGTTAAGAACAGTAATGCCTATGTCCTGGCAACATTTGTGCATTTGAACTGTCAAAGTGGTCCGACTAGTTTTCATTGTCAGTATAGAACATTACAGTACTGCCAGGTACCACATAAATTACGGTAGATCTACCTTAATCAGCTTCGATCTATCGTAACGACTTGTAGTGTTTTTAGTACATTTTACCGTATTTCGACACACACAAAAATCTGATTTCAGTAGGAAAACCTCAAATCTCATACAAATTAACGTATTTAAAAAAAATCTACGGTATTTCGAAAGAATCTACCGTAATCCAGTTTTTGGACCTGGCAACATTGATTGTCAATAAAATTTTGTTTAATCTGTTTCTTTCTGTTGTAATCTCTGGTTGTAATTTAAGTACTCTGTGGTTGTAATCATTTATTCTATCAATAGCAGAAGGATCGCGTAGTTTCTGTTTTCTGTTCATTGAGTTTTAAGTTTTGAAAAATAACTAAATATTAATAAAAAATGATTTTGTAACATTTACGTGCACAGTTTTGTGTTTTGATTGTGCTAAAATGTGGATACCATCGAAGACTTCGAAATTAGCAGTCGGTGAGTCTGACGTTTTGATTCAATTCAATCGGTAATACATCCTGCACACAATTTAAGCGGAAACATAAAAACACGTCGTGAATTTTAAATATAAAATAGTATATCTCAAAACAAGTTTGTTTAAAACTTCCCTAGTTGGAGGATAAGTTAAGAACTTATGTCTTTGTCTTTTGTTCTAATTTTATCATAAGGATTATTCTGTGTGAAGTCACAATTTTCTTAGCTCATAAAAATAGTCTCTTGTTTATTTTTTTCTGGCTAAGATGTCAAGGCTTGCCATAAAATCGCATCGAGTGCTCCGACCCTTGATTATAGTTTATCTTAGCGATATTTGTTCCAGTTGTTTATTAATATTAATTATTAATACGTATTATTGTTATTTATTTATTAATAATATCATATATAATCCTTTTAAAATCATGAGGAAGATTACTGTGTTAGCATTATTTATTTGCTCGTTCAGTGTTGGATTCTACATATTTTAATTTTGTTTTACATACAACTGATAAATGACTTCTAAAATGTTACAAACTATACAAAGTTGAGTCACATGAGTTCTGTTTACACCTCACACATCTTATAATATCAATAATCATGAGTTAATTTGTGATTATTTAAACTTGTAACATCTTGTGTTGTATTCTCCGTTTTTTATAAAGAGTCAATGCCAAAAGTAATTTCTGTTTACCATAATTTTTTTTAATTAATTTCCATAAAAAGTAGTGCTAAGTTTGTTTACCAAATATGTCTAAAAAATGGAGTACACATGGTATAATAATATTATACACAAGTAACCGTCCTTCGGTTTTCTTATTTTTTTACACCTTGGGTTACATTAGTGGAGTTTTATTAAGGATCTCTATTTTTTTTGAAAATATAATATAGCCCCTTGGGATAGTGTAGCTTCCGAACAGTGACAGAATTTTTCAAATCGGTTCAGTGGTTTCAGAGCCTATTCAATGCAAACAAACAATTAAATCTTTCCTCTTTATAATATTAGTATAGATAACTAGAATACATTTGAACTTAACCTAGGCAGCTAGAGACTTGAGGTGCTAAAAACCAACCACCACCAACTACCTACCGTAAGCTAGTTAGGGACCATTCATAAATTATGTCCCACTAATTTCATGACTTTTTGACCCCTTCCCCCCTCCTTGTCACAGCTGGTCACATTTGTGACATATTATGAAATTTTTCACCTAGAAATTATTAAATTAAAACAGCAGTTCCGAAATAAGTTTTATTTCCATTAATTGTTTTTTTAATATTTACCTATACGTACCAATTATTCGATTTTGAAATATGACTTCATGAAATTTAGGACCCCCTCCCTCCCTTGTCACACAATGTCACACTTCATCGATCCCCCTTCCCCCTAATGTGTGATGTAATTTATGGATTGCCCCTTACTAGGACTGGTTAACAAAAGATCTAAGAAAGTCTTTAACATAGAACTACAAAACATTATTTCCTATAGAATTTGCAGTATTTGCCATCCAAACATCAGGCAAAAATCTTTTCAGTCTTTTGTTAGGCCAATGCCTCTCTGCCTTTGCTCTTGAAGAAGATGGATGCGGTATTTTGGTGTATTAAACTACTTTAGATAAAAAAAAATATGAAATTTTTACCTCATGGCACTTTAGTCAAAATTATTGTATTGCCATAGCCATTTAATCACAAAAGCTTGTCAGCTCTATCACCAGTCTTCATTATAATTAGTTAGTTTTTGAAAAATAAGCTTTTCATTTGGTTCATTTTCATTTTGTTATCCATTAGTTAATGTCTTTGACCACCAGAAGTAAAATCTGAATTCAAATTAATTAAATCATGTACATTAGGCTTGCTAAATTCATTTTGGCGATATAAAATTTAAATGTTAAAGTGTATTGCTAAATTTATATTTATTTAATATTTATATATCATTGTAAAATACTACATGAATATAATTTAGGGCATGAACTGGTTTTAATTCTCTGACATACTTTATGAATATAGATTTAATCAGTTGAGTTATGTAGTAATAGATATATTTTGCTGTTTTTTGCATTTCCTCTGATATGATTTAAATTATATATTATACTCAGATGGATAGATAAAAAAATAATCAATAGATAATTATATTTTACTTTTTACATTTTTTTTTCTGTTTACAAAAGGAAATTTTAAGTAAAATTTTGTAGATGTTGATTAATTAATTTTACTTTTATAAATATCTTAACAACTTTGTTTAAAGTATTTTTTTTTTACTGAACTTACTGAATATTTATTTTCCTTAAACATAATGATAATGATATTAAGACAATATATTACCTATATTTTGTGGAGGTATAAATATACTTTTTACAAATTTGAAATTACTAAAAGTACCTACTTATTATGATGTTATTTTAATTTCCCCTTACACAATTACAAAATTTATATTGTTTTTAGTTATGATTTATTTATTTGGTTAATGTAATATGTCCTCTTCTAGCTGTTTACAATTGGAAGGGAGATGTTCGCTCTGGATTGCCTCTGGAAATTGGAGAAACTGTGCAAATATTGGAAGAACATGGAGGTAAATATTAGTGGAAGGTCATCCATTCATCAGTTATTTCCTAGTGGTCTGATTGTTGGTTGGCTGAATGAGGAGACCTAAACTATCCTGCTGACACATAATTTTTTGAAAGTTATTTGCATATTAGAAATTAATTTTATCACGTATTTCATGTTAAGAAACTTGCAGACCTAAAAGTTTTGCATAATTTTATTACAAAAGCTATAATTATAAGTTTGCCTCTTGGCCAACAAGGTGACCTGTATCGCCATGATCAACAAGCAAGTGACCTGTATCGCCACATTCTTGCCTGTGTGGCCCATCATGAATTGTGAGACGACACTTAGGTAGGTATTTTGTTAACCAACTTCAAAAAAGGAGGAGGTATTTAATTCGACTGTATTTTGGTTATGTTTCTTACCTCAGAACTTCGACTGGGTGAACCAATTTTAATGATTTCTTTTTAAATCAAAAGCTGGTGCTTGTCATGTGGTCCCACTTACGTTTAAACGAGATCTGACAAGTAGTTTTTGAGTTATCCCTAATTTTGAAGTCGGTTATTTTTTGGTTTATATGATGAAAAATAATTTAAACTTGCAATCAAGCTAAATTATCGAAAATGAAAATAAAATAAACATTCATACTGAATCGCATATGATTTCCTTTACTATGGGGGTGGTATGGAAATTTACACAAATAAGAATAAAGCCCAATGCATACATAACGGGTTTTTTCCTGTACGGGACGGGACAAACATCGTCGGCGATATGTAAAGGCATTCCGCTGCGTATGCACTATCGTATACATTTTCTATGAAACGATGTTCCCAAAACTTCACGTCCCGTCCCGTACGGGAAAAACACGTTATGTATGCATTGGACTTTAAACATCCATGAGAATGTTGGTCCGCAAATCGTGGGTGTTTGACATAATGTGAGTTTATTACTACTTTATTATTTTTCTTTTTTTTTTCAGGATGGTACCGAGGCTTTAGTACAAAGAACAGATCAGCATGGGGTATATTCCCAGCTTGCGTGGTCTCTATCAGACCATGTACGGTCAAGGGTTCTGGTGCAACCGCCATCGCTGAATTGAAGGATGACGCTCTGGTGCGGGAAATAGCTTGCGTCTTGCGGGAATGGGCTCGACTTTGGAAGAAACTTTATGTGGTAAGTTTTGCTAAGAGACAAATATTATGTTAAACATTATATGTTATTAAAACACAGCAGAAAATTCAGAATTCTTATAAATTATTTCGAGAGATATTTTTAATATTTTTTTGTTATTTTTTTTTACATGAAAAACGAACTGACAGGCCACTTGATGGTAAGTGTTAGCCATGGTCTATGGACGGCAGTATAATCTAGTTTTATGGTGGGCTGCCCAACACTGCAACTGAATCACGTTTTAAGCATTGCTCAGTTAGACAAGCTAGTAAAATACCCTGGCACCAGGCGACTCCAACAGCAAAGATCGACCGGTGTCTCAAGGATTTATAAACAGGGCCAAACTTTTTTGATATCTTACAACTATTGAAAAAAAAACGAAGAAAGTATTTTGCCAGTTTTAGTTTGGCGGATTAAGTTTTCTTGTTGTGGTGTTTTGATATTATTTCTTAAACATTTTTCTTACTATAAGAAAGTACGCTTCTTTTATTATCCAAGTGTTTTTATCACCATGCGCCAACTTTCACCTGAAAATTCGTGTATGAAGCAGATAATAGCTCGTACACAGTGTAGACTGCGGTCAGTGCTTAAGACAGTTTGCTGTTACTGTTATCGTAATAGCTTGAACTTTGAAAGCTGAATGCTCAGATCAAAAAATAATTGATCTGAGGCCGAATGGATGATCAACATAATCAAACGTGATCTTGATAAGTACTAAGGTCCTCTCTCTTACCATTTTTCAGTTCTATACAAATCATTGGTAAAATTACTCCTGTATATGAAGTAATTTGGCCCGACTATTATTAGTCATGGGGGTAAATGTATTGTAATAATCAAATTTGAACCTGGGTTTGTTATGTAATAAAATTCAAATATTTTTTTCAAATTAGTTTGGTTTACAAACTCTTTGAAGGTCAACTATGCTACTGCTTTAACAAAGCCCCACTGTGAGTGGACCCGGGAGAAGAAGAGCAAATGCTCTCAGTGAGGGAGTGATGTAGGAAAGCGAAATATTCATCATAGTCTTTCATATCATAGTATTTTTACAGCCATTCATTCAGCTCTCGAATCTGATAACTGTGGTTACAAGTATTACAGACCAAACGTCCATAAAGACTTCGTCGCTATTCATAAACTCCGCTTTTCAAAACCTGACGTTCGACTAAGACTTTTGAAATGTACTCAAACTACTGCTTAAATTAAAATGATGTATTCCTGAGAATTTGTTTTAATTGTTTTTCTGTGTTGTAACGTTTAGTTAAAACAGATAATTATCATTACAAGCGAATTTGTTATCTCTTTCCTTTGTTTACTGGTTGACAGCTCGTAATGATTCATTCTTTGTCCTCTCAATAATGCATGGTGTGGTTATGACGTACTCCCTTTTGAGTATGAATTTCCGTTATTTATCTGATGTTAAGATTCCCACGTCTCTATGCTTATATTACTGCCTTTAACTATTTACTTCCTTAAATAGATTTATAGAATGGAACGCAATGTTAACAACGTTCTATAAAAGTACTATGAAAACAAATGAGGATTTTGATGTAAAATTTCCGGTCTTGAGTGTAGAATTGTTACTAAAGCTGACTGTTGGTGGTACTATCTGTCGAATACTATTATGATACTTATGACGATCAACTAGATTAAACAAGTTCATTGTGAGTAGCATAATGAACTTAATGAGGTCAGTATGATCAGAAGGTACGCGACGAGTGCCTAATAGATGTCAGATGCACCGGTTATTTAAAGCTGCCTTTGTTAATAGGTTTAAGAGTGACACCATTTAGATTTTATATTTAGGTATTTTGACACTCCTAAAATTGACCTTAAAACGTTTGGTCGCAGTATCGGAGAACCGGTACCTAATACGACCCGCATTCTTTTCGGTCAACAATGCTTGGGTGAAGCCATTGGTTTACTGAGTTTTTTTTATATATAAATAGCTGTCAAACGAGCAGACTAGCTAACTGATGGTAACTGGACATCAGTAACGCAAAAAGGATTTACCGATCGAGTTGCTAGGCAAGAAAGAAGAGAAAAAAGATATAAAGAAAGTTCTCGCTCTCGACTAACTGATTATCACGAGTGACGATGACCACTTGCCCTCAGGTGACTTCTTATCGTTTGTTTGTATGTCGTTTGTTTGTAGTCTAACTACATAAAAAAGGTCAGCGCTGACCAAATAAAAAGAGAAGGCCATTGACGTAAATATTTAGGGCAATTTATCTTCTGTGGCGACTTCTATACGTTTGAAATATTTTACAGGAGCGAGAAACGTACAGGTTCAGTGCTGTAGCGAAGGTGATGAGGGAACTGCTCAGTGGACGACGAGCTCTTCTCGCAGGGACCTTGACCCAAGACCAGACCAGGGCGCTTCGGTTGAAACTCGTCGCTAAACTTGACTGGGGTAACAGGTAAGTCAAAAGGCTTATCTTTTTTTGTCGGAAACCCTGAGATTGATATTCAGTTTTTAGGCCTATTAGCAACAGGTCTAATAGCCTGCGTTGTATGTAATTATGAAGGCTTGAAGGCCTGCAGAGTTTAATGGTGAGTTTGGTAAAAAACTGAAGGCACATGATGACATGGTTAAGCGACGTATAAGCGAAGTTGAAGATGTTAAATAAGATGCATTATAGCAAAAACTTAGTCTTGGTCGAACTTTTACTCTTCATACAAACTCTCAGGCTATTAGCGTTTCGGAAAGTATTCTAGACAAGCTAAAAGGATTCTGTACCGTCAGCATCAAGGGTATAACCCAAATCAGAATGCCAATAGTAGACAATGCACCTACTAACCTCGATTTAAAAAGTGTTCGAGGTTTGTGAAGTGTTGATTTGAGTTTCATCATTGGAATAAATTTTTAAGTTAAACTTCTTTAGCTGCGAGTTGAGAGTAACTCAGATTATTTTTCGGATGGAAATAACGCTCTATACTCTATAGTCTGTTAACATTCTATACTCTATAGTCTGTTAACACTCTATACTCTATAGTCTGTTTCCGACTCAGTTTCCGCTATTTAAAAATGAATACAAAACCATAAACAAAATTGAAGTACAGATACATAAGTCTATTAAGATAACATTGTATCTGTGACAAGTCTATAGATTAAATAGGTATCACGGGGTAACGAATAATTATAGCTTTATTAACGGTATTATTAACGTTAATTATAGCTTTATATTCGTTTTTGTAAAGTATATTGTTAATAAATATGAGTCAGCTGTAATATATTATTTATTTTATTTTTTTGGTAATTCACCAACGTCAAAAAAGTTACACTTCAATTGCGGGTAAAGATTACACGCACACACTTTTTTTTTATATCGGCGTAGTGAAGTCAAGTGTACGTAAAATCTAGGTCACAGATTTAGCGCAATTATAGGTATGAGATCGATTACAGTACAGTGTCATAATGACCTGCTGATACGTAGACAATTATTGCTTCTGATTCAAGCTGTATGTAATAAATATACTATGACTAAATCCCTTCTATTTAAATCCATGTGGACATAACAACGTAAGTGCATTAAATACTCTATTAATTGATAAATCGATAAAATAATAACCTCATTTAGTAGTTGTCATTTATTTTTATCATAACTGCATGAACAACATAGGTGATTTCAATTATGTGTAGAGACGATCAGGTAGATCAGTAGTTGACTGCGGAACGAAGGGTCCACAATTTTTTTTCATGAAATAGCCGGCAAACGAGCTGACGATCCACCTGATGGTAAGTGGCTATCGTCGCCCATGGACATCAGCAACACCAAAGGCATCACTGATGCGTTGCCGGCCAAGATGTTATAAGATGTCTCTTAACCATGTCCACTTTCCGATCATGGATTGTTTATTTCGGGTAGCATTTGCGTACAGATTCGGGTAGAATATTTTCGAGGCTGTCGGTAGGAAACCACTTATTTATTAGTAGTATTTCATTATCTAGAGGGTTTAGAATGGGTAGGTATGTGTTGTGATCGTCTTAGATATTAAGTGAAAAAATGTACAATGATTCAGGTATAAAATAAAACATGTGTTATTTATTAAATTTGTTTAATTTCTGTAGAGTCAATACAATCAAAATTACAATCGAATTGTCACAAGAGCAGTCTAACTAACACATGCAAATAATATAAAAAGGAATGATGGATCATACCAAGCTGATTCTTAAAATAAAACTAGATTTACTAGATAGTACAATAGTTAATATATTTGAAAACCATAATGTATAGAAATATAATAAAAACAATATTTAGCTGAAGCGAACGTTTCGTGTGAAAGGTTCAGAATTACAAGTAAATATCACTATTGAAATTATTTATCTAAACTACAGTATACTGGGGCTTAATATGCTAACATTATTGATATGGAAGAATAGTTTCCGAGATTCATGGAAGTCCAATGGAATAATATCTCCAACATTTGTATTATGGCTAATTGACTTGAGAGAGTCCTAATCTAAAACTAAAATACATATAAAATAGGCCCTTGGTGGAATGGCGAGTTCGAAATGCTTCTAGAAAATGCTAGCCTGGCCCTTTTGGCACGCTCCAGAATGATATTACCGGTTACAATGGCACGACGTATAGAGTAAATTACTTGAGTATAATAACATCCATCATCAATAAACAC
This sequence comes from Thymelicus acteon, assembly GCA_951805285.1. Lineage (NCBI taxonomy): Eukaryota > Metazoa > Arthropoda > Insecta > Lepidoptera > Hesperiidae > Thymelicus > Thymelicus acteon. Next base: position 6,121,506 of record OX638218.1, read on the forward strand.
CTTGTCTTTTGCACCAACAATTTTATTCTAATACCTATCCTAATACCGTTTTAGCTATTATGAATTTTATTATGATTTAACGTTCAAAGGAAAAGTGTTGCAAACTGATTAGAAAGGAAGCTTTGTACTAAATAGACCTTTTGATATCGATCTAAATTCTTTATCGATGCAAAGAGAAATTCCTTACGTCTACATACAAGTATATTAACATTTTGTAAAGTATTTCTAAAACGATATTTTATTGTCATTTTTACTTTTGTGTTAATAAACGTTAGTTGCAAATTATTGTATAGTGTAAATATTGTCTTTTAAATTGTAGTAATTTTAAATATGTATATTGAAATACTTTTGAGCTTGTGATATGTAACATTAATGTTGGCGGATAGACGATTTATTTAATCTTAATTCGAAAATAACACTTCTTAAAATGATACAATTATAATCGTTTACATCTATGATACATCTATATTACGTTTGCGTAACCTACTCCATAATATTTGTCTTCTATGCTTTAGGAATAAACGGATATCAACAGCCAACATAATATGCATTTTTCTAAAACAATAACACTACAAGACAGTCTTAATCAACAATTTTGTCATTCGATATAAATTCGCCAATACTAAAATATCGTTTAAAATGAACATCAACTAGTATAATAAAAGGTCACAAACTCTCCCCTTGTATTCATCATTAAACATTTACTCTAAACACCTCATTGAGACCTAAATTTAAGCTCAGGCTTATCAAACAAACTGTGTCTAATATCTTAACAGTATAAAGTCAGCCTGTAGCTAGGAATGTCATGAATCATCGATATTTGCATTAGATTATTATTATAACTTGTCACTAAATAGTAACTGGCAATGTGAACGCCAGGGCATTCATATTGGAATATGCGCCTAGCAGGAGGAACAAACATCTCTATGACTCGAGTGCATAATTTAAGAAATCGTTCTAACGCTAAAAGTTTAGTGTAAAATATTAAAAAACTACTATCAAAGATTTCTCAAATGATGTATCTGAGCCATGGTTGTATCTGCATTGAGATACGGTAGGCGCATTTTTATTAAATAGTGGGCTTACGTCTCTGTTTCCTTCGAGAACTTATCGATGTCAGGATAGATGGGCGCCATTTCTAGGGTAGAGGGCGCTGAAGGAGGATTCGAGCCGAGGTGAAGTCGCCGTGACAGTTCATCCAATACCTCGCCAAACACTCGCAAGGACATATTTTGGCCGAGGAGGTGCAGAAGTAGGAAATCGCCGACCTAAAAAAGTTTAATTCACATTTTATTCAAATTAGTCATATATTCTGAATAATAAGATCGGTTCTAAGAAACTGTTAGACCTTCCTATTTTTTGTTTGGTATGAATCAGTTCGTTACGTACCTGAGTCTTTCTAACGAGCGCTTCAACTCCGTTTGGAGTGCCGAAGCGGAATCGACGCTTGAGAATGGTCTCACGTGTGCTCGGTAGTAGAATAACTGCCGCAGAATACACCAAGGCGAGACCAGACACAACTGACAGAATGATAAACCTGTAAATTCCAGTTTTTATTATTTAACATCTTTGAAAATTGTTTCTTTTAACAAAGACAATGGCGTCGAATATTGTAACTCACGACTACGACTTAATAAGGAAGTACGAGTTCATTGGCCTCTTCAAGGATTCAGGTGCTACAATTTTTATCAAAATCATCAAGCGTTAACAGAGGTCGGTCATTAAAAAAAAGCAGTAAATTATTATGATCTCACCAGAACCACAGGAAAATGAATATTTTCTCGTTGAGGATGTTCAATGCAAGGATACAAAGGGCGTCATGTTTCTGGATCGTTCCAGAAGCACCAAATTTGTGGAAGGTACACTTTGTCACTCTTGGGAATACTTCAATCTGAAAAGACGTTACAAAAACATGTAAATGAATGTTAATGGCGACGGTGGGAAAATCAGTTTCTATTGTGTTTATCATAAGATAGTATTATTTGATTTAACTTACCATAGGGTCTGTACGTTGCTCTTGGTTCATATTCGAGAACTTGACGACATCAGTGCCGTATGTCAAGAAAGCACCGCCCAAGAAGGTATCCAGGAAAAATATGTTGCCAAGCTGTAGACAGAACTCTCTATTAGCATTATTACTAATTGTACAGCAGCATTTTTATGAAATAAGCTAGTCATGGATGTCTTGAGTATCTTGTCTATGAGTGTGAAGCGTTATTATTATTTGAACAGAACAGATACGTGGTCAGGTAAGTGAACATTTATATTTTGCATAATATTTCATAATACTTACAACATTGACAAAGTTCAGGACTTCGCAAAAGAAGTAGCCAAAGGAATAGGTGTTGTGCATATGAAGTGTATCTAGGAGATATTGCACCAGGCGATTCTGTAAAGGAAATTAAGAATATCGTAATTAGATAGTTATAATGATGTTATGAGATTATTTTACTTAAAAAGTTATAATTATTATGTCGGCAACCTGATGTTAAAGATGAATGAAAATTTACTTGATTTATTTCATGCCGTCCAACTGAGCAGTAACAGTACGAGTAGTAGCACTCTGCCTAGCTACGGGTACCAGGTTCGATTCCTTTTATTTCTCTTCTAATATCTTATTTTTGCATGTTCATACTTAATGTTGCTCAATGAAACTTAAAAAGTAGGTCACATAATTTACATTACAATTCCAAACACCGCTGTTTATAAAATTCATGCTCGATTACATAATAACCAACAATAAATGCAAGTATTGAATTGATCATAAGAAATTTACACTCAATAGCATAACTACCATCGTATTACACAAAGATGCTCGGGTCAATTATTAGGGACATCGAGCTCATTACTCGGAGCCTTATCTCAATTGTACCAATTGATGAGGCTGGTCTCTCGCATACCGAAACTGTATGGATGCTAGGAGTATGTTTCGTTAATGTATCTACCTGTCTGTTTGTCTTGTCATCGGCAATGGTCGCTAGGGTGCCGCGCATTCCGTCTGAGATCATTCGGACCTTGCCCTCTTCCCAGTTCTTCCAGATCCAGTGTGGGATGTAGAAGAGCAGTCCCTGGAATCAGAAAGACAGTTGCGTTATTTAGATGTTTACTTTAGTTTGTAATTATTATAATTTATATGTGTTAGTCAAGTCTGTCATAGTGTATTGTTTCTTACGTCTATGGTTGAAGTCTTGTTTTGAACAGATTGAAAGCTGAATTATGTATACCTCTGCCCAGTGTCCAGTCTGGGGTTGAATTTCGGTCGAGTCAAATATTAATTAACATTAATTCTAACGTCACAAGTAGTTGATGACGTCATAATAACGTTGCATTTAATTTTCCATACAAACACATACATTTAAATTTTCATACCTCACTATACTATCATTCCTTATAATGTTATATTTATATGTAGGTACTGTATCATTGAATTTGCACCTTAGAAAGGCTTTTAATGGTTTTAATTGTGATATTCTGGTACGTGGTAAGTGGCTCGAGTCATTGCCTAGCTTCAGAAAGACTTCTCGCATTACTCGGCACTGTATTGAATTCTTAGCCTTATTATTCATATTGTCTTGGTGTCATCACATTGTATTCAGCTTACTTGTAATTAACGTTAACCAAGTGAAATTTAATACTAGGCATAATTCATATTAATGATACTGGATGTCTCTTTTCCAACTAGTTGAATTTTGTCTGTGGTTAATAGAATCTTAACTCTGCGTACTAGGTAAAACAAGGCAATTAAATGTGAAATTAATTCAACCAATCATCTTTAAATGTATCTTACAGGATTCTGAAATTTGCAGGGTCGCAATAATTAACTTTCGATACTGATTTAGTTCCAGTATTATGAAAGTATTCTAGATTTCTGTTGAAATATGTAAATTATCTGTGATTTTCCCCCGTATTCAAGAACAATACTTGTTTAAGTAAAGAAGCAATACTATGCGAAGTAAGGCATTTCTCAGTGCGTTCGTCATGACAACCCTTCTGTTTCACAGTCAACCCTTAAGTATCACTTGGCTGTGCGGACGCACAGGCTGTATACAGCATTCTTATTGGTCCATTTGATGCGGCTAACTTCACTCTAGTCATTTGACATAAGCAAAAGACAAAGATAACAATACAAACAATCGATCCTTTCTTTCTATTTTGATAGAAGTCAAACCAACACTATGCGTTCGGTAAAGTAGCTCGGCAGCTACTTTATCGATTTTGACAAACGCACAGCGAAGGACTTCAATCAAGTATTGTTTACGAAATGATTTTAATGCACTATGCACTCGCAAACACTGTGAGACCTCACAGTGTTGTTCTTGAATACGGGGGTTTTACTTGGACAATAGACTAACATATTGATTAAATAATAATGTATTTATCATTATTCAGTCCAAGATGATAATGGTGATATGTCTATTTAAAAAAAAAAACAGCTTTTTACCTGGAAGAACAGCATGAAAGGCACCCACTGATAGTAGGCATGGATCCGCTTCTCTTCTTGATAGTCGTTGCCTAGACCGGGATGCACGATGCCCTTGGCCCCGGAGTACGGCAGCGTGAAGGTGTACGTGATCCAGCAGTAGGTGTTCAGTACGTGACCGGGGACCGCTCCGTCGTTTATACAGTTGATCGGGTCACCTGGAAACAGAATTGATAGATTTTTAATCTTCAAAGTTCAAGTAACGAGTCCTTTCTTTCTTTTTCTTCTCTCTTTCTTGGCTGGCAACGCATCAGTGAAGCTTTTGGTGTTTCTCCATAAAATAATACTAAGCTGCAAATCAAATAAATTGATTTTAATTATAATAATGATAATAATTTAATAGCAATCTTTACTGCTCATTCAGCATTAATTACGTGTCGGATGACGACAGAGTGCTTACACGAAGAATGAATGAATCTTGAGAGCATTCCCGGCATCATGTGACTGAACAAGAGGCAATTTACAACTACCTATTGCGCTCTTCGGAGGCCATAAAATTAGAGATGTCTCTATTAGTAAATTACAGATTATACCACCATTAAACAATTTAAATTGAAAACCTGTGTAAGATTATTTCTTTTTAAACGGTTTAAAAGGCTAAATCCTGCCATGTTTGTTTGTTCAGCTCAAATCTTGCAAGCTTAATTAGACCTACTTCCTCATATCGTAAGGAGTTGAAATTTTGCATACTGCTATAGTTCTGATGACAATTTTTTTGATAAGATTGACCTGATACTACACATAGGTTTGGCTCCAGGCGAGGGAACTTTAATGGTCATTTAATGGTTAATATCACAGTCACAATTTCTTTTCTTTGGTAGGTTTGATATTGACTATAAAACTGTTTATTTAGTTTTTAGGGTTCCGTACTCAAAGGGTAAAAACGGAACCCTTTTACTAAGACTCCACTATCCGTCTGTCATCAGGCTGTATCTCATGAACCGTGATAGCTTAACAGTTGAAATTTTTACAGATGATGTATTTCTGTTGTCGCACCCCTATAACAACATATACTAAAAAAATAATAAAATAAACATTTGAGTGAGGCTCCCATACAAGAAACGTTAATGTTTTGCCGTTTTTGGTACGGAACTCTTCGTGCACGAGTCCGACTCGCATTTCATACTTTATTTTTTTATTTAATGGCAGTTAGTTTTACATAATAAATATACGCTCAAATTGTGTTTTTCATCCATGCCCTCGACATTGCACCGGTTGGCAGCGGATGACGATAATGTCGTCCGTGTATCGAGAGTCGAGACTAATCGTTGCATTTGCCCCTACCTGCTACAATTGTAACGGCCGTGACTGTAATCACCTTGCCCCCAGTGAGGGATACGTTTTTAAATGAATGAAACTAGATACGTATTGCAGGCAATTATTGTTCGTGATATTGTACACCTACGTGATCCTGTTATGCAAAGATATGGGTGATGTGATGTCAAGTGATTGGAGCAATTGGCTGCCGAGTAGTTAATACTAATAGCTGATATTGGAACAATTATCTTTTATTGCAGTGGGATTTTCATTGATACTGTAGGAGAGGTAGGACAGACAATCAGATCGGTTTTTATTAGTATAGTGGTATAAGAAACATTGTACGTTATTAAGGAAATTTCTACTTTAATAATAGCTGGTTATTTATTAACCGTTATAAAAACGATTTTAATCATTTTATTGCGAAATCAGCATTGATGTTGTTCTGTCAAAAATCCACCATATTGTTAAGTTAGTCTAAAATATATTTTATTTCTGGAAGTTGAAGCTCAGCAGACTTGTATTTCCCCGAAGGCTTTATGTTTAAAATTAAATATATTTTTTCCTAGAAAGCATGGTAGTTATTCACTCATTTCAATGCAAACACATTACTTAATGTATTCCAGTCATGCAAAAACGTATGAGTAACGGAATCGCTTGACGATATAGGTAAGTATAATGTTTTTATTTATATTATGATGTTGACAGGCTAATGAATTGCAGAATTTAAATGCAATGTTAACTTTACATACAAGTTTATTTTATAATTTGTCTACCATCAATTCATGATGATATTACATAATCAATTCAACTTGTACAGTCACAGCTAAAATAGGTTTGGCTGTCATTGGACTACTTAAATGGAACCATTAGTGAATAGTTACGAAATAAAATGGGAATCCATCGCGAAACGATGCATTCCATATTGCAGTTAATGGTCATTAACATTCAATGACATTACTGTTAAGTAATCATAATATTAGTAACTGCATATCGACAGTATTTATCGAAATGTTCTAGTAAAGTTTTGGGGACACGAATACTGATAATGGGTGTATAAATAAATCTATACAAATAATGAGGCGTGATATCTTTGTACAGATTTATGTTAGGTATAGTCAAGTGCTATCTTCACTAATCCGCTCTAGAGCAGTGTGGTGCAATAAGTTGTGAGAATAGATCCGTATTTGCATTGGGTCACTAAGTCCACTTTACAAATATTTATTACGAGTAGCCGCCCTCGCTTTGCTTCGGTTTTCTTATTTTTTTACAACTTATTGGAGTTTTATTAAGGATCCCTAATTTTTTTGAAAATATAATATAGCCTATGTTACTCGGAGATAGTGTAGCTTCCCAACAGTGAAAGAATTTTTGAAATCGGTTCAGTAGTTTCGGAGCCTATTCAATGCAAACAAAAAATCAAATCTTTCCTCTTTATATATTAGTATAGATTATATAGATTATTTATTGACCAATGTGAAGTTAAGTTATAGTAAGGGTTAACAAAACCCAACTAACACATCTGGAGCAACAGCATAGCATTGTGCAATGTGCATTCGTCTCAATAAATTAGAAGTCGAGCGTTAATTTAGCTAAAGTCACATGCTTGCTAATTGTTCTACTACGACCACTTATCATAGTTAGGAGAGTTAGACCATGCATCATTGAATTACTCCACTATCAGTTTAAATAGACCCATACCCACGCCTAAAGGTACTTGCAATAGAGCTCAGATTTGAGTAAACCCACTTGATTTTCGATATTGCGTTCGCACGTTCGTGACTACCGAATAATCACGCACGTTTTATAAAATTAAAGCAAAACAATAATATTATGTTCAATTCGCACGCACAATGCTTCATCATGAGGTGTTAAATCTAATATAAAACACAATTTGTTCTCCGTAGTTAGGAGAAAAGTACCGTTAAATGGTAATGAGCTAACCGCAGCAATAGGCTATGGGCGACACATGTGATAAGGGGCTTTACTTAAACTGCTAGTTGTTGCCGCGGGCTCGACGAGCTCATTCGTATACTGGGTCACGGCAAACTTCGATCAACGCTGAACGCCTTTTCAATGCTTTGATACGGCCAGAACGATCGATTTTATATCTGTCCTCATTAAAATCACAATAACCTGTGCGTGTTTTTCTTTTTGCAACCCACCAATCTGTTTCGCAATGATTGAAAACAATGATCTTGTACTGTAATGATTATGTAGCTTTTTACTAAGTTAAGAGCAATTTTCGTTAAGGAACGAAAATTGATACTCTGTACCGCATCAGGAACTGAACTGAACTAATTTGTTACCGTATGTGGTTTTTTTAATACGCCTTTTAGTCCATATGAAGTTCACTGCGACCTTTCAGTCATGTAATTTCAGCCATTTGTAAGCAACATCGTACAAAATTATCGTCCTGTTTTTTGATTGCCTTATTTAAAGGCGAGGCTGATCCCAGCTACAGATGCCAACGCCAATTTAGGTACTTCAATCAATTTCTTAGTTGAACAATCCGATGTGATTCTTCTACATCGTGCGAATTGTGCAAAAGGTTTTGTGTTAAACCAACAAAAGAACACACTGATTACCTACGCCGATTACGAAATTATCATTTGTGATAGATGAATATTACACAAGAATCCCTAACACATTGGTCAAAAGAAAACCTTAACCCTTTATTAACATCACATTATCAATTTCGATATGAAGATAGATTTCTTTAGTTGAAGCCACGACTGGCCTGGCTGAATATCTATTCCATTTTGCTTTTATAGACCCTATTTTTAATAAACCAGATTATGTATCTAAGTAACGATGTTTTTGTACAACAACCAAAAATGACTAGTCACCGAATAATTCGGGTTGCGAGGTAAATCGTGATTGTTTTGCTCAGTTTAACATCTGACCGTATACGATTGAGTTTTTGAAACGGGCGATTATTTGAATAGTTACATCATTATGCTGCACGTACCTGCTTTGTCGATGATTGGTGTCTAGTTTTTGGTTTCGACTAATATATTAATACAGTCGGCAAAGTGTTTTGTTTACTCAAATCTACCCGATCAATTGAGTTATAAGTACCTACTTAATATCAAGTTGAAAATTGTTGTTTTGTAAGTTGAGTTATTAGTGGATATGATAAATATTTTTTTACGTAAAATAAGTTAATGCTTGACAAGACAACATCAAATGGCGATGAAGTCATTGAAATTACTCAACCCGTTATAACTACGTTTCCTAAATAATTATTCTAAGGTATCTTTGTGCCAGTAAAGAACTTAATCAGAATAAAACTTAATAAAACATAGGTTCTTCAATCGGATGGTGTAGAAAGAGACTTTATATCCGCATCACGAGATTTGTGATGATTACAGTGTGCGCAACCTACATAATGACGTTCGCAATCGCCGTAACATGGTCCGGTCCATGCGTCCATAGCAACGGAGAACGTTATCGGACATGGTGTTTTGATTCACCAACACCTGGCCAGCACATGTACAGTTTGATGTTAAGTCATCACGGACTTCAGTCTTTGTTTAAAACAGCCGAGTAAGGCGACTTGTATGACATAATCGTAACGTGATTACAATTCAGTTTTGGAATTGATATCAACTGACTTGCATCTGCAATAGTAGTTAGTGTTTTAATTTCATGTGAACTAGTGAGCTAGAACTGGGTTTATGCAGTCTGTGCTTTACTGGCACTGCGTTGGTGATTACTTTGATTGGAAGTCCATTGGCGATGATCGTTTACTACCACATAATGTGGCTATCTTACACAGTAAGATTTTTCTAATTCGACTGTTAGTTCCAGAGATTAGCGCGTTCAATCAATAAAAAAAAAACTTTTCAACTTTATTACTAAAAAACATGTATAATCTATACTAATATATAAAGAGGAAAGATTTGATTTTTTTGTTTGCATTGAAAAGGCTCCGCAACTACTGAACCGATTTGAGAAATTCTTTCACTGTTGGGCAGCTATACTATCCCCGAGTAACATAGGCTATATTATATTTTCAAAAACATTAGGGATCCTTAATAAAACTCCAATAATGTAACCCAAGGTGTAAAAAAATAAGAAAACCGAAGCAAAGCGAGGGCGATTACTCGTATAATATATATCTTGTAGTATTTAATATAAAACCCTACTGAGGTGGTAACAACGCAGTTATGTAACATAGTAGGTAGGTAATATGCGTCGTTTGTTTCATAGAGCAGATATGCGATATCCCGTCCTCGCCATTAACAGTTTAATCTTAGGAAATACTTTGAATCTATCATTTCAAATGGCCATATGGCGCACTAGATATTGAATATTATATGTAACGACACAGATAGTTTGCTCCACTTCGTTATATTAGTATCTAGTGTCGTAATTGTCGTTAGTGGCTTCCAGGACTTTGTTTTGGTTTAAGCAACGAGGGTCAAGGATTAGTTTACGATTTTACTATTTTTAAGTAACTTTTACAGTTGCATAATTAGTGATTTGTTATCCTTAATCTGTGTATATTGTGTGTGCATTATAAATTTTCAGTAAAATAAATAAAATCTGTGTATTTTTTATTTCTTTGAACTCGAAAGGGGAATTCATAAAATAAAAAATTGTTGTGTTGAAAAGAAAAGAGCTGCGTTATGAAACTTAAAAATGAATCTTGCAATTTATTAACTAATTAATTATGTATCCTTTCAGTCATGAAGTAATATTTTGGTTAAATTGGTTATTTCAACATTATCAATCAAGATCCAAGTAAAACTTTTTCATTTACTAATAAACAACATCTTAGTTTGATAAACGAAGTTGTACTAAGTATAGCGGCTTGATAGTAATTATCACACTAATCTATACTAATATATAAAGAGGAAAGATTTGATTTTTTGTTTGCATTGAATAGGCTCCGAAACTACTGAACCGATTTCAAAAATTCTTTCACTGTTGGGAAGCTACACTATCCCCGAGTAACATAGGCTATATTTTCAAAAAAATTAGGGATCCTTCATAAAACTCCAATAATGTAACCCAAGGTGTAAAAAAATAAGGAAACCGAAGCAAAGCGAGGGCGGTTACTCGTTAGATATAATTACAACTCACAATCCAAGTTACTTATGTACTTGATAGAATATGTACTCACTGTAATTACTTAGATCATCATAAAAGGCAACGATCTGAGCGATCTAATAATAAGAAAAATTTTACTTACTGGACTTAAAAGATTACTTATAACAATTATATCCTATTATATCGATGTTTAGAAAGTATCGTCAAAATGATGAGGAAACTGGAAACCTATAAAAAAGAAATCTTGAACAGTATTACAGACGCCGAAAAACTAGTGTTACGCTTTTTGTAAGCCGCAATATTGATTCGTTCAAAGACGCGATAGTAGGTAATAAGAATAATACATAACCAGTTTTTAGGGTTCCAAAGTAAAATCTGCACCCTTATAGTTTCGACATGTCCGTCCGTCCGTCTATCCAAAGCAAAGCGCCGAAACCCTAAGTGCTAGAAAGCTGTAATTTGGCATGGATATATGTACATACATTTATTAACTCAAGAATCCCCCTGCTGGCTAAATGGTTGGAATTGGACAAGTGAAAAATTCTCAAAAATAGGTTATATGATGAATTAACAAGGAAAATTATCACGGCTATGTTAGCATAAGTAGTTAATGAGTAACAGTTGATAAACTTACTATGTACTTCGGAACCCTACATTGCGCGTGGCCTGCCACGTACTGGCCCGGTTTTTATCTCAGGAAACAATGAAGACAGGAAAACAGGTAGAATATACTAGAAAGATGATGAAAAGAAAGATAGAGAGGTACCTTTGTAGACAGGTAAAGCTAATTGAGGAATTTCCTTGGTTCTTAAACGATGATTAAGTATTGTTTACGTCTGTAGCTCAAATGAGGGGCACGCGATAACGCGATCATAAACATCGTACAACGTAGATACGAGTCTCGGGTAGCTACTTGACTGTTTGTAAATGAGATGAGTAGGATGTATGGATGAGTGCTTGGCGAGGCAATGAACGATTAAAAGGCTTTGTATTAACACAGAAGTATAATAATTATTATTATTACTAAATCTTTTTTGCAACATCTTAAATATAGACTTACAAAGGGCGGACTTAATGCCTATTGCCATTCTATACCAGTCGACCCAGTGAGAACATGTGGCAGGTAACAATAAAATTATCAATAAAATTTTTATTCAATTCCGCAGTAATTTCAAATCTATACATCTATACTCTATACAAATAAATAAATTTGAAGTGTCTGTTTGTAATATTAAAATAACCGCTTTTTACTAAGTGCATTTGGATCTATGCACGGTACATATACCAAAACAACACTTTTTACAATTTTTGTCTGTCTGTCTGTTTGTTCCGGCTAATCTCTGAAATGGATGGACCGATTTTGACGGGACTTTCACTGCCAGATAGCTGATGTAACAAGGAGTAACTTAGGCTACTTTTATTTTAGAAAAAAAATAGTTTGTTAGGCGATATGAAGTTCGCCGGGTCAGCTAGTTAGTAATGAAGTAAAATTCTCCATCTTCTAAAAGTTTAACTTCTATGCATTTAATAAAATGTTATATCTATAATCTTTATAATTTGGTCCGAATGCTTTTGAACTTATTTTAGGCAAGTTCGTGAGGCACAAAGGAAACTTGAGTTAGAATAAAATATATCAGATTTATTGTACACGCGATATCTATCTTATTAAAATTTATTTTTGCTCAATTTATTTCTTGAACATAATTTGTCAATAGTAAGAAATAGTTTCGCAAATTTTACGAACGGCAAATTCAGAAAAGGATCGTTTTTATTTAAAAGTAACTGTACTTATGACGATAAAGATAGTAAAATGACACGGGTTCTTTTCTAACTGAATAGCTACCGTATAATGGTAGTTTTCTTGAGACTCATTAGCTTTTTTGCTCGTCAACATCAAGCGGCTCTTAGCTACTTGAGATCAATTTGACTGGAGAAAAAATTTCGTACGTGACTAGAGATCGCAAAGTACTTTGTGGATTCGATATTCAGGAAATAGTTGCTGAGATCATAGAGTATCTAAACAAAAACTGCAGGAATAAAAGTGTGAAGATGTGTTGTAAGAATATAAAACGTCAAAACAATACTGTTTGATGAGCATTACATAACTTAATTTTGCATTCTAACGCCCTAACTCAAGTCACTAACGGTTACTTTAAAAATGCATATTTTAAAGAAAACCGATATTGATTAAGATATTATTTCCGATTGTACTAGTTCAGAACTTAAAACTATCAATATTATACGTAGAAGCATTAAAAGTTACATTAATAAATAGTAATATAACAAGTTGAGACCAGTTGTTGCGAAGGTTCATAGTAATATAAGACCAGACCTTAACCAGCTACACAATTGAAGTGCAGATGTGTGAAGAACACCTGCACATCGTATCGATACCAACAAGCCATAAGAATTGATATTAAATATAATTACTAATATAAGTACTATTATGTCTTCTGTGGTAATACGAAGATATTAATTACTTCATCTCACGACATCCATCAATGAAAATCAATAAATGATTAGTTACCGATTGACCACGAAGAAGGCTTGAAATCGAATTTTGAAGGAGCTTAATTCATAGAATTATTATTTAAACCTCACTCCTAAATCCTAACTTAACGGTGACGAACAAAAAAATACATATAAGTGGCTCACAGAAAATTAGAATTTGCTACCGAACCACGAAAAATGTTGGAGTTTAATCCACTTGTCGCAACTGTGAATTAGCATGTTGTTATGCGTACCAATAATTATTTAAAATGCGTCCTATTTATTAAGATATTTCAGCATTTTCGTAATTCCCTGTACTCTAAAGTAATTTAAAAAAAGACATGAAAAAAAAAACAGAATACTCAGAGCAATAAATAGAATAGAAGTTTTATATTAGCAGTTCTTAAATAACACGTATCTTATACATCTTTCTAGTATGCTACTGCAAGTAATTAGTTTTGAGGTTAATACGAGCCTGCAAAGGCCTGGGCCTAATCAAGATATTAATTACAGTCATTACTCAATTAGCGTTACCTAACCCACATTTGGTCAGTACTAATTCATCCTGTGTTTTGATGAATGGGACATACTAGTAAGTTTGGATAGATTATTATTTATTAATGTTGATTAATGAACATTTAATAAACATAAATGGCATCAATATTGACATTTTATGTAAAAACTAACCACACATAGTTGTAAACAATTCTTTAACTTCAATAGGGTGTAAATCGATAATGTCTATATGTAATTTCCTCACGTCCTTCGCGACAACTCTCAATTCAGCACTTCTAATTCGAAGCAGGTCAAAATCTGTCGTAATAGGTGCAATAAGGTGATTGCTCCGATACGTATCAATAGTTTAAACCTTATCACGTACGTCCATGCCTCGGTATTTGTGTGAACAACCAATTTGATCGTTACATCTCAATGTGTATCTGTTACTTTAGGTGGCGTCTTAACGCCACTGAACAATGAACTGAAAATGACTCATGTAACTTTACGGTAGTTTACTAAATCGTCAGACGGGTACAGTTACTTCCAAGTACGTTTAGGTCATGCGGTCTTCGGTTAATGTGCCAATAGGTTATGGTCAATAATAATGTACGATACCAGTATCTTAATTAGTAAGCGCATATTAAAATTCCTTTCACCGCTCTTACTCTGCTTTAACATTTCGTACAATACGTAACTACTTTCACAATTTTTATCAGATTTAAGTAAAAATTTGGACATTGCGATATAAAGCTAATAAAGTACCTAATTACGTAAATATTGTGAAATACTAGATCAATTGTGGTACAGATTGAAGTATAGGTACTCACCAATGAGATTGTTGGCAGTGACGAGGATGCAACACAGGAACATTATCGCAGATGTGATTCGATAATGCATTCGGAAAACCATGTTGTCGATGACAGCCTTGTCGATCAGGTATCGGACTTTCACGAATCCCGCAACAGCGGAGGCCAAACCAAACACCGCCATCTTGAGTTAACTTCGATATTACGCCTGAAAAAAAAAATAACCAAGTGAGTCGAGCGTCACGGAATCCCTTTTCCCGCCGTTTTATTTCAGAACTTCTATAAATTCAAACAGTAGATACAAACACAATAGTCAGGGGCCACTATAAATAAATCGCGTCCGTCTAAAGGAGCGTCGTAACAAGTGCCATGCGTTTCCCATACTAAATTAGAACATAAACGGTAACTTTAATGCGTTTAATTTTTATTCTATCAATATGTGTTACATCTGTCCCGGCCGTATCTATATTTATGTTGATATCAGTGTTTACTCCTGTTACAATTTTATTGATATGTCCAGTCACGCCAAATAAGGATGAGTTCTAATCTGGTTAGTATTGGAAACATTTCTAAGCGCTGAACCGTTACGTGTGAATATAATATTCGTATAACAGACAATATGTGACAAAGCTATGTCTTCTCAATCAATGACCTCACACATAATTTAAAGATGCGGCGGCTACCTCTCGCCCACGCCTCACATTAGACACTCGGATGTGTCGTTTTTTATAAACTAATATTTTTTCTTCACGGTTTGACCAGTTCACGTGTCTATACAAGATAATAACTCCTATTGATATTTCGTCTAGTTAGAGTCGTTTTGTTAGTTTTTTTTTCATTCCATACGAGTGAATAGAAATTGTCTTTAGCTGGCCTGTATAACTACAATACTACGAGGTAATTTGTCGCAAATGGATACAACCTTGACGTCTTCTTGATCCCGTTCCTACGCGGTGTCGTCTGGTTGTCAAGAAGATAATTTATTTAGGTCGTTTGAAGCGGGCAAAAATTAATAGATCATTTTTCAATGATACAATGAAACTACTTGTGATAGTATGGAACCAAGAATAAAATTGGTGAAAGAATGAAATTCCTTTCGCGTTGGGTTCTAGAATCGTTCCTATTTACGTATTTTCCTCTAAATGATATGCTTCTAATATAATTTGAATGCTACACAAATGCATCCATTCATAGAAGTTCCCGGGTGTTTACGTTAAAAATTTTAGTGGTCAAACAAGGTAATAACAGATGTAAATTTTTCATAAAATTTGCTAACAATCTCGTAATCATGTTAAGATCGGCTCCGACCGCGGCGAAGGCGAATGGTGCGCCGGCGCAGGGCATGCGGCGCGGCGGGTCGTCGACCGACCGCAGCTCGTCCGCCTCCTGCGTTTCCAACCCTCCCTCCCCCCGCCTCCCCTCGGGCCCCTCAGGCCTTACCTCCCTCGGGCCTGGCTGATGCACCGCGTGGCAACGCGAATTTTACGCGGAAACCAGTTTACCGGTAGACTGTTCAACGACAATTTTTGCGGTCATCTAGCTTCTCGCCGTGAGCATGATCGATCTGGTGATGTTTTAACTCTGATTACTGACCGTCGTATTTTTAAAATGAACAAATGTTTTGATAGCTACATTTATAACCTTGTCTGCTACGGTGAACTGGTGTTTTGCATTTTGCGTTTTATTGTTTTTCAAACGAGTAATATAAATAGAATTTCGTATTTAACATCCAATAAATTCTTTTTCTTTTTAGTATGCTCGAGTGTATTCAATACGTATTCACTATGAAACGAAAGTAGGTATATTGTGCTATGAAGCCATTCCTGTTCCAGGCAAAGTGCCTTGCAAGAAACATCCGAGAATCCTTTGTTGCTTCGTTAACTCTATTCCTGTAGACCGTCAATCATCATCATTTAAAGTGCCAGTATTTCAAATCATCCTTGAATTGAAAAGATCCTCGACGACGTTCAGTACGTTAGATCGTAATGCTACGTAATTATTTCTTCAATTTAAGTAACGAAGTAAGTAGCAGATAACGAGTTACGTGTATGATTAACGTCTGTTGTATGATCCCGGTCGGCACGCGTTGACTGCTCCCTGAATGGACACTAATTACCACATGAGAACGTCAGTATAACAGACTACAGGCATCACTATTATACGACACCCGTAACTCGTTCTTGAGAAAGAAATCCCAGCTGATCGTAAGCATTATCGAAACTCGAATGATAAACGAAATCTGTTGGGTACGGAGTAAAAGCGTGACGACTATTTTAGTCTCGGAACCGTTGAAATATTTCTTAAGCGTTTACTGCAGTGATGAGGCAACCGAGATTTGAATACTGTTGAACGGTGGATTGTCGTTCTAGTGCCTCACGTGGACCTCGAATCACGCCCGCCGTTTCGTGGTCTGCAGTTGGTCGGCGGCCGATGACGTTTTCAGTCGGACGCAATTAACATCCATTGACTGTTTCACCCACACTGTTTACGTTGAATGTATGGGAAACCACGTGTAGTACTACGTAGTGAGCTATAATACACCGATGTGTGTGTAGTGTATTTGTCATTGGTAATCACATCCGCTGCCCGTCAATGGTTATCGGTTGTTTTTCGTCATCGATAGAACATCCAGAGATACGGATATACTCGGCTTGCGGTTGCGCTAGCCGAGGTGGGTAGGGTTTCATACACGTTGACGTTCGTGTAAACAATATTTCTTCCATATTTATTACGATCTTGAAGTAATCGTTGAGACGTATAAGGTTTTGCTTTGCTTACAGGGTATTTTAATTACATTACCTCTGTTATTTTTATATTAACGAAGTAAAAAAAAACTCGGTTAACAAGAAAAATTAACTCGTTGTGGCCACCAGTTAGTAGATAGATAATAATTTGGAGCATGAATTTACTCTTGATACCTTCAGTCAGCTAGTTCGTTAAACATGCCCTTCATGAGAATCTTTGTTATAATATCCCGGAATTGTAACTGTATTGTTAATTTGTAATTTGATAGCGATTGTCTTACCTCAACAGAGTTATATTGTGGCCACCAGTTAGTAGATAGATAATAATTTGGAGCATGAATTTACTCTTGATACCTTCAGTCGTTATCAGAGAGAGAGAGAATTCCTTTCTCATGAGCCCTGTGACGCAATTTTAATTATCCAACATATATGTTAATGGTTATTCCGTTATCAAGTTAGGGTCAGAGTTAAAGATACGCTTAAATGATTCGTAAACAAGTCGCGCATTGTAAAACTCGTACGGGTTAATTGTCATTGCGCGTATTGCATACGATATGAGGAGGCTTTTATCAGCTTTCAAACTAGACTAGGCCTCTCATTTACATTGGCCATTGTCTTCCTCAAATGTTACCGTCTAAGTGTAATGAACGTGTGCATTAAGATCCATTTAATTTAGTTATTCCATCAGCTTGAACCAATTCTTTTGCAGGATTTATTATGATGTAAGAATTCGGTTCGTAAATATGTTTTGTGTATATCTTAGCGATTTTGAATTCTATGGCAATATGGCAAAATAAGATTTCGAACACTCTAATACAGAAAATACTTACATAATTGTAGTGCAAAAAATCGTATTTCCAAATAAAATACGAATAAAATTTTATTACTCCACACTTGATGTGATCTAGGAAAACCCAGTTGAAACATGTATGTTCAAAAATTAATTTAAAAAGTTTAATGATGAAACATACACGTCAAAAGACAGGGTATTTCGCCGTCCCAAAATTAACAAGTCATGTATCTGACTCATAATTTGACGTAAAATATATCCAAAACCATGTAACAGTTAAAATAATACTGCTTAAGATTTACCTGTTTGCTGTAGGAGTGGAGTACATACTATATTGACACTGTGGCTACGTACTTTGTTAGTATAGTTTCTATATGAACTTCATGTTATGTGAAATGTTATGATTCAATTCAATGAATAAATAATATGTCGAGCATTATATTTTATTGTATTTGTTAATTTTCAGCTGAAACATTTCATTCCTTATCAACATCTTCCGTATCCGTTTATCCAAGTTAGTCACATTCACTTGTTAAACCTAACGTATCATATCAATTTAGTATTATAGTATTTACTCTTTATAATTAACGGGCACTAAACATATTCTGTACAATTTGTTCTTAGTATTCAAATAAATGTATCTAGTATAGGGAATATTGTTTCAACCTCTTTACTATGCGTGAATTCTAGACAATGTACTTTTACATCATGTACGTAATGTACGTTAGATAGGGGCTATCAGAGTAATCGCCGATGCAGGTGGTGTTCACACTCCGTGACAGGAATCTGAATCCAATGCAATGTATGTGACCCGTTAAAGATATGCCCCTTTCGTCCAATACGCGCTGGGAACCCCATTATTTCCTAGTCGCGTCGCTTGTTTGTCATTTGTTATTTAAATATGGCGAGAGTCCTGTTAGCGATTCGTGTTTAACTATTTCAAATCTTGTTTTGTTAAAAAATTTAACAATGAATAATTATTGTATTTTTTTCGATTTTAGTATTTCATCTGACATAACGTATTTGCTTGGGTTTTTTTCTATAACAGATTGAAGTATTGTTGCATCATTATAGTTCTTGGTATCATCATAATCATCATCTACCTAGAAAGTTCATCTAATCTCAGAAAAATACGCTTAAACGTCTTACGATTTTATAACTGACTTCGTCCTTATCGACTACACGTACTTCTGGGCACCTGCTTTAAGCTTTGTTAATCCAATATTATACATCAACTTCACCTGCGCGGATAAAATAATTTATTTGAACTTAACAAAATAAATTAAACCTTTATGTACAGAACGAATCCGCATTGCAAAATGAATCAGCTAGTTCGTTAAACATGCCCTTCATGAGAATCTTTGTTATAATATCCCGGAATTGTAACTGTCTTGTTAATTTGTAATTTGATAGCGATTGTCTTACCTCAACAGAGTTATACTGCACTGATGGCTCTCTAATGTTTTTTCTAGTAACTGACTTACTAATTACTTACCATAATTATTACGATATTATCGATGCGACAACAAATTTGACTTAAGACGTTATTTTAAATACCTGGCATCAATGTAGTTTGTCAGTTTTTGAGTTCAATTCTATTCAAATAAAACATCCGTTAAAGGGACCCTTCCTGTATCTCCGGCGGCTCAGGTAAATGAGACCTTGCTCGCTACCTGTTTAAAGATTCTAACACCTTCCAACTTGTTTGATTCATAGCTTGCATGTTATACGTACGTCATTTTCGTTCATATACCTTGTTTAACCAACCGCCCTCGCGAGAAAGCGGGCGAAACAAAAAAAAACTAGCCAGTGATGACTGTGCACAAGGCTTTTGTTCCTGCACATGCCCATGTGTATGCCGTCAAACTGCATTCCTCGCGTCGTCGATAGGCGCTTAGCGCGTTCCAATATCACCTGAGCTTTTGTGGCATAACTTACCTTTTCAAAAGTAACAGTAACTTTTCTACAACGCCAGCGATACGTAAGATACCCGCACGTTACGTCCCTTAATCACAACACAACAAGCACAGCCTCGCGTCAATCGTGCCGCGTTTCCACGTCAATTTTACGTCATAATTATTCGGGATACGTCAGTGAGTGTGGTCAAATTATTGGAGTAAAACGAGTGGCAACGGCGGCCGGCGTACCGCACACCAGCTGCTCGTGGCTCGGGAACACGAACTGGAAAGCGCACTGGCTCGCTCGGCCTCCTGCGCGTCGACTCGCGCGTGTATCACTACCGAACGCTGACGACGCGGCGGCGTGTGCGCAACTACACCCGTCTCGCTTGCACTCGACGCGACCGAATGGTTTCGCATATTCCGTCTCCGTCGCGTTAAACCCAAGTAAATGCACAGTAGTCCGACAGAATCCATCGGGAAACAAGTTCGGTCCGTCTCTTTGCGTTTTCACCGTGGCCGTATACAAAGTTTTGTACGCCAATTTTTTGTTGAAGCTGTTATGATTGCTGGTTTTAATGGGTGACAATTGCTTGCGGCGTATAATTAATACTGAGATTTATTATGTTGGTATCTGAATATTGTATCTAATTTGAATGTTTGAATAATGTTCAGCGTTATAACTTTTGTTTATTTAAAGATTGTGGATGGATGTAAGATTAAAAGTTTTATAAATAAGTAGGTACATACATTAATAGATTTAGGTACCGTATGTTTGTAGTCTTACTTAATAAAAAAATATGTAATTTTAATGGATCAAATAAATAATTAAGATAATTATGTTAATGATCCTACCTAGTTAATGACTTCATTTTAAAACGGATAGTTTTTTCAGTTATGACCAAATTATATTACATATATTTAATTTTACACAGGTAGCGAGTATGTATATGTAATATTTAAATTATAATGCTGTTTAAGATACTTTACTGTTCTTAAGTTTAAAATAATTGTGACGTTAATTAAATAATTTTATTAATCTCGTTAAAAAAGCCCAACGAGTCCTTATTGCATTAGGTACTAAGTTGAGGTACCAGCTTATATCACACAATATCGATAAGAATGCTTATTCTTATTTTAACTGGTTATAAGTTCTTACATATAACCAGTATCATAACATAAGACTTCAACGCTGCATCCATCTTCGTTATCCGTGCAATAAAAGCTTGCGAGTAATTCAAATGCCAACATCAATAACCTTTATTCTATACAACTGAAGGCATTAAGTAAGATGGCGCTTTAGTGTAGAGGAATTTGTGCAGTATGTATTATTAACGATAGATAAATGGTGGTATGGTAAAAAACTATTTCAAAAGTTAGGTATTAAGATTCATCGTAGGTTAGTGACATGACATGCATGGGTATAGTAGGTACTTATTATTGATATCCACACGTGAAACGTGTGCTGACTCATGTACGCGAAATTTATTTCTTATACCTTAGAGTTGTAAGAAGTGTGACTGACAACTTACCATTTCCATGAAACAACTTTCTTTTCAGACCAATCCTTTTTCTGTATTGCTGATTTTATTATCAGTAAAATTTTATTTAAAATATATTGTTAATTTAAACGGGTATACCTTTGTTTAACTAACACACTAATAAATCCTTGCATCGGTTACTAATATTTAGCGATGATACGAGCAGCTATTCGTCTTGACAGGTCAACTTAACTGGCCAGCTCGGCTCTGTCATTGGCTAGGCATGCAGACCGTTCTACCTGTGACCGGAGTCCGGTTTAAAAAATAAAAAAAATAAAATGGCACGACACTCAGCCTTAATGATTCATGGTGAGAAGCTGGTGTGTTGTAATGTTGTAAATTTGGAATATCTTGATCGTAGACCACAGTATCGATTGACCTAAATAGCGCTTTTCATTAGGACTAGGTACTGTATTTTTTATAGGTACAAGAATAGGCAGAGTTCGAAAATTTTTAACCGACTTCAAAAAAAGGAGGAGGTATTCAATTCGACTGTATTTTTTTATGTTTGTTACCTCAGAACTTTCGATTGGGTGAACCGATTTTGATGACTCTTTTTTTAATCGAAAGCTGGTGCTTGTCATGTGGTCGTACTTTTTAAGCTAGATCTGACGAGTAGTTTTTGAGTTATTTTGAAGTCGGGTTATTTTTTTCTTGGTAAAATTCAGATAATTATCTTTCTCTTATAAGTTATGTTTGCACTTGGCATTACACTATATTGTTACTAAGTAGTGGTTTCCCAGTGATTGAAATTCGATCGCAATTCATTAAATTCTCAAATCTTTCGGCGACAGTATCTGTTTTGTATGACTGTTTGACCACCGACTGTTATGTTTTATGTTTGACAAAACCGCTGAACAATTTAATTTGAAACTTGACTTAATTATTACTTACATTATGGTTCAACGTCTACAAGGTTACTTAAAATATTAGGAAAACATGTAAAAGTGTGTACGGGAATTCTGTTACATGATTTGTTTTTTATTTTACTACGTACCCTATACTAGAAAACCTAGAGGCTGGTTACTCTGCGCCTGTGCTTGAGTTTTTGCAGACTTTTAATCAGATCTGGGTCACTATTGAGCCTCTTGTCACGCTTCTCCATCGAAACCAATGCACAAAGGTGACATTCGCCTGCATCTACCCAAATCTGAGAACAGTACTCCGCACAAGACCGAACTTGAGCTTTGTACAAAGATAAGATTTGACTCCGTGTGAAGCACCGCTACACTTTTGCGAAGATCCCAAACTTCCTTGCAGCAGCCTTAGCGTTGGATTCAATTAGCCGCTCAAAGTTGGGTTGGTTTTCGTCCCTGCTGGCCCCAGAACCTTGCAGCGTCTCTCTATCACCTTGCTATCGTCTGTGTATCCATAGACACCGATATATTTATATTTCATAATATTCCAATGATGACTGTTTCAAACTTTTACTTTTATTCTACTTACTATGACTAGTCTTACACAGTAGCAGATTATGACTTAACTGTCATCTCGTTGTGAAAGGAGATTCAAAGATAGGAATGGAATAGTTATCGGATAAGATGCTGAAAATGATGATGATGAACCACATCATCATCATTTTCAGTTCAGCAATTAGGCAACTTTATTTTTCTCAGTACCATAACAATAAGCACTAACCCAACACAATAATGTGATTATGCGCCATATTTCACGTGCTCTAGTAGGATGAGATATCCAATTCAAATCAAATCAAATCAAATCAAATGTTTTTATTCAAAATTGGTTTGGTTTACAAACACTTTTTGAAAGTCATGCAAGTTATGCCAATGCTTCAGACAAAGCCCTACTGTGAGAGGGCCCGGGAGAAGAAGCAGCAAGAAACTTCCGGGTTTGTTTTTTTCCTGCTCACAGTTACAGATAGCACTTATCATCTACTACAATCTATATCCATAAAACTCATGTCCAAGCAGTCTTGTCTTTAAAATAATCATCTAATTTGTAATATCCTTTCGTCATAAGAATGCTTTTAATATGAGTTTTAAATTTAAGGTAAGGCATTTCTGTAAGTTTCGATGGAATTTTATTATAAATCTTTACACATGTACCCATGAACGAGCCACTAGTTTTACATAGTCTAAAATTTGGTACAATCAGTTTAGCCTTGTTCCTCGTATTAATATTGTGGATGTCACTCTTCTTAAGAAAACTATCGTAGATTATTAGTAGAGACTATTAAATTGTAGACCGGGTGGTATAATTCATTTTATTTTGTTTCGTAACTAATAAACAACTGTGTAGTCTCACACGGTTTTTACTTAGGTACGCTGTATTTATGTTTTACCGCGAAAACATGGTAGAACAGGTAAATTAGTTACGTTTTTATAAAGATTCGATAAAAAAATTACATAATTCAATTCAATAAAAAATATTTAAAAGCATGGTCTTACAGACGAGCCAATTATAAGTAATGGTGCAATAGGGAAACAGAAAATAACCCTGAGGGTCGGATTACCTACTCGCGTCAGTGGTCTCTTTATTACTTACTAGCTGTTGCCCGCGGCTTCGCCCACGTAGAAATATATTTTTACAAATCCCGCGGGAACCCTGAACTTTTCCGAGATAAAAAGTAGCCTATGTTGTAATCCTGGGTATAGGCTATCTCCATTCCAAATTTTAGCCAAATCGGTTAAGTAGTTTTCACGTGAAAGCGTAACAATTAAACTTACATTCACATTTATAATATTGAGTATGATGATGAAAGTCTGAAAAATAATGAATAGCTTTCTACTAATATATAATCTATTCTGTGCTTTAACTAAGTTAGTGCGTTCAACATGTAGGACTTCATCTCCACTTACAAATGATGAATGAGGTGGTTTCCTAAATTTTTCAGGAAACTCAACTAGAACTGATCCTATCAATTTAACGAGATAGTCGTGTAGCTAACTAATATTGGTTAAGTTTGGAAGTTCGATGTGCCGATAGCCGGGAACTTGATTTACCAGTCTCCCGGGTCTTAGTGTCGCTCGGGGCACTATCTAGACGTCTGCATTAATGGGCCAATATCTCAGACAATAATGTTAAGTATTTTAGATATTTTGTAAGATTTATCATGTCGATGACAATAAAAATTTACATATTAAATGTTATGTCCTCTTATAAACGCTTCATTTGGGATGATATTTTGATGTAGGTGATATTTTTTTTTTGTTATATAGTTTATTGTACATTATAGATTTGTTTTAAGTCGTATTGACCTTTATAACATAACAATTATGAATTTAATTTGTAATCAACATGATGTAAAACAGTAGCTTTTTGCAAAAACAAGGAAAAAAAATTGGACTTCTATTAATAAGCCTTACTGTATAAAATGTATTCCTTCAATAGAAATTAAATAAGATATTCATCCAACTTAATTGTTTCGAAGCAACAAAATGCTTTACAACATCACATTGTTTGACAAAGGAAATAGTATTAATTGATCCAAATTAAAAGTGCTTGTTTAAAATAGGAAGTAAGCCTCAAGCCACAACTGTATGGGTGGCAACAAGTCGCGAGAGAGCCAGTCGTCATTGTCGCTTGAATAACTGGTTTAGCAACCTATCCGATGCACAGAAAAGCAAACACCATGATGATTTATAAATAATTCTGTTAAATATACACTTCTAATAAATTATGTCCTACTAGTAACCCTAATTGTTATCGGTTTTCTTAACACCTTCTTTTAAATAATCTAAATTTTACTAACAAAAAATAACCGACTTCAAAATTACTCAAAAACTACTTGTCAGATCTCGTTCGAATTTATGTGGGAACACATAACAAGCACCTGCTTTCGATTAAAAGAATCATCGAAATCGGTTGGCGTGATATTGAGTTATTCGTCCATTTGTCGCGCACATACTTAATGCAAATTTAAGACTTATATGGTTTTCTCATGGATGCCATCGTCAGATCTCAATAAAACTTAAGTGGGAACACATGACAAGCACCAGCTTTCGTTTAAAAAAACAATCATCAAAATCGGTTCACCCAGTCGAAAGTTCTGAGGTAACAAACATAAAAAAATACAGTCGAATTGAGAACCTCCTCCTTTTTTTTGGAAGTCGGTTAAAAATAGTAAACTTTAATTTTAATTCAGTTAGTTACCTACATGATTTTATTAATTTGCTGGTTTCCGCATACGAAAGAGTGGTTTCACAAAACGATATCACTAATATATAAACGTCCAAATCATCCCAGGGAAACATACCTACAGCTGGGATAAAATCTACTCTATTTACTTGAGCTTCAACATAATACTGTATAGGCCAAATTTTAAGAGATAAATACATACACATTTAAATATTTCCGTAGCTGGAAAATTGTGCAACAAAATAATCATTATTTTCACCAATGGCAAAGAAAAGACTTAACAAAGAACTTTGCATGTGTGGAATTATAAGACTTTTGAATAATTTTTTGCAACTGAAATACAAAACGTTTGAAATAATTCAAGTTTCGCATACCTTCAGTGTTCTTTTGTTAGTGATCGAAGCCTTCAGTGCATTAAAAAGTACCGACTTTATCTTTGAAAACGACTTTCCGATTTATTATGTGCTTTAACTTCTTGAAATAAGATGGTTTTTCGAATACACAACATTTGGCATGCAAACATACAAGCTACGTGAGTTGATTTAAAGCTCCTTAGACAATGGCGGCTACGTGACCGATTATCCGTTTATCTAATTTGGCTTTTAAAAAAATGTTTTTCTCAAACATACATATTATTATTTTGTGCGCATTCTTTACGTCACGAGATAGACGAGAAAGACATTAATTTTTTGTTATTTGAGAAGCTAAACTAATGTCACTCACAAAGAAGATTGGTTATTGTGGTATAGCCACCCGCCAAAACCCCTTTTGACCCTTGTGACTTTTTAGTACTTTCCTTAAAATGACTTCAACTCAAAATATAACAATAATATGGATATTTTTGCAATACGTTTTTTTTAACGTGATTTTTTGTTTGTACCATCGCACCATTTCAAAAAGTATCTTTCTCATCGGAGAAGAATCTGAAAGAAACTTCTCCGGAATTTGTATAAACGCAATCAATAAAATGTTTGTTAATATTATATAACTATTGATTCTATATCCGCTAGGTACTGTGTCCATACTCGGAATTACATTAGCATGTGAATTGTAAGGCAATCTGCGTGCATGCTTTACGCGGAATTTTGTGGTTCTTGCGTGGATTGTTCGGTGCAGAAATCTTTTAAGCATGTCTGGTGGCATCGTCAGCTTTGACATAATATTTATCCTCGTTTTATATGTTTGTGGCTTTCCTTGAAGGAATAGGCGACAAAATATGACAATGTAGGTAAAACCCCGTATTAATAATTGTAGCTTATTTGAACATCAAATAAGCGATCAATAATAATAAACGATCACATTCTAACAAATAAAACTCCAGAAAATCCCACGGCAAATTCGAAGCTTGTCTTTACTCATTTGCAATTGAGTCGTTTATTATTTTTTTTCTATCTTTATTGCAGAAAGTTGGGTTTGGAACTGGTGCCTCGTCGCGGAGCCGAAGCTGTAGATCCGGAAGACATAAGCCTGGTGGTGTTGTACAGGGTTCACGTCGAAAGCGCAGAGCGTGCAGCAGCAGTAAGCATCGCATTTCTAAATAATATATTCATCACTACTTATTATAAATCAAAGGCCCTTGCCCTCTCTGATTGTCTGAAGGCAATAAACTTAAAACAACGTGACCGTGGTGTGAACTAATCGTTTCGATTACGACAGAAAAAATGTAGGCAAAGTATGTGTAGATCACAATTCACGTCATATAGTGGTGCAGTTCTGTGGAATATGGAGTTCCTCATAGTTTGTCTCTGTAATGACAATATTCTCATTAATGAACAATTACCTACTAAGTACCTATAAATATGTAGATTGTAGATAAAATTACGTCACAAACATTTAAAGCTATTTATGACTCTGTAAGTGGTAGCAGTTATGTCATAATTATTATTTAATTTAATCACCATGTTATGCAAATTTATCTATTTATGTCATCTACTTACTCATGTAGTGCCTATCTGCACAATAAAACACTGAACGGAGTCACCGTCACCGACTGACAGTCAACTTTAGCATGACCCAGTGTATTAACTTCATCAACCCTGATACCCCATTTACACGCGCGCGCGAGCCACGAGACAATCCGCGAGACGCGCGCGTGCGCGCGCGTGTGAACAGGGCGCTCGCGGACCAGACAGCGGCGCGTCTCGTGGCTCGCGGGCTCGCGGCGGGAGCGGTTTGTTAGGCGCGGCCAAAGGGGCTCGCGCGAGCGCTCGCGTGGTGTTCACACGCGCGTAGGGGGCGTGGCTTACGGACGCGCCACGAGACGATCCGCTACACGCGCGTGTAAATGAGCGGTGAGGGTTTAAATGGCATAAAAGGTGGAAGTCAAAAATATAATAAGAACATAATTGCACTAATTAAACTTTAAAGAATGATACTCGTACGTATGATATTTTATTCGGTTCATAAACATATCGTAATAATTTTTTTCTTGACAAAAAAGAATCGACTTCAAAATTGGGGATAACTCAAAAACTACTCGTCAGATCTCGCTCAAATTTTTAGTGAGACCACATGACAAGCACCAGCTTTCGATTAAAAAAGAATAATCAAAATCGGTTCACCTATAACATAAAAAAAAATACAGTCGAATTGAGAACCTCCTCCATTTTTGAAGTCAGTTAAAAATATAATATAGATCAACTGTTATCTGTATGAATTCCAATCTCGGTCAGTTTTGCAGTTACCATTTACGGATGTAGGTACTACGTAGTACTAGTTTGATTTCTCTTGAAGGGGTTTCCATACTGGGTGTGTGCAAGGCCGTTGAATCATCGTTTATCAGCGCTGTTTTGTGACACATATAATAATTTATGATACAGTAACACAGCAATTCAGTACTTAATTTTGATTTATCATTATTATGTTGTAGCAAAAACCGTGTGGCATATTATGTAAATATGTAGTTGAAAAATTTGAAGACGAGTCCGACTCACCTGATAGTAAAAGGTTACTGTAGATTAGCTTTTCCTGGAGCTTTTCTCCGAGTGTTAAAATTGTAACAAAATTACACTAGCCATCGGTTTAGTTTTTGAATTTGCGTATTAAAAAAGATAATTGTTTGCAAACTGTATGTATTAAATCCATTTTACCTTTCGGATTGTCCCTTCGTGCATTGATGCAGCTATATGGATTGTATTGAATTGCAAAGTTATCCCCTTTTACACCAGTGTCGAGGCACACTACGTCGCGCGGGTGGTTCAGGGAGCAGTTTCAACTCTGGTACCCTCACGAGCAACTCGACCACACCTACGACAACCGCGCAGTCTCACTACCTGATGTGCAGTATGCGAGACTTCGGCCACACCGCCGGTGGCGACGAGGCAGAACTGCTGTTATGGCTGCATGACGCCCGTCGAGCGCAACCCTTGTCCGAGAGGTTCAGGGTTCGGATAGCTAGGGATGGCTTCTCGAACTATGTGGATCGGTTGCACGCGAATAGTACACTGTTTGCGGTAAGTGCAAAAGGGGTTATTAAATTTTCATTTCAGGGTCTTGAGTCGTTAGTGCGTAGCAGAGTGAAAAATGGTCACCGTCACCCGTGGTTATCAGCAACATCAAAAGAATCACTAATGGTTACCGGCCGAAAAGAAAGAGAAAAGATAGAAACTGAAACTGTGTCTAATGTTGATGCTGACTAACGAGCACGCGAATCATCTGATGGTAAGTGATCACATTTATCCATGGAGATTAGCAATACAAAAATAATCTGACCAAGAAAGTTAAAAAATTAGCAAGCTCATCGTAACCGTGTTTTATAAGAAAGAAACGTACGCGGACGGAACAGGATATAATGTATTAATATAAAAAAAGATCATTACGCCTTCATGCAATATTCCCAGGACCTATCAGCAACGGACCTATCCCGGGAGCTATGGCTGGTAGCATGGGTGGTCCGAGTGGGGCGGTGGTCCGGCGCGGGTAGTAGCAACAGCGGCACGGGCGAGCGGCGGGGGCCAGTGGCCAGGCGACCCCTGGGGGCCGGCGTGCTGTGTCTCACTGACTTCCTTAGACAGACTGGACAGCAGCCGGCTGAGAAGGAGTATACGTTTAAGGTAAATGTAGCTTATTTTATGTCCCTGCTACACCTGCGTCCGCGTTGAGAATGACATTACGTGGGTGTGGCCAATACACGTACTAAGTAGTTAAGTAGATAACTAAATTTTAACTAACTTTTAAGTAAATAAATACGTGTAAACATTATTCTACATACATAGTCTATTCTACATACATTCATTAAGAAAACTATGTTTTATGTCAGTGTTAGACTAAATGCAAGTGACGTTATCTTTTGTTACTGTTTTTGATACCTTCCTTCCTTAAGCTGCTAATTCAGGATCGTTTTCTATATTACTAATTTCATAAATCAAGAATTATAAAGAAGTCTCAATAGTATTCCGACTTGACACGTCTGACTAATTGCTTAGTTCACATATTCACACGTCATTTTGTTGTTTTCATGATAATAGGCACGTAGCCTGGCTTGGTATGGACTCGTGAGTGTTAACGTTGTAAATGCTCGATGTAAGAATATTGTACGGTTAATATGTTTATGATATTTGTGCTAACATAATGCGTTGTTTACAAAACTTCTATTGTTCATTGGTTTATAGTATAGCAGGCAGAATCATAGTAATAATTCATAGAAAGGACTACCCACCGTACCCACGTGCCTGAAAGAGTTCTACAGAGTTTAGTGGTCAACCTGAACGTCTAAAGTTCCCTTGTTTCTCAACTTCCTGTGGCATAACTTAGCGACTAATATGCAACAATAATAAATATCTATTATGTTCCTTTTTCTATGTTCTGCCAGATCATTCATGATTTACATGTGGCACTCCAACTTACGGGGTACCGACAGTATTTTTTTTTATTACATCTCAGTAATGATTCCTGAACAAGATAATTACAATGCAAATGGTTTGATTTTAGGTATACCAATGCGAAGAAAAAGATTTCCACCAATTACACGACATGTTGATTCGCAAACAAACCAATAAATGCAACATTTTACCTGGCCAACCCAATTACGGTAAGTTTTTGTAGGATAGAGAAATTGTCTTACCCTCATTAGGTGTTAAATACCTATTAAATTATCTATATCGCTAACGTCTTTAAAAACACATTTAATGTGTCATCATTAACATTCTTAGTCATTATTTAAAAGTGTAGAAAGTTTAAGTTGTTTTAATTAATCAATTAAGAATCCAAGAAAACAAAAAGAGATTTTTTTTATAGTAAAATAAAGGGCCATCTGTGATCATACATATATGGCCATATATTATGATCTGGACATTTTTTTTTATTACAGGTATCGTAGTGGCGCTTCGTCTGTTAACAAGCTCGGGTAGTATAACAGAAGCAGTGGCTTCGGGCGCTACAGTGACAGCAAAGCGGGGCTTTCCTGACGTCATCATGCCCGGCGACGTACGCAACGACTTGTACCTGACGCTAGAGAGGGCGGAGTTTGAGAGGGGTGGCAAGAGTACGGCTAAGAATGTCCTCGCCACCGTCAATGTGCATGATCACACTGGACAAGTTATAAGTGTAAGTTTATTGAGTGTATCTTTTGATCTTTTGAGTCCTTTGAATCTTTTTCTACTTAATACCTGAATAATGAACGTGCAACGCACGGCCTAAGTGAGTGGACCTAGAAGCATGAAATTTAGTACAGGGGTTTCTCATATAATAAGGATTTATTAAAAACATTTTAAGGATTGAAATGGGAGGTAAAAGTTTGAATATTAAAATTGATGATTAAACGAACTTACCTGTAAGTGAAGTTCAATCCCAATTATTCGAGAGCTTCGTTCGAAGATATTAGCATAGCAATACTTGTAGTAGCCACGTACCGCCCGCCATTTCGCACTGAATTTTAGAGGTAGATAAAAAATAAAACATGAAATTATCAATTTTTGTAGGGTAGATTTGTAAAACCTCACTTAGCTGGGGCGCTCTCCTCCTCGGTTCGTCATTCAGTTCAGAGATTTGCTGAGCTGTTTCATGTTTCACGACTAGGGGTGTAGTGTATATGACATTTACACTAGGGAGGGAGGGATGCTAATATCTTCGAACGAAGCTCTCGAATAATTGGGATTGAACTTCACTTACAGGTAAGTTCGTTTAATCATCAATTATTCTTCGAGTTTCGTTCTCGATATTAGCATAGCAATACTTGTAGACGTTTAGAGAAGGTAGTCGTGAAACTAATGATGTTATTAGTTTATCATTATTTTTAATTGTAATAATGATAGCAATATTTTACTCTTTAATTTCAATCTATTGAACAATATATTGGTGACAACAGTATATACTTATGTAATACCGTATATATAACACACTCGGTAATTATGCTACTGATAAGTAGTTAACTGTATTTGCTATGAACATGACGAGTGTAATGTTAACCGAATAAAGTGGAATATCCACTGAATTCTGCAATTTTTATGTAAAATATTCATTAAAATATTTAAGGATAATAAGTAAATTACTTAAATGAGGTAAATATAGATTTGGCAATATTATCGATAATATATATGGTATCCTTTCTATGTAACCCTTGCCAGTACTAAGAGAGTAAGTAATTTGATGATAATAAAATTGTGTTGACTGAAATTTGTTCTTTCCCGAAAGATCCATTTTTTTTGTAGCTTTTGGTCACACTACTACAGCGAGTGTAGCAACGAAAGCAGCAACTATGTCGCCAACCACAAGTAATTCCAAACCTGTAAGTAGGAATAAAAATTATCTATAAAAACACTGTTTTAATTAAAACATTATCTATCTATATATGTATATAAAACATAAAACGTTTGTACGGATGTTTTCTATAGACTGTGAAACCATCCAACCGATATGCCTTAAAATGATTTCATTTGAAAGGAAATAATCCGAAAGTGGTTTGAGGCCACTAAAATCCATCCATTGATAAAGTAGATTTTCCATTTTTCCCATACAACAATTTGAACAGATTGTCAACACAAAAAACACTGATCTATAATTGTTACCAGAGATTTTGTAAGTGTAGTGGAACACACAGAGCATCCACCAGTCCTGTATAAAAACGAAATCAATGTATTGACTTCTTTTAGAGTTCGGCCGAAAATCACATGAAATATATGTGCTGTAAAAAATACTAAATTGAATAAAATTGGATATTATTATGTTCTAAATTAATTAGTATTTAAGTAGAAGGCCGCAATGAAAATATTTTCTATAGAAAAATATATAAAATATAATCCTTATTTGTCTAGACTGATTTGACCAATTAGCAAGGACCTGGGTGAACTGCGGTAACCTTATGATCTGTAGAATTAAAACTTGTGTGAAACAATAAGGGAAATTCGATTACAAAGTATTGTAAGGATAAAATTGTTTTCGTGGCGAATTGACGATACGCAAACTACTGTTTTCCATCACATATGCAGTAATATGCGTAAGCAGTTGGGATGTTTTTATAAGTGAAACAATATCCGGACTTCAATCCGGTAACGATAGTGTGATTAGTTAAGTATATAATATCCAAAGTAAAATTACTCAATGTTAAAAAAATTATGGGTGGAGGCCATTAAGAAACAATCTCATTGTTAAGTTTATAGGATGACAGATATATAGGCGGACCGCAGCCGCGCAGTCGTAAGACTTGAATATAATAAAATCAAACCACAATACCCTAAGTGTACCTCCGTCCTAGAACTGACACCTGCAACATTAAAAACAAGTAAGTAAAAAATAAGTACGTTGAGAGTACGTACTCGTATATTGTAATCCACGAGAACTACTGGCGACAAACTGCTTCGCAGTTTGACAGACGTGTAAAGCATGCAATTGTTCTTGTTTGTTGAAATAAATAAATAATAAATACATTATTGTTTGTCTTATTTTACAACATCATTTGATGGCAAAGTTTACCGCTCATTTGTTGAGTATAATGTTGTCATAGTGATAATGTCTGGTTACTTTGGAGGCGGAACCCCGTTGTTGAGGCATGCACATAAGGAGCATAACATTGTATAATTATACAATCTACGGTATACATGTATGTTTTGCATGTATAGAAAATGTTTGTATCTCTAGCCTAGTATGCAAAAATGAATCAATCGTCCGCTAGCACGGAAATATTCAAAAATACGCAATAATCAAAATTTTTACTTTTAATGAAGCAACAAATAAATTAACTAATACATTATGCAATGGTTAATACAATTAATCGTACATATACAGGGGGTATACAGTAGTATACCTACTATTTGTAATTGCATTATCATTGACCGGCAGGCCAACCAGAAAATAATTCACTCAAGTTTGTTTATTATTATTAGGTAGAAAAAAGACAACTGTTCCGTACGCCTCAGTAAGTTAAAAACCCGTTGAAAATATTAGCTATAGGTACTAAGCCAAACGGTATGTACCTACGGTGTACAAACAGGATGTTATAAGAGTTTATAAAAACTTGAATTAAGTTGTCCTCAGATATTCAAATATAATTTGAAATTCGGAATTAGTACTCATAATTTCATATGCCCATATAGGTATCAATTTGTACACATACATTTATTAGTTTACTTTCAGTCTAATTAAATCCATACTACATTATATTTCAATGTCTGAATCGTTATTGTCTTTTTTATTGAAACATGTGCGATGTTATTGTACTTATAATTAGGTACATTTATGTCAATTGCTCCACGATGACATAAGAATGGTATGTTCCCGAATTTATCAATAAGAGAATCTTTCGTGAATCAACAATAGATTTGATAGATAAAATCTCTTATTATTATTATATATCCATTTAGAACTTACGTCTACGGCTGACAGTTTTAGGCGGTTTTTAGGCTGGCTTTGTGTGAGAGTCACATGCATCATTAGACCAGCAGGTCGAACAATTTTTACGCCCCTTACTGCGGTTGTCGGAAACATTACTGAAAAGTTACTGTTGCTTAAAGGCCTGATGACAGGCTTAGCTGGTTATTGAATCGCAGACTTTATGATCAAAGAGGAATTTAATTCACAAGCCACGAAAAAAAACGGCGTCACCAACGCGTTGTCAACAGAATAGACAGCTACTGTTGTCAAGGTATCACCGTCGGTATTCAGTACCACCGTAACAGTGGTGCGGTTAGCAAAAAACTTTTAAAAGTTGATATTATAATAATTGTTATAACAACTTCACACTACTTCGCCGTCGGCGATAACACTCCGGTGAACTTCAAAGTTCTAGATCGATGAAAGTAGTGCAATTGTCACCCCGATAAGCGCGTCGACGAAGGTTTTTGGCAGTACTAAGATGCAATTTACAGTTGGCGAGAGAATCCCCTTGGTTGGTGTAAATTGTAAATGGTTTTGGTTTTAAATGAACCTGTTACGTTTACATTTATTGTGAAATAAATAAGTAAATAAATAATATACAGCTATTGCTCGTTGAATAGAAATCCTTCGCAGTTTCATGCGAATAAATAAGTACTTGTTTCAGTTCACCGTATGTTTTCCAGCGTGACATGAGTTCCTTCAGAAATATATATGTAAGTATATTTTTTTTTTTGTTTGAGTAAACAGTTACCCCAAAGGTAGATCCGGTTATCAAGTACTTTGTTCAACGAATAGCGTACAGTATTAGTTCCGTATGGGATATACGCTAATCAGCTGCATAATGCGGTGAAGATTTTTTCTGGAACACATGTGCAATGTCGTGGAAATAC
This sequence comes from Thymelicus acteon, assembly GCA_951805285.1. Classification (NCBI taxonomy): domain Eukaryota; kingdom Metazoa; phylum Arthropoda; class Insecta; order Lepidoptera; family Hesperiidae; genus Thymelicus; species Thymelicus acteon. Next base: position 6,156,864 of record OX638218.1, read on the forward strand.
CCCACAAATAGATCCGAATTGCGAGTACTTCTTGTTGCAGTTGTCTGCGTCACACGGTGAGGATTCTTCATGGAATACATGTACAATGCAGAGGAAATACCCCACAAGTAGATCCGAATTGCGAGTACTTCTTGTTAAAGTTATCTGCGTAACACGGTGAGGATTCTTCATGGAATACATGTACAATGCAGAGAAAATACCCCACAAGTTGATCCGAAATGCGAGTACTTCTTGTTGCAGTTGTCTGCGTAACACAGTAAGGATTCTTCATGGAATACATGTACAATGCAGAGGAAATACCCCACAAGTAGATCCGAATTGCGAGTACTTCTTGTTGCAGTTATCTGCGTAACACTGTGAGGATTCTTCATGGAATACATGTACAATGCAGAGGAAATACCCCACAAGTTGATCCAAATTGCGAGTACTTCTTGTTGCAGTTGTCTGCGTAACACGGTGAGGATTCTTCATGGAATACATGTACAATGCAGAGGAAATACCCCACAAGTAGATCCGAATTGCGAGTACTTCTTGTTGCAGTTGTCTGCGTAACACTGTGAGAATTCTTCATGGAATACATGTACAATGCAGAGGAAATACCCCACAAGTAGATCCGAATTGCGAGTACTTCTTGTTGCAGTTGTCTGCGTAACACTAATTCGAATGTAATGCGAGAAGTGAACCCACAGGAGTCCCCAAAGGACAATCCGATTATGTTTTGTATTTATAATATATACTATTTCGATATAAATTCATTACGGAATACTAGTACTAGTACATACTAGCGATGGAAGAACCCTATAGGTAATTATTGTTAGAAGGTACTTTTTTATTTTTCTTTCCTTCTAAATAAGAAGGGCTTCAAAAGAAAACCCGATTAGGTTTTGTATTTGTACACTACTGCAATATAAATCCCTTATAGAATACATATACTAGCTATTAACAGGTACTTTTTTATTTGGAATCCTTCAAAGGATAATCCGATTGTTTGTATTTATATTGTTGCAATATAAATTGATAACTTCCTTACGGAATACATTTACTAGCGACGGAAGAACCCCACAGGTAATTCCGGTTAGCAGGTATTTATTTGGAAGCCTCCCAAGGACAATCCAGTTATATATGGTATTTAAATAATATTGTAATATATTTTTCATACGAAAAAACACGTGCTAGTAATGGAGAAAAAAAGAGGAATCCTTGAAGGTATCCATATAAAAACCATATATTCACTGATATATAACAGATATTCTGTTTCTGCTTCGTAATTGCGTGTAAATTCCTTGCGAATTACATTTGCAAGCAATTTTTAACCGACTACTAAAGTAGGGTTATTTATGATTTTAAGTTACTTGCTGTATTCTTTAAATACTGGAATCCACCTACCTGCTGATTACAAGCGTTGATGAATCGCTATCCAATCCAATCCAACGATTTCCTGTACGGATGCAACAATACACACTGCAGATCACTTTTACTTTGGTAAATTTTTCGTTCTAAACTTTTTATTCTTTTACACAAGTAATTGATTTCTTCCTGACTATTAAACTATATTTTAAGCATTTCACTTTTAACTTCAATTTTGCGCCCGTGCGAAACAGCGAAGCACTGAAACGTGAATGGCGAACCGAGGAGGAGAGCGCCCCAGCTAAGTGAGGTTTTACAAATCTACCCTACAAAAATTGATAATTTCATGTTTTATTTTTTATCTACCTCTAAAATTCAGTGCGAAATGGCGGGCGGTACGTGGCTACTACAAGTATTGCTATGCTAATATCGAGAACGAAACTCGAAGAATAATGAATATAAATGTCTTATTTGAAATTTGTAAAGCAAGGCAGTTTGTGACACAAACGTTTGTTTTCGGTTCTAGTATGTTAGTAGCCTGTGTTGTCCATCACACCTGCGACACAGGGAATCTTTTGAAAGTATGGACGCCTGCGCTAAGTCTAATGGCAATGTGCTTGATCGTGTGGTCTGTTGGTGCTCTCTCTTTCGATGCACCTATCGCCCACGCACTATGTTGTATTACTATAATATATTTATTGAAATAGTTATTGATGATATTAGTATATATATATATATATATATATAATATTAGTATACGACACATTTTGAACGCAAAGGCGTACTCACGATTTTTGTATTTTGTACCGATGTTTCGACCCAATTATATGGATCATGGTCCCGTCATGAGTACACATTTGCATTAAAAATAGCAAATTGAACTGTCTCTGTTCTTCTTTCATCAGGATCCTAGTGTTCGAGGGGTTTATGAGTGAAAGTTTTTTTTACGTACAGGAGTGCGTGTGGGGCGCGAGCGGTGCGGGCGCGACGTCGTACGAGTCGTTAGTGTTGTACCACAACAACAGCCCCGCATGGGGCGAGCAACTGCGGCTCACGGTGCCGCTGGAGACGTTCACGCATGCGCATGTGCGCATCGAGTTTAGACATTGTTCCAGTGAGTTTGGTTTTTCTTTTTCATTTTATTGTTTTTTAGCTGTTTCGTTTACGAATGATTGTAGTTTTGCGATGTAAATGTAAGGATGTACATCTGTTTCAGTCTTATTTTGGTGTGATTTGAAGTTGATAGTGTTTCGACATAGATTACCTCCGACAACCGCGTCAAAAAAAACGTTACTCCAAAACCACCCTAACGATTAGTATGAAAATGGTTTGCAGGGGTAAAATATTTTCACACAAAACGATTTGCATTACAACGCACAAGAAGTAAGCTCCGTCGCCCGTGTACTCCTAACGTTATATGAGACACATAATTATTATTTCAGCGCGAGATAAAAACGAGAGGAAACTGTTTGGGTTTGCGTTCGCTCGGCTGATGGAAGCGAGCGGCGCTACACTAAGAGACGGGGCACACGAACTATACGTTTATAAGTGTGATGATCCCTCCAAGTAAGCCCTGAACTTTACTATTATTATTAGATAACGTCCTTTATATACTGACTTACTTATTTATTGTAACAACTAATCCTTAACTGTCTCAACACACTTCGCCTCACTCCCCTCTGGGTTCAACCCATTAATGGCTTACTGAGCACGGTTTTCTCCTCTTGAGGAGGTCTAGAGCATACTCCATCACGCTACTGCAGTGCAGTAAAGATCATATCCTTCATCTCACCTGATCCCCTTGGCTTATTTCTTCTAATCTCCCTTGCTTCAGCACCTTTCTTTTTAGCCCCCTCGTCTCACCATCCCTCGGCTGGCTTGATGTCACTACTTTTTGTTACTTTTAGTTGATACTAAAGATAATTATGAAGTTGAGTTAACAGAGAAACCGTTACAAAAGACATAATATTTAATGACATTGATGACACGTGTGGCGTAATGTTTACCAGGACCGCCGTTCAAAGGATTCTGAGTTGGATTCCCAGCGAGGAGAGAAATTTGAATGATGAGTTTGAATTTCTGTTCTCGGTCTGGGTGTGGTTTTTCCATGACGTGGGTGACACAGGAAATCTTAGTGTAGGATTATGAGTATGTAATGTTCATTTTTTTAAATTTTATAATGAACAGATTACTGTCAGCGAGCTACCTATCGCTTCCGTCGTGCGCCAACGACACGGTGCGAACGTCCAACGGCGTGATCCCGACCTTCCAAAGGAGCTCCAAGGAGAACTGTACCATCAGCACTCTGCTGTGCTCCACCAAACTCACGCAGAACGGTATGTTTATTGATATGTAGTTTTAACACCTGCCATCAGCTCTCTCCACAATCCACCCAGGGTTGACTGGTGGACGATGCCATTAGGTATTTTGTATAAGGTGACATAAATTTCAATAAATAAATATGTTGCAGGGAAATTATAAAAAGTGCAGTAGTTATACTGCATCCACAAACCATTTTATCAATAGTTAGAAACCATTTGTTGAACTCATGCCTACCTCCCTACCCTACCCTGCCCTAAAACACCTCTGTACAACTACATTCTGGCAGTAAATAATTGTATTAATATTGTCCTTTGCAAAATATCCTTGTTTCAGAGGACCTGCTACGGCTCCTGAAGTAGCATTCTCGGCCCTAAAAGTTTTAGTGGATGTTATTTATGAACTCAAATTGTCCTAGAAAAATGGAGACCACGCCTCGGTAAAAGGTGTACAGGACGCTCCTCGACCAGATGGACCGACGACCTGAAGAAGATAGCGGGTTTCCGCTGGATTCAGAGGGCTCAGGACCGGTCTGAATGGCGTAGATTAGGGGAGGCCTATGTCCAGCAGTAGACCTCTAAAGGCCGATGAATGGATGGATGGATATCTTAGAAAAAGCAGCAGTTTCACTGCATCTACAAACCATTTTATCAATAGTTTGTAACCATTAGCTGAACTCATACTGATAAAGATCGTGTTCTTAAAAAATGAACATTTCCCCATTCAATTATTATTATTACAACTTTGAAGAAGAAATATTTATTTAATGATTCCTGAATATTGTCAGTAGCATGTATTAGCATGTAGTGTAGTTGCATGTAGTGTATGTGCGATAGCATACATACACTGTCTCGTGTGTCTCTGTATTAAATGGCAAACGTCACTGTCACTTACGAAGTGGTTACGTACTCTGTGGTCACTGACATGGCGGAAGCCGAATGGCGCGTACGTACAACAGTGCAGGTGCTATAATAAAATACGTGGGCATTGTCGAGCCAGTAAAACTATAATAAAATTATATTAATACTTAATACTTACATATATTAATACTTACATAACGCGCCCCCACATTATTTTTTAAAGTAGACAATCTTTATATCCAAAATTGGCGTGACCGAACCCGATAAATCCACCGGATCCGATATGCGTAAAAAAACACCGGATCAGGCGGGATTTCCGGATCCGGTTTTCCGTATTGCAATCCCTAATTGTATCGTATCCTTGTATCAGAGGACCTGCTGGCGCTCCTACAGTGGCGCGCGCAGCCGGAGAAGGTGCAGGAGACGCTACTGAGGGTGCTGCGGCTGGGCGACGGGCTCAGCTGCGAGGAGCTCATCAAGTTCCTGAGGGACGTGCTCGATGCGCTGTTCGCGTTGTTCTCCACTGAGGATGGGAATAGGTTGGTTATATACGACCCTGTAGCCTAGTTGGCAGCGACCCTGCCTGCAAAGCGAGGGCCCCGATTTGATTCCCGGCGGGGCAGGTATTTATGTGACGGATAATTATTTGTACTCAGGTAACGGGTGTTATGTGATGTATTATTGTTGTCCATGCCACCCGCGACACAGGGAATCCTACTACGGGGGCATGAGTGTCCAAGCGTTTATTATATACCTGTTCTTGATTTGCTTTGGTTGATTTGAGTACCGCAAACTTCGCTTTCTCACACATAATATCTAGAGAAATCTCAGCACATTCAAAAATAATTAATATGAGAGTAATTGAAATTTTATTTTGAAATCTATTGAAAAAAAAACCCTTATAAGCTTTTTAATCAGTATGCTGTTTCTGAGATTAGCGATCTTTTTACCATTCCATGATGATGATATTACTACATTAATATTCCGAATTGATATTACATATTGGAGGACCGTTTGAGTAAGATTTGGATCAATCTATCAAAATCTTTGTTCTCTTCTGTCCAGCACCCCACATTCCGGCACAGTATTCTTGGTGCTGGTGTCGATATGCAGCCTGCTGGACGAGAGCCGCTTCCAGCACTTCAGGCCGGTACTGGACGTGTACATCGAGGAGCATTTCTCCGCTGCGCTCGTTTACAAGTATGTGTGATGTTTACATTAATGTGCGTGTTGAATACTGTATGGTGCTTTTAGGTTTTGATTATTTTTGGTGATATAAAAATACTTCATGATTAAGCCTGTCTACGATTCGTTGTGTCTCAAAATTGCCGTAGCACCAGTTACTTATAAATTGCTATTAACCACTCGTCACTTTGCATTCCCAACAACTTTGGAATTATGGTCAGCTTACGAGTATTAATAACTAAAAATAGTTTTTTCTTCAAAATTCTAATGCGACAACATCGCCAGGGGCCTCCTATCATCAGTGCAGCACTGCGCGGAATGGGCAGCGGGCGCTGAAGGTCAGGAACCGATCCGCAAGTGTCTCCGCTCGCTCGGCGCGGTGTTCCGTCTAGCCGTGCGCTCGCGGCGGCTGTTCGCGCGCGCCACGGGCGGACAGTACGAGGATTCATTCCGACGTGACGTCAGAGCGGCACTGCACGCGTTGAAGGCACTTGCGCAACATCCGCATAGGGAGCATCTAGCGCCCGCGCAGGTAGTGTCTGTTGTAAGAACGAATTTCTGAGACTTACTTTTATTTTTCTTAGCACTTTAAAGCGCCACGGGCGGACAGTACGAGGACTTGTTCCACCATGACGTCAGAGTAGCGCTGCACGCGTTGAAGACGCTCTCGCAACATCTGCATAGGGAGCATCTAGCGCCCGCGCAGGTAGTGTCCGTTGTAAGAATGAATTTTTGAGACTTACTTTCATTCCTCTTAGCACTTTAAAGCGCCACGGGCGGACAGTACGAGGACTTGTTCCACCGCGACGTCAGAGCAGCGGTGCACGTGTTGAAGGTGCTCGCGCAACATCCGCATAGGGAGCATCTAGCGCCCGCGCAGGTAGTGTCTGTTGTAAGAACAATTTCTGAGACGCACTTTCAAACTTTGTGCTATTAGAAATTTAATTCCAGAATTATATTGCTTTTATATTTACGATTATTACTTATCTTTGGATGTGTTACCACCTATGTTTGTTTTCCTTAATTGCAATTGTATACCTTAATTGCAAGGGAGACATGTATAGATTTTTTGTGATGTCCTTGCAAAACGACATCATTTACATTTTTTATTGAATACAGTACACAAGCACAATATGTCTTTGTGTTGTACGCGCCAGCTTTCGGGGTTTTGTTTTCCCCCAAGCAATACGGAAACTATAACTTCCCACCAAATAGAGTAAAATGTTTTTTCAAGCTGATCTTCCCTCTCCAGGTAGCACTAATGACGTCATGGGCTAGCGTGGCCAAGGAAGTGGCGTCGGCCCTAGGGCCAGTGGAGGCGGCGCGAGTGACCGCGTCGATGTTGGACGCGCCCGCGGCGAACGCGCCGCCGGCTTTGGCTAAAGCGAGACTCGCGGCCGCGCAGGAGATACTAAAGGGACCGCTTGGACAGGATCCTGGTGAGTTATAATGTTTATAATGTTCTGTGTATCCATAATCTGTGGCAGTTTTCAGAGGTAAATAAATTATGACGCTACAAAAATACTATATTTCTCGTGCCCGTGAACATTGTTTATGTTCGCACTGCTTAAACGCACCATGTCTTTGTATGTGAATACATCTTTTGTCTCTGTGTGATCTGTTTTTTTTTATTGAAGTAGCCTGCAAGCGATCTGCCTATCCATCTGATGGTAAGTGGCTATCGTGGCCCATGGACATCAGCAACACCAAAGGCATGTTTAATGCGTTGCCGGCCAAGAAAGAGAGGAGAAAAAGAAAGGAAGAACTGGTTCTCAAGCCCCCAGCCGGAACACACCGAATCATTTGGCGGCTGACTCGAGCATGACTGGACGTTGTTACAGAGGCCCGTAACATAGTACTAACAACTGCGTGCCACCATCTCCGCGTGCACCTGGCGCGACGCGACGAGTTGTCCCAGTGTGCAGAGATGCTCGGCGAACTTGTCACGTTGTTATGGCGAAAGACGGACCCGGATGAACCGGTGGATGATGATGAACTGGACCCGGATGTGGATGTGTTGTGTCTGAATACACTGGATGTGTTGGTGGAGACTGTGCTGCATCTGATTGGTGGGAATTCGCCTGTACTGGTTAGTATGTGGTATAACCTATAAATTACGCTCAAAGCAAATACTTAGTTAAATGTACTTACTTAAAATACTTGCTTAAATAGTTGCATGTTAAAAATAAATGATGTCTGTCTACCTTATAAGGCCACGATGGTAAGTCGCGTCTCAATTTTGGTGGTGGTCTCCTATAGGTGATTTAATCCCTTGATTTCCTGTCAAAAAAATCGATATGTCCTTTGGAAATACTTGAAACATATGAGTATTTTGTTTTCTCCAAATTATTCTCCATCTGTTTTAATAAGAATGAAGATTAATGCAGGAGGATAAAGGAAAATGGGCTAATGTTTAATTTTCCAGGGTTCAATGGTAGCTGGTCTTCTCGGATGTATGGAGTTACTGAAGCCGGCGCATTACCAGAGACTGTGGAGCCACCTAGCGCCGCATCCGCACGACCGGAAACCTCTCAAGGACTTCCTAATGCGAGCCTTCTTAGTGTTTCGGCATCTCATTGAACAAGATGTGAGGATTAAATGTTATCATATTATAGACTATAATTTTTATTTGGTGTAGAGAAAGGGCTGTAGGACGCCTCCCGACCAGGTGGACTGACGACCTGAAGAAGACAGCGGGCATCCGCTGGACTCAAAAGGCTCAGGACCGGTTACAGTGGGGCATGTTAGATGAGGCTTATTTACAGCAGTGAGCCTCCAAGGTATGATGGAGAGAACCGGCATTCCAGTCCCACAGATAGGGTTTACTTTCATCCCAAAACCAAAACAAAACCTGATTACACTGTAAATGTGAGATTGGTCCAGTGGTTTAGTGATTCGACGATATCTCTTTTTTCGACTTGACAATTTTATTGTTATAGTTTATAAATTTTCATTGCTATATTAAAACCCCATTTTTCTGCTTGTCAAAAATGCAATTCGATTCTGGTACACGCGGTACTGGTTCTGGTGATTATTATTATGAATGATCATTTCAGGTGTTTCCCTCTGACTGGATGGTGTTGAGGGTGCAGAGCTGCAAGGTCCTTCTGTCTGCGCTTCAAGACTTAGCGAAACCTTTGCTTGAGAGATTCTTAGGCGATGAGCCACCGCAGTTTGACTCACAGGTACGACCGTAAGACATTTGGTAACGTCGTAATATACCAGTGAGCTTTGTAGCTATTGGTATGCCTTTAGTATTGATGATGTTCGTGGGTGACGGTGGATTACCGTCAAGTGGATCTTCAGCTTGTTTGTCGAGTCTAGTACATAAAAAAAAATTTTTCGCAATATGACTTCAATATATCAGACCTCGCTAGCTCCACAATCACGACCAGTTTAAACTGATCCTCAGTAGACCTCGCTAATGTAACGGGTCTATCCCTCTAGTCCCGTTGAGTAGTCCCGTGACAAGTCAAACCAATATTTTAGGTGCCAGAACTCCCACAAAGTCGATGAGCGCGACCTCATCAATACCACGGTACTAACGGCATGGACAGAATATTTTCCTTTAACACTGTCGTGTTTGGCAAGACATGAGAGACTAAAGGTCAATGCATACGTAACGGGTTTTTTTTTCCGTACGAGACGGGACGTGAAGTTTTGGAAACATCGTTTCATAGAAAATTTATACGATAGTGCATACGCAGCGGAATCCCATACCGGACGGGAATGGGGCACGCACGTATATTTATGCTCCGTCCCCGTTCCGTACGGGGTAAAAACACGTATGCATCGACCTTAAATATTGCAGTTGTCCCATCATGAGACAACGCAACGGAACTAGTGAGATGGACGCAATGTAACACACGTCACACCCCGACAGCTCTGGTCGGGCTACATGGAGCTGGGCGTGGCGCTGGTGACGTCGAGCGCGCTGCAGCCGGAGCGCTGGGCGGGGCGCGGCCCGGACAGACCGCGCATGCGGGCGGCGGCTGGCTTGCAGGTGTTGGCTGTTTGGAGTCGGCTCGGTGAGGGCCGTTGATGATGTTCTATCTATCTGTAAACTAAATTTTGACCTTCTCCTGAGATTTTATCATTTTAGGGGATACATTTCAAAAAAATCTTTGAGCTCTCATACTACAAATTCATAATTTTCAGACCATTTTTAGGGTTCCGTAGCCGAATGGCAAAAAACGGAACCCTTATAGATTCGTCATGTCTGTCTGTCTGTCTGTCTGTCTGTCTGTCTGTCTGTCTGTCTGTCTGTCTGTCCGTCCGTATGTCACAGCCACTTTTCTCCGAAACTATAAGAGCTATACTGTTGAAACTTGGTGAGTAGATGTATTCTGTGAACCGCATTAAGATTTTCATACAAAAATAGAAAAAAAACAATAAATTTTGGGGGTTCCCCATACTTAGAACTGAAACTCAAAAATGTTTTTTTCATCAAACCCATACGTTTGGGGTATCTATGGATAGGTCTTCAAAAATGATATTGAGGTTTCTAATATCATTTTTTTCTAAACTGAATAGTTTGCGCGAGAGACACTTCCAAAGTGGTAAAATGTGTGTCCCCCCCCCCCTGTAACTTCTAAAATAAGAGAATGATAAAACTAAAAAAAATATATGATGTACATTACCATGAAAACTTCCAACGAAAATTGGTTTGAATAAGATTTGATAAGAAGTTTTTTTTAATACGTCATAAATCGTAAACCGCAAAAAACATCGATCAAAGTTACAACGAACTACAAGAACTTTTATATTATGTTACTTGCTGCTACGGAACCCTTCATGGGCGAGTCCGACTCGCACTTGGCCGCTTTTATGTTTATGCGACCCAGATTTGGTGGAAACCCACCCATCTACAAAGCCACGAGCATAGGCGCAGAGTGGACAGCCTCTCGGTATATAGTACACATTTTGAAGAATGCACATTCTTCTTCACAGGCATTGCATGAAATAATTCCCCCATCCTCGTTCCTCCATCGATCTTTCTTTACGTCGTGAATATTACCACCCGTAACAAACGACGCGATTCGCCTCGTCATTCGTTACACATGGTGAAGGTCTAGAATAACTTACCCGAGCGAGTGTTCGCATTCACCTACGATGTGTCTTCAAGAGAAAATTGAAAGGCTTTTACTATGTTACTTCATTGCCACTTACCGTTTGAGATTTTTGTCAAGTACTAACTTAATGTAAAAAAGTATGCGTTGCCATCGTCACCATTTATCAAGTAGACGTTAATACCCAGGTGCGGCGCAACTCCAACTCATCGGCGGAGCAGTCGGCGCGCTACTAGAGATAACGCTAGTCGGGGAGCTCCGTAGGGCTGCGCTGGGGGCGCTAGTAGCACTCATGGCGGCGGAGCGCGCGGCCACGGGCTCCGCGAGGCGGACTGAAGCGGCGCTGGTCGATAAACTGGACTCTCTGGTCGCGGATAACAAGGCCGATGACCATTATAGAAGGCTGTTTGACACTGTGTGAGTATATCATAGTAAAAGTCTACCAATCTGCACTTGGACTTTGTAGACTATGGCCTGTACCATGGTAGTACCGCTTACATTGTGAGAAGAGATCCAAGCCCAGTTGTGACTTTGACTTTACAGTGTATCTTGGGTTGAATGCCTTTGGTGTTGCTTATATTGATTTGGTTTGCTCGACACTTGACTCATTACTAATATATAAGCGAAGTGAGATAGCAATAGTCGGAACTCCGTAGTGCTGTTTTGCGAGCGGTACTCTAATGATGGCTAGAGGTATATTTGATAATGTGTGGGTAGAACTGTATTTAGAGCTAGTATTTTCTATCTTCTCTCTTTCTTGGCCGGCATCGCATCCGTGATCAGTTTGGTGTTGCTCATGTTTTTCTATGTGTTATGTGTTTTTATATGGTAACTACTTACAATCAGGTGGCACGTTTGCTCGTTTGTTAACTATTTATATAAATGAAAGCAAATCTTGACTGTCTAATCTGGTAAATATGCATTTTACAATTATAACTTACGGCACCGCAACACACAGAATTTTATTCGATTATGTCTATACTTGAGTCAAACTCGTATCAGAATTAGAGACCGACCGAAGTTTCGGTTTCGGTTTCGGTTTCGGCCAGTTTCGGCCAAAAAATGTAGTTTCGGTTTCGGTTTCGGTTTTGACCAAATTTGGCCGAAACCGAAACCGAAACTCAGTGTTCGTGAATTGTCGTGCGTCGTTCAGCTATCTTCGCGAATCGGGACTAACCCGTGGTCGCTAACTTTCCAAGAAAAGTCTTTAATTTAACAAGGCATTTGGATAGGCATAGGTTGAGCAGTGGACTAATAAAGGCTGATGATGATGATGATTTGTTCATGACTTATTGACATAAATTAATAAATTGGTACTCCATCACTATACTTGTCTGTATACTCAATTATATATTTAGTTACATAAGTTATTATTGTACATTTACTTTAATTTTATTATTGTTTTTTTTTCAATTTACCCAACACCATTTAACTGTCAGTAGGTATATACCATCATCGTCATCCACACTTATAATGAAACTATAACTGGTCGATGTCTGTAGGAGGAAGGTGGAAAATATTTGAGAACCATTAAGCTTTTACTATAATTAGCCGTTTTGTTTGTTTGTCTGTGGTTTTGTTCCGGTTTTACCTGCGGTTTTCACTGACTTATACGTATTGTCGTGGGCTTGGGTTAACATTTAGTGTTTGTTTTATTTCAAACGGTTCACAAATAAATTAAGTAATGTCAATTTTGCCCACATATTTATTGAGTGAGGGCTTACCGAAAGGTTTACCGCAGCAAAGCGAAGGCACTAGAGCGAGGGACTAGTAGAACTTTCAAAGTCCTAAATCCAAAATCATCCATACATAATTATAGTAAAACGGTAACTGGTCGTAATATATGTATATTATGGCTATACATGGAAGATATTCGAGAAAAACTATCACGAGGGATGTTTGTAAATGCAATAGATACCATAGCAATTTTATTTTGTTTGAATTTTCGTCTATATGTATGTGCGTTTGTTCCCGGGTAATTAAAAAAAACGGCTAAATCAATTTGGATGCGGTTTTCACTGATGTATTTTAGTAAAATGGGGTTTATATTTAATGTTTATGTTTTATTTCAATCGTTACACAAATAAAATAGTTACATCTTTTTAAAAACACTGTCCATCCATAACGCTTTAAATAATAACGCTTCACACGCAAAGCCCCAGCCCCCACACTAGGACTCCCTGTATCGTGAGTGCCATGGATAACACACAAAGACACGAACACTCACACCCAGACCGAGAACAGAAATTCAAACTCATCATTCAAATTTCCGCCTCGCTGGGAATCAAACCCGGAACCTTTGGCGCGGCGATCCGGCATGGTAACCATTGCGCCAAAACGGTCGTCGATACACTTTTTTCAAATTTTTGCTGTGTGTGTATTAAGTTTACCGAAGTAAAGCGAGGGCAGTTACTAGTATACAAATGTGTAAAATAGCACGCTAGATTACAGTACCTATCAGCGTGACTCGTAAGTAGTGGATCAACGTTAGGAGATAGGTAGCTTGAGGGTTGATCTACCAAATATCAAAAAGGGACCTTTGTAAAGGTGTCACCGTTTTCGAGATTTTGACCTTTTTTTTTAAATTTAAAAATTCGGCTCCTTTACCCTGCTTTTTCCAGTTGAGTACATAAATGAGCAGCTCAAAAAAATACGCTCGTCTGGCCTCACCCTAAGTTTCGGTTTCGGTTTCGGTTTCGGCCGAAACTGGAACTAAGACCGAAAGTTCGGTTTCGGTTTCGGTTTCGGCTGAAAAACCAGTTTCGGTCGGACTCTAATCAGAATACTTGTCAATAAATCGTAAAAATTCCTTTATAGGGTTTTCACAAACTGATTTGTATTTCGCACACCAAATAACTATTAAAGAACGAAATAATCATCATAACGTTTGTGACAACTTCATTATTTTAATATTGACCCATAACAACAACACACTAAGAGAAAACGACGTAAAAACCAACATCTTAAAACAATTTTCGTCATGAATAACTCACGCTCGCACATCCTTAATTTCGTGAAGCGACTTCAAACCTTTGTAGAAACTTATTGTTTTGAGGCCGGCCTACCTATGACTATAAATAGAAATGACTACGAAAACCTCACAGCTATAATGGCGCTTACATGCTTTGCAACTTGGTCGTATTATATTTCGAAATACAGTGAAATCAACTTATCTGTGACTATAAGGAGGGCGCTGCCGGACGCATTGGACCAATCATAGTGCGCATAGTAGTAATTTATGAATGGGATGGCATTAGTTCCAATTTTCGCCACGTCACAAATAAGTTCTTGAGAGATGGCACTGTACAGATTATACAGATATTTCATTCCACTCAATATGCATGAGCATAAAATTATTTATAAGTTAAATTTCATTAAACAAAGCCGAATAACATTTTATATTTATGTTTATGTATTTTAAAACAGTCTATATCGATTTTATACGTAACTATTCCGTGTTATTTTAAACTTTTGCAAAATAAATATTATGTTTAAAAATAAAATAAAATTACAAAGAGTGGAACGGAACGCGACTTGCGAACTCCAGATTTAGTTCAAACGTACTTTATACGACCAAAAGTTTCATGCACCTGTTTGTTTGTGGTTGCTAGGCAACACAGTGCTTATGTAAATTCTGATTCGAATGTGAATATAGTATAGGTTTATATGTATTATCAGGTAGTATATGTATTATATTAAGTTTTTATTATTCAACATCAAATTAATGTTCGCAAAATATAGTAAGGCCGGTCTTTGTAACACTAAAAAATTCTTGAATAATTAACCAGCAAAATAAATGACGAGTAATCATTCGAAGGACACTCATATTGTTTTCTTTATATAAATTTAATATTGTATAATTTAATATTTAGTTTACTTAGCTCATTATTCGTATTTGCCACTATGTGAAGCTACAAAGTCGTTAGTGTTCTAAACATTAAGACGTTTTATCGCTCGTAATTGATTTAAAAGTGTTATAATACAGATAAAAATTACGTCACTGCATTTAGTATTAATTTGTTGTTATATGAACGTGTAGTTATAATAGTATAACAGTAATCAAAGAGCTGTTTCGTTAGCATATATTTGTTTGTTTTTTATCGTGTTACGTAGATAATTTACCTCAAAATAATGTGTTGGTATGTATTATTAAGATTTTTTTATCATGAAATTAATTCAGTTAAATAACGCTCATAGGTATTTAATTTACTGATAAAGTTGTGTGAAGTTCTTGGGCAAAATAAAAATATTATTACGTACTCACGATATTTTTAATGTATAGTAATGTAGAAAACACTCGCAACAAGTGAAACACAAACATTCAAAACTAATGACACTTAACACAAGAGCGGATGTTTTTTGGATATCATAGAAGACATAATAGTACTTATGTAGTATTAGAATAAAAATAGTATTTGGAAAACAAAACAAGCGCGCGCGCGGTAGTAGTGTTTGAAATGGACTGATGAACTCGAATTTTATCAGTCCAAAATTTGCTGTTTGTATTCTTTGATACTTTACCTTTATGACAGACTTGACTGCATTTAGATCAGTTATTTTTTAAATTACGCCCGTTTTACAAATAATACAATTATTTATCAATTTCTTCAGTGAAAGAAAACATCGCTGGGTTTGCGTACGTAGTTACACGGATGAATAAAGTATGTCAATCCGTAGTATAGGAGAAAACTAAATCATTAATGAAGAATGTCTAGAATTATAGTTTGCGTTTTTTTTTGTATAATTATTTCGTTTTGTTTTATTGCATGAAAGCTGCATTATCTTTAGAGTAAGCTTTGACACTAAAGCCGTGAAGTAAATCTCCACGTTACTTGGAGAAATATTCTTTAGCACCTACATTACATTTCATTACGTTAATAAATAATAATTACTTTGAATGTTCATGCTTCATTCCGTCAGGGAGCATTTGAGTTCTGTGTAAGTATCCCTCTAATATTATGTAGTTGATTTCATTGATTCCTTAATTATACTAGTTAATAGAAGAACATGAACCTTTCCTAATTTAGACTTTAGTAGAGATAAATTTGGAAACACATAATTACGTAGTTATACTTATTGAAATAAATATTGGTCATTGCCTTTGCAATGCAAATTTTTAACATTGCATTCGCAATGCAGGTTAATCTCTTAACATTAATTTTACCATTATATCCCTGTCATATCAGCGTCCTAACGCATTAATTAACTTGTTAAGAATGACATTACGCAGTTGTTAGCGCGCTGAAAGGGGCGTAACCATACACGTTATGCAATAACTCTGGCGCTTTTTTCGACACATCAAAGAATTTAATTCTGATGGTCACATCTGCAGCCTAACACGCTAAGTAAAGCGCATTCCGGGGCAGCCGTTAACGTTAACGCAGTTAGCAGGGGCATTAAGGTGTTGCCTGTAGCCTAGTTGGTAGCGACCCTGCCTGCGAAGCGAGGGGTCCCGAGTTCCCGGCCGGGGCGGATATTTATGTGACAGATAAATATTTGTACTCGGGTCATGGGTGTTATTGTGATCTGATGTGTTATATTATGTGTTGGATATGCCACCCGCGCACAGGAACAAACACAGGATAAATAAATACCTACTGCGGGGGTTTGAGTGTGTAAGCGTTTATTTATTTATTTATCAGGCTGATGGAAAGAGTGTCAACGGAGGGCTGGCGCGAAGCCGGTGCTGCCTTCGTAGGCTGCGTGACCAGACTGCTGGAGCGGCTGCTGGACTACCGCGCGGTCATGCAGGGCGCCGAGCACCGCGACAAGCGGATGTCGGCCACGGTCAACTTGCTGGTGAGTGACCAATGATGGTAATGGCGGGTAATTGGCTAGAACTGGAGCTAGGATATCTTTGTTGTTGGTTATGTGCAGTGACGAAGGGTTAAGTGTAACCTGGTCATAGTTTAACAATTGTTGTTAGTGTTGTGGTCAACCTGATCATGGTTGACCAATTGTTGTTAGTGTTATAACAGATGATGTAATATAGGAAACCTTTCGTTATTAGAAATATTAATTAAAAATGCTAAGTGGTAAGTATCAATGTTGTTTGCTGTCATGATGGTTATCACACATCACCGATCATGGAAGAGCTATAATTCTGTATACGTTGACAAAATCGTTTGTGATTCAACTATGATTAATTTTATGAAATTATCACTTATTTCATGGGACCATGACATACAAAGTTTCATAAAAAAATGTTTTTTTTTTTAAATATAGAATTTCTATAAGAATGAAATCGACCGCAAAGAAATGTATCTACGCTACGTGTACAAGCTACATGACCTACATATTGCGTGCGACAACTTTGTGGAGGCTGGATGCACTCTTCTGGTAAGCCAAACATGACTAACTTTAGATGTTTTCAATAACTTAAATCTATCTGTAACCCCTGCTTAGTACGTAAATAACACGTGACGTTTGACAGTTGCTTGGTAAATGTCTTGAAAATACTGGGTAGGAGGAATGCTGAGAAGGGCCGATTTTGTAAATGATCACATAAATTTGAATATTCGTGAAAAACTATCATCCAACAGCGTATCTTACGAGAGTATCCAATAACTATTGAGAATAGAATTCAAATTTTTATCTTTATTTTCTTTGGTAACAGATGTTTGCGACAGCCAAATTTCACCTTGGCGAATAAAAAATTATGGCTGATTAATATGTGGATTTTTGGTCCACATTTTAATAGAATATTAAGCATTAGTCCTAATAATTTTACCTATGTTTTTGGGTATGAAATTTAAAGGCATTAAAGTTGTTTCCAAGATATAACGAAATATTATTTAATATTGTTATCAGCTGTACGCGGAGACGTTGAGTTGGGACAGCGATCAGCTCGGCGTGGACCCCGAACACCCGGAGGTGATGGAGTGGAAACGGAAAGAGGCTCTCTATAACCAGGTGTTGCAGTACTTCGACCGGGGGAAGGTATGTTTGTCTAGTTTGTTTATATTACTCTAACAATACTATCAGCTGTCCTTTAAGGAAATATGTCAGCTATTTAAATGGATTAAAAACAGTTTAACGGTTATAGTCTTCCTAAAACTCGAAGTTACCCGGAAAATAGAGATTATTTTCTTCCTCGCATGTGTAAGCTATAGAATGACGTAGCCGATCCCATTGTGCTATGACATGGAATCCTTTAAGAAGCAGGCAATGTCTAGTAACGCATGTGTCGCGTTGTTAATGTCCATGTCCGATATCACTTAGGGGCCATCCATAAATTACGTCACACTCATTTCATGGCTTTTTGACTCCTCCCCCCCCTCCTTGACACAGTCGGTCACATTTGTGAGACCTCCCCCCCCCCAGTGTGACGTCACATATTTTGAAATTTTACACTTAGAAATTATTAAATTAAAACAGCAGTTCCGAAATAGTTTTATTTCCATTAATTGTTTTTTAATTTTTACCAATATTTGTCGCCTATTCACACAAAACATTTAATTTTTGTGTATTTGCACGCCATAAGACATGGCTGACTGTGAGACACTTACCTAATTATATTATACGAGTAACCGCCCTCGCTTTGCTTCGGTTTTCTTATTATTTTACACCTAAGGTTATTGATTATAAGGTTATTGGAGTTTTATTAAGGATCCCTAATTTTTTGAAAATATAATATAGCCTATGTTACTCGGGGATAATGTAGCTTTCCAACAGTGAAAGAATTTTTGAAATCGGTTCAATAGTTTCGGAGCCTATTCAATGCAAAAAAAATCAAATCTTTCCTCTTTATATATTAGTATAGACTAAACCACAGTAACCGTAATTAAATATTCATTCAGTGCTGGGAGAAAGGTCTCCCATTACTCCGCGAGCTAGCGACGCTATACGAGGTGAAGCTCTGCGACTACGCGCGCCTCGCGTCGTGTCTGCGCACGCACGCGACGTTCCTCGATTCCATATTGGAGCAACTGAGACCGGAGCCCGAGTACTTCAGAGTGGGATTTTATGGGAAGGGATGTCCGCTGTTTGTTAGGGTATGTGTTTGTCTTGTCTATTATTGACTATACTATTATTATTACTCGAAAGTGTGAATGAAACAAAACACTTTATAATCCTTCTTTATATGATACCTATATAAATAAATGATTTTGATTTTGAACAATGTGACAAAGCATTCTTCCTAAACGGCGGGAGAATAGAAAATTGGCGTATATAAAAGTGTGCCAGTGAGCTATATGAATAAACGATTATGTTTTAGAACAACACATTAATTGTATAAAAATTACTAATATAGTATTATAAATGTGAAAGTATATACTACTATAATATTATGTATGTGTACGTTTGTTACTCTTTCACGTAAAAAGTACTGAACGGATTTTCATAAAATTTAGCACACTGGTAGACCATGGCCTGGAATAAGACGTACGATACTTATATCCCGGTAAATGCGTGTAAAACCGCGCGCAGAGCACTAATCGTCTTATAAGTGTACAATGTCCTCAGAACAAACAGTTCGTGTACCGCGGCCAAGAGTACGAGCGTATCGGCGCGTTCACACAGCGACTGCAGGCGGAATACGTGTCCGCGCACATCCTGATGCGCAACACGCCGCCAGACGACTCGATCATCGCTGCGGAGGGGCAGTGTGAGTATCAAAACATTACGCCGTGATATAATAGACAACTTTAGTCACAAATCTTTGTAAGGTGTAAAAAAGGTAGTCTGTTCACGAAAATACGTGATTTTTAAGCGCACGTTTAGGTCTGTGGTATAAAATAATACTCGTGTCGTACGTAGTTTACACCAATACAGTAATAGACCAGTTTACATACCGTATGGTATGCTATTTACTGCTAGTAAATAACCCTCCCTCGCTTTGCTGAGAAAAACCGTGACTGAGTACATTTCCAAAAAAAAGCGCGCTTAAAGTAGGCAATAATGCGTGCTTAAATAATTATATCGGATACCTATGTAAAATAAATAAATAAATGAATAAACGCTGATAACACCACACACACACTGTTTAATGGGTGCAATGATAAAAAGACCCCTATAGCTATAACACATCTCTGCTCGTCCCCCAGACATCCAGATCTGCAACGTGAAGCCAGTAGCGCGCGGGCGCTTGTGGCCGGCGGGCGCGCCCGAGCCGGTGAAGCGGTTCTACGCCAGCCACGACGTTGACACGTTCCTCTGCGACCGGCCGCTGCACAAGCCGCCCATTGACAAGGATAATGAGTTTAAGGTATTCGTCAGTTACTAGTAACCATACAAAACATATTGCGCCGACCCCAAATGAAATTGGAAGATGGGTAGGAAGGACAATGAGTTTAAGGTATTCATCAATTATTAGTAACCATAAAAAAAAACATATTGCGCCGACCCCAAATGAAATTAGTAGATGGCAGGATGATGATGATGATGATGATGATGATGATGATGATGATGATGATGATGATGATGATGATGATGAATTATAGTAGGAACCGCCCTCGGTTTGCTTCGGTTTTTATAAATGCCCCTAATGGCTTTTCTTAATAAAAAAAATATAGCCCATGTCATTCAGAAACAAAAGAGTGCTCTATTGATATGAAGGACCCTTCAAAATCGGTCGTTTTTGAGCCTATTTGTTACAAATAAAATTCAAAAAGATCTAATGTTTTCTCTTTTTAATATTACTATAGATATGCAGAATAACAAATACGCGTAATGTGAGACACACGTAAATTGTGAAACGGCGAAAATGCAAAACCGTTTTTTTTTGACGCCAGGTTATTACAAGGTGGATGTTTTAAAGACAAGATTGCTGTCCGTAACTGTACGAAAAAAACTTTTATTTGCAGAGTCTTTGGATTGAACGAACAACCCTTGTTACTGAAAATACATTGCCTGGCATCCTACGATGGTCTGAAGTTATTTCTAGATCCGTAGAAGAAATCCCGCCTGTGGAGGTAAGTAACGCCCTTACTTCGCTTCGGCTGAACAATAATATCAAGAGGCGAGGCCCCTACATTTCAGTGCAGCGACGTACCGCAGAAATCACACGACGGTTGGTATCTCAGATCCCATTTTCCGAGATAAAATGTATCCCTGATAATGACCCCTCTGAATGTGTGAACGTTTATTTATTGAAGTAGTATGGAGACGGGATAACAGTCTTTTTATTTTCTTGTAACGTTTTACCGTCAGGGGCCATCCATAAATTACGTCACACGTTAGGGGGGGGGGGGGGGGTCGATGAAGTGTGACAAGGGGTCCTAAATTTTGTGACGTCATATTTCAAAATCGAATAAATGGTATGTATAGGTAAATATTAAAAACAATTAATGGAAATAAAACTTATTTCGGAACTGCCGTTTTAATTTAATAATTTCTAGGTTTAAAATTTCATAATATTATGTGACGTCACACTAGGGGGGGGGGGGGAGGGGTCAAAAAGTCATGAAATTAGTGTGACGTAATTTATGGATGGCCCCTCACGGTGGTATGAGCCCAACAACAATAACAAAGTAAACTAAAATAATACGTAAAAAATCAAACAAACTCGTAAAGCAGTTCCACTTCGAACATAAGAACACTAGTATTTTTATTATTTCATTGCAGTTTGCATGCGAAACAATGGAAGCAACCGAACGCGAGCTACGCAACCTCATCTCTCAGTACACCGCCGACCCGACACAGAACATCAACCCGTTCTCGATGCGTCTCCAAGGGACGATCGACGCGAACGTGCAAGGTGGCATCACTAAATACGAGCAAGCGTTCCTCACCGCGGAGTTCGCGCGCAACGCGACGCCGCGTGAAGCGGCCGCTGCGGCCAAGTTGCGGAGGCTTGTGTCATCCCAGTTGGCTGTTGTTGATGCTGGGTTGTTGTTGCACGGACGGTTGGCGCCTGAGGAGGTCAAGCCGTTGCATAGGTGAGTGTTTGGAGTGATTTAAAAAATATAGTTATATGTGTAGTATGTAGACGTAGAGAAAAGCGAGTGGCTTAAAGATCATATTGAAATTACTTAGATATCGGTAAATATTTTTAATTTTCAGGCGGCTTGTGGAGCGATTCAACCAACTGAGACAGAACTTGGGACCGGGCTTGGCTCGCGCCAGAAGGCAGTTGTCTGAGAGCATTGTCAAGTAAGTTTTAGTTTACGAAATCTGTTTGCTTTTTTTCATCAACAACAACAACATCAAAGTTTAGATGGTCGCCGTTTACGTATCTAGTTTATTTATGGAGTTAGCTCCAAATTTTCAAACACGAGAACACAATTGTCGTATAATAAATTATAATTTAATACAGCAATTTTTTTCTTACATCTGCTCATAGGACAGTGCGGATAAGGCAGATATGGCTAAAGCGTTTGTTCATATTTATATATTGTTCCAGTACCCCGCTACCGCCAGTGCCGATGCTAGACAAGCGATCTCACAGCATACAGCAGAATGACAGCTACTACGAAGACGGCCACTTGTACAACAAGCCTATTGTATGTATTACACAAAAATTTTCACATCTATTATTATGTAACTTACCGGCAAATGATCTGACGATCCAACTTATGGTAAATAGCCACCGTCGCCCATGGACATAAGTAACACCAAATACATATCCGATGCTTTGTCCACCTAGAAAAAGAGAGAGAAAGAAAGAAATGGCTCCCGAGTCAAACCCAGAACCATGGAGCTGTCTGTCTGAAGTGTCCTTAAAAACGCGTCCAATTACGGGTGGCGCTGCGGTGCGGTCTATAACAGCTATGTTCGAATATCTATTTATCAGACACTAGTGCCATTCATTACGGGTGGCAGAACTCAGCAAACTTCACTCCGTCTACAACAGCCATGCTCATCAATCTATTTCTCACACACTAGCACCATTCTAAAACGACCATTATTGGAACCTCTATTTTCAGTAAACAGCTGGACACTTTCAACTTTCCCCTCATATGAGATGGCACTCCTTCTACTCTATCCTCCATGCCCAGAACCTACAACTAAACTCGACTGTATGCGTTTGAATTTCTGTTCTCGTTCTGGGTGTGGGTGTCTTGTCTTTGTGTGTTGTCCATGGCATCCGCGACATAGCGAAACTACTGCGGGTGTACGAGTGTGTAAGCATTTTTTTTTTATAGTATTCAGTGGAAGACTCGGAGCAACAGAGCATAATGTCGAGTAGTCTGCCCGTGGCCGACAACCGGGACTGTGTGGACGACACCTCCATGGTGAAGTCCGCGCCGCCGCTGCCGCTGCGACCCAAGTCCGGCGACCCGAGGAGCCCTACGCGACCACCGCTTGATAAATACAGGTATGTACAGTAGTACCGTTTTTAGACGAGTGTTGTTTTGTAAACAGTATAACAGTGCGTATTTTTTTGATTTGGAATTTAAAAATAAGGTACACATAAAATTAAAATAACTTAAGAATAAATTATCATTTAATGCTTAACACGTTCACGCCGGCATGGGCCACCGGTGGCCCACGCTAGACTGTGTCATCGGGCGGCACGGGCCACCGGTGGCCCGCACTAGATTGTCTCATCGGGCAGTTCGTACCACCAGTGGCGCGCACTAGATTGACTCATCGGGCGACGCGTACCACCGGTAGCCCCCACTAGATAGTTTCATCGGTCGGCGCGTAACACCGGTGGTGACACTCACTGTACTACTGAGCAAACATGCAACACGTTTGCACGTCTGAACAGGCAAAAATCGCGCGCCGCCCGATGAAGAGCGTCATTAATTCGAGCGCCGCCTCACAGCAAAACTAATGAAAATCAGCCCCGGCGTGAACGTATTAAAGTTCTGATTACAATTTTTTTTTTATTAATATTTCATAATCAAATAGTGCCAATATTGCTTACACTCGATAAGCACTAGACTAGTCCAAAAATAACTGTCTAAATACTTATTTTTGAAGCAAGCAAAATGGGATTTGAATTTGGGACTCAGTAAAATTTATGGTTTGTTTAAGTGTTTAATGAATATTGAAATGTGTTTTATTTGTAAAAACGTGGTATGAATTTCATTTAATTTAATGATATTATAGGGATTCTATGGATGAAGAGATTGAACCTCGCCGTCACAGTCGTGCGTCGTGGAGCGAGCCGGGTGACGCGCCGCCCCTGCCGCCCAGAGTTTCAGGTATTTGCGCTATTTTAACAACCATATAATGTTATGTGTCTAAAAGAGTGGATTTGTTGGACTCATAGATTACCCCCAAAAGATACCGCATACAAGGCAACTGACGCGCGGCAACATAGAAGTGCTTTTGCTATGCACATAAAGCTATACTAGCATTCACGACATTAGTATCGACCAAGACCTTCGACCCATACACACGCGGATCTTTCAGAATTTAATTAATTTCAAAAAAGAATTTGCTGATGAAACCATGGCTTATTGTAGTGTTAAATGGTATGGAAAATCAGTTCGAAAAAACAGTTACCCAAAAGATGCCATATCATTTAATAAGTTAGTAATTCATATTGTAATTCATATACATTCATATACATATAGTAATTCATATACAGGGATGGTTTCCTACCAAATACAGTGTCGTTTGTTCAACACACTTTTCAGATGACAGTTGATGGATTCAGTTGTATCATAGTTATACTTGCCAGTTTTGTTATGGGTCTTATACTTCTTATCGAGAATAGAATAGAAAAGAATAGAATACATTTACTTTGTCTAAGTATAAAAAGTAACAATGTTATTGTATGGAAACTTTCAAATTCGTGTGCTTTCCTATAGTTATAGAGAAATTATGTGGAAAATCAGCTAAATATTGATTATATTATTATTTATTATTATTTGCACGAATATCAGGTAGGTAGATAGGTACATATTATATATACTTAACTCGATATGTTATACATATTTTCGTATTATAATTATAATTATTTTTCTTTTCTTTCCTTTCTTATACCATTTTGCCTACTAAGCAAAAGCTATTCACTGTAATGAGAATTTAAAGTAAAATAAAAATGTAATAAAACTAGAGGTCTGAAGTTCTTGATGTGGTACATTAATAAGGGTCCAGTTAACAGTTAGAGATATTGGAATGCTGTTATAACAGTTTAATTTAATTTAATTTAATTTGATTTGAATGTGTTGATTTTTGTGTAAATTAATTATTTACATTATTACTAACATTAGATTATAAGTGTCACTGCTACTAACAAAGAATATGGATGTATTTCCGAAATAAAATGATTATTATTATTATTATTATTATTATAACAAAAGTAATAAATTGTGATTAGGAATTACTATAATAAATTATGGTTTGTTATACTTCATTTGGAAGTTAAGGGATTAGCCAAACAATAAAATAATAATAATATGAAATGACAAACATCGAAATTTTGAAACCGTAGCAGAAAAAACATCAGTGTGATGAAAATAATATACACACGAAAGGAAAAGTAACAAACCTAATGAAATTTAGATATGACAGCATCTGTCGGGTCAACTAGTTTGTAATAAAAATAATTCCTAAAAATGATGTCTTAAAAACCCAAAAATATAGTTTTTAAGTTCATGAAGCTAAGAAGCAGTGCCGCGAATAGCATTGTATATTTGATTTATCTAATCGGACATTGTATAATATAAACACTGTTAATATAATATTATTAAAAGTATCGATATTTATATTGTATTGTTATTATTCATTATAAATGTGATGAAAGTAAATAATGATAATCACAAACATTGATCGTACGATTTATCGATCATACATACTCAGTCACTATGGACAGTGTTGAGCTCGATAAATTCCAAGTTTGAATTTTAAATATCCAATCACAGCGCATCTGTTTCGTACCCCGCAACCCGCACCTTCCGCCAAATTGTGACTTTGAAGTCTAAGAAATATTCACTAATGCGGAATCTATTGGGGGTAATTTATGGTTGGACTGTACCTCGAATAGATGACGGATAAATGATAATCATGTAAGTAAAGGTAAAATAAAATGTAAAGTCCAACTAAATATTTTAGGTATATAGTTTATATTATAATAGATGCACTAAATTTTGGCGTACAGTAATTTCAAATGAGGAAATAACAATCGGATATGACATTTTGTCCGCAGATTTTGTCAAATCCGATTTTTTTAATGTAAATAGTTTATGATGTGAAGTATAAACATTATTCGGTGCAGGGGAGAAGCGAGCGTGGGGCGAAGCGCCCGCGGTGCCGCGGCGCGCAGCCACCGAGGAGCGTGACTCCGGTCTAGGGCTCGATCATCACTACACTAATGCAGACGACCACAAACATAAACATAACGGTACATATTTTTTTTATAGTGATAACTAGCTGTTGCCCGCGAACTTCGCGTGAAATTCTGATGGGCTGAGAACATGGTTAAAATATAGCCTATGTTACTCCAGGATAATGTAGCCATTCTTTATAGTGATGAAATATTTTTTAAAACGGTCCAATAGATTTTGAGTTTATTCGTTACAAATACACAGTAATCTTAAATTAAAATTAAAAAATATCCCGACAGTTTTATTTACACTAAACATAACGAAGAACACTCGATTAAGTCACCTTTCAAACAAAAAAAAACTAGATCAAAATCGGTTCATCTATTTGCGAGCTACGATGCCACAGACAGACATACAGATCCACATCTGACAGACACGTCAAACTTATAACACCCCTCTTTTTTCGTTGGGGGTTAAAAATACAAATCTTTCCTTTTTATAATATTAGTGCACTAGAATGTTCGTGGTGGTTCAGTGGAGGTCTTGGCCTCATCAAGAGGAGAGACCCGTGCTTTGCAGTAAGCCCACGATAGAAGCTACAATGTTCCATGCAGGGACGTGGCTTATTTGCTAATATCAAGTAATCGTAAACCTATGCATTCGCGTAAGTCACATGTCTATACAGTCGATTTTTAATACCCATTTAACTCGTATCATACCAATTGTGTATTAAATAAATTAATAAACGACCACAACAGATAACTCATTATATTCGGGCTTTTATTAGTAGTAACATCGATCTATAATAATTATACAAAACCACTATACGTATCCCCTATAATTCCAGAAATGGACCTAGTGGAGTCGCTGCGCTATGAGGAGATAATATCGATGATGTCGGAGCCGCTTCGAGTGGATGAAGACGAGACTCCGCCCCCCATTCCGCCCAAAGGACTCGGACACCTCAGCAGCTTCGACTCGGGACACCACGAGAACGGTGAATCGCATTGTTAACTATATAACTATAGGTACACAAATCGCTGTTATTAATATCTAACTATTCGTAATTCGTAAGGCTAAGCAATTTACTTGCGGATTATGTATAGGTAGAGGATTGAGAACAGCTATAAGACTCAGGAAACTAGAGATGTGTGAGGTAGAAGCACGAGGAAAATATCCATCAAAAGAATTAATCAAAAGAAAATAACGTAATCCTTTTGGTGTATATTTTCCTCTGGCACTACTTCGGGGTAGCAGCACGACCCTGGTAGATACTAGCCTAAACGGGAAATTTTGACGTACAGACCATTAACTAAACGACACAAGTGTAAAATACTCTTTAAGTCCATAATATTATGTAGACAATAAAAAAAAATATGCTTATACAAATGACTATCTAAAAAAATATGGTGTTGTTCATTCGCATCATATTATTATTTCAATTACTTTGTATACAATTTAAAACATCAGTGCGCCTTATAAAGATACAAAGCAACGTATCGCACGCAAATGAAATTGTGGACAAAACTCTACAGGGTAAGACATAAAGCAGTGGACGGATACGACCGAATATTGTATTTTACTACAGTAACTATCTCTAGAATAATTGACGAATGACATTAGTGCAATATTTAAGACATTTTTTGACAAAAAATTAGTACACTTGTGCCGTATAGTTATTGAAGTCTGTGATTAAATCAATTATTGTAAATCTTGAATATTCTGTGTTGCCAAGTATGTGTGGAATTTTGTTGATGTTCTAGACTTGAAAATTGTGGCTTAATTGTTTACAGTGACAGCGCAATAACTTTTGTATGTACAATGTGTACATGCTTATTTAATTTTTTATACTTAAACTTATCTAATCTAAATAATAATCCTATTATATTGATTCCACTATTTGAAAGGCAAAAAAATTTCAGGTCTGTTCAATATGATAGAATGAGTACATCATGGATATTGAACGAGTGAATTTTGTTCAGTTAACTTGTTCTCCCGAACCAAAGATATTGAAAAAGAGTGTTTGTAATTTCCTAATAATACAATTAAAATTGAGGCGCATGATAAAATAAAAACAAGTATTATTTTTCCATCGTATGGGCACATTAGAGTGCAGCTACACTAAATCGTTGATAAATTACGCAATCAGGGGCACAAATTAAATGTCAAATATTGCAGGCATTTTTATAATTAAATAAGCTTACATTTGGTACGTGCGAATTATAATTTTTACAGGTGGAAAAGTTGCGATCGATTTGCTACGTCTCGATGTATTTTTATAATTATTATGGCCAAAAAGCTTGGTAATATATTATTAAACATTGAAATTCGTTGCAAGTACGTCATGTATTTAATTTCTTTCATGCCAGTTGTTCATGATAATGTTACGTTAGATTCGGTAAGAGAAAAGCATAATATTTTTAATTTTAATTAAGTAACAGACTATCTTTCAGCTTAGAGAAATGTAACAGCTTGAAAATGGTATAAGTATTGTTACTTTGAGTAATGCTATATTATGCATTTTAAAAGTTTAATTTCAGATATAAATTTTTGATAGTGACAAAATAATGTTATAGTACTTCATTCTTTGATGCAATAAAAATGTTATGTCAACGTAGTAATATTTATTGATTTCTTTCGCGTAAATGCATATCATATTTTATAAGAAAAGTTGGCTACACTAACTTAGTGTTGTAATGTTGCACGTAGTAAGTATATTTATACTTATTTGCTTTTTTTGTAATGCATTTAGTTTTTATCGCGGCCATAAAACAGGTGATAAAATAACATTAATTTAATAATAACGACAGAAATACGTGACTTCCATGGAAAAATTCATAATTTAAAGCAAAGATGTTTATGAACTTATTTTTGTATGACGGCAGTGAGGATGTAAAGCATTTTCAGTGTTAGTTTTACGATGTAGTTATTTAGTATGACATGACGTGTTTGATGTTAGTAAGTATCCAAAGATTTTGTAGCGGATCTATGGCTTGCGAGTGAGTGAATACACACATAATATTATATTATTGCTTTTTGTCTCCGAAAGTTTTAGATGTATGAGTCGGAGACAGTTTAGAGATTTTTGTTAGTAGATCGTTTCTGATGTGGTTTAAAGGTTGGCAATATTGTCATGTTTGAAGATTGGCAATATTGTTTCATTCCTTTTTACCAGTTTTACTGTTCTTTAAATATGGCGCTGTATTGATATGGCGGTGCTCTTATCAGAATGTTATTGAGGTACTCTTTAGAAATATAGATTGGCTTATAAGCTATCATATACATACAATTTTTATAATTAAATGCTTTTTGATTATTACTTTTTCATATTTAAAACTAATCAATTAAGATTTGTTTAACGAGATTTTTTTTAATCTTAATGAATTTATTTTGTAATGGAATATTTTATTGAATGCCATTCCTATGAAAAGTATTTTTTTATTTAAAGCATTCGAATTAATTTTACAAAGTATTTTTAAATTTTATTTTACATTAAATTGAGATTTCATTCCTATGATTTATTTTTATTCGTTTTTACCAAATGTATTAACATTTTCAATTTTGGTTTAAAATTTACTATGTATTTTAAGGATTATAGTAAAAAATTCTATGGAGCACAAACTTTTTTATGTAAATTATAATACTTATTTAATTAATTTTATTTTCAAATAAGTAAAACATTTTGAAAAGACTATCTTTTTTACTTTGTAATTGCTTCAAATAGTGAAAATTCTTCTAAAACAACAAGAACCACTTGTAATATGACATAATTCTTGTTTACTTATTGACCAAATGACTTTTATTCCACAATTTTGAGCGGCTGTTCAGTCCAATTTTGGATGTTTCTACATTATATTTTCCTATACAAATAGCATTTTGGAAATTTTACATTTTTATGTTATACAAATATTTTCATGTTTAATACTTTTTGTCAAGTACAACTGTAGCTAAAAATATAAAACTTTTTTTACGTGAATTTTGAAATACCGGGTTTGGTATAAAATTATACATTAATAATTATTTATTTATTGAGTCAATGAATAAACTCGATATGTTTATCCGATATTGAATTTTTAACTTTTATATAATAAAATTATCCCTATAGTAAATGTAACGCTAGACAGGCATATACAATAAATTATCTACAATTTTGTACCTACTTGACTTGCTATCGTGTGCTATTTTCGCAATCACCTTGTTATTTTCTAGTTGACTATAAAAGTATAAGTGAAAATGAAACACAAACCAAATAAGTAATTTCTCTTCCATTCCGCTAGTTGTCGCTAAAGGTGCAACGAATTTCCTTTTTATTAACATAATTATAAATAGTGTAAGACCAAGTCTCGACCTGTCTGTCTGTTAGGAAGTGATAATCATAAAACTCTACCGCACGAACGCGAATTTTTATACGGTTTTTATCATCAGATATTTTTAGCCGTATTGGGGCGGCTTACAATACTAACCCCAATCCCACGCCGCTGGTGGTAGGGCGCCTCGAGGGATTATATTTATAATATTGAGTTTAATTGTTAAATAATACCATTATTACTATTATTATTTCTCCATGAGGTTCGCCTGGTTAGCTACCACCCTTGAGCATGAGTCAGCCGCCAAATGACTCGTCGTGTTCCGGCTGGGAGCTTGAGAACCAGTTCTTTCTTTCTTTTTCTTCTCTTTTTCTTGGCCGGCAACGCATCAGTGATGCCTATGGTGGCTGATGTCCATGGGCGACGATAGCCACTTACCATCAGGTGGGTCGTTGCAGCTTGTTTGCCGGCTATTTCCTTAAAAAAATCTGATAAATGATTACAGAGGAAGGTAAAACAAGTATACTATTGGTGGTTTTTACTAGTATAACAACTAGTAAAAACCACCTAATAGAATGTATATGTAATCTGCTTCTTTTATGAATGGCAACGATGTTCGACGGTGACCACTTGCCATCAGGTAGCTTTACAAGTTTTTTGAAGCAAAAGATCCTTACTTACTAGTGCTGTAATAGTTTTATTATAAATCTTTCAAACGGTAGAGCAAAATTTTTCAGTATTTTATGTTTAGACGTCAGTTTTCCAAGTACACAATTCTATGGAACTTTTCTCGAAGGTCCCTCATAAACAGTGCAATTTTTATAGTTTAAATCGTAGGTTTAATATTATTACGTTAGTTGCATGTTCATTATGTCCAAAAACATATTAGTAAGTATTAAATAGTTAAATTAGATACATTATAAAAGTAGATTTTATTAAAGTATTCTGGCTTTAATATTAAGATCTCTTGATTTCATTCTTATCAGTATATGTCATATTTTTATATTTTAGTTTGAGGCGTGGTATATTTTAATAAATAAAAATGGATAAAACTAACTACTGAATTTATACAGAATCGAAACATTCTTCCGGCAATAGTCTTTCATACAAGTCTTTCCAATAACTGAGTGATATTTTCAAATTTTTACATTACCGTAGCTTTTTTAAAATTTTAACTAAGTGTTAGGATATAAGTTTATATTTCAACGAACAATTTCTGATGCATTATACCTACTGCTTTTTTAATATTATTAACGTTAATTTTTGTATTTACTCGTGTATATTTGAGCCTTGGATATGATTTGTATTCGATTTTATTAATAAGCAGCTTGTAGTGACGTTTCTTTGTAAAATTTGATCAGTAACAAATAACTACTATGGTGACTAACGGCCGGTCTCAATAATGTACTAACAGATGGAAGACTGTGGATAGGGCTACCATTAGTATGTCATCTGTCATACTTGTCAATTTTTCAGACGCAAATATTGACAAATATGACAGATAACATACTAATGGTAGCCCTATCCACAGTCTTCCATCTGTTAGTACATTATTGAGACCAGCCGTAAATCGATTTTAGGCTTGTATTTTGTGACTATCATTAATAATGATATTTCTATACGTACAGATCTGTTTGTGTCTCGATCGAAAAAACATTGCTAGATATAATCTATGTGTTGTAATGTTTAAATCTAATCTAGTTCTATATCTATATACCAAACGGGAATCATCTGATCAAGTTTTACAAATTGGCGACACGTTTGACGGTAGTTGTAAAACGGGACATTGTTTTGTATAATAATTTTACAGTTTACATTTGTGCCACACGTGACCATGAAAATATTATAATCAAATCAAAAAATAACCTAACGTGGTTTTTGAATAATATTGCAATACGATTTTTATTATGATTTATTTTGATTTGAATAATAATCCACATTGCTAAAGTTAAATAAACCTGGATGCATGGATATAATGTTAACACCAAAGAGTTATGGCAATAGTTTGTAGACACAAACGGATATTTATACGAAACAATGTCCTGTTGTATAATTATATTGAGTTACCTAAGTTTAAATGGTTTTGACTGATATTATGTAGTGAGTTATTTCAAGTTATCATTCGTAAGTGTGATCATAATGTGGTATTTGTTATGGATATGTATCTCAGTAGTCGTAGTGTTA
Source organism: Thymelicus acteon (assembly GCA_951805285.1). Classification (NCBI taxonomy): domain Eukaryota; kingdom Metazoa; phylum Arthropoda; class Insecta; order Lepidoptera; family Hesperiidae; genus Thymelicus; species Thymelicus acteon. The sequence continues at coordinate 6,189,299 of OX638218.1, forward strand.
AGTATATTTAAACCGATTAATGTAATGTTATATTGTAATTTTACCAAAAATTTCTTCGGCTATTTTTGTAACGTATCGTACGTATCCCATGTTGTAGCGATATGTCGTTTATTTATGTCGTCGTTTACAGGAAATGATGGTATAAATAAGAGCTACTGCTAGAGATGGTAGAGATTTTGGGCTGTTCTTTGTCAGTGAATATATTATCTTAGTAAACTTATACGTATAAAATCTACGTACGGAAAATATAATCTCGAAAAATAGCACTATTTTGCGTTTAGGTGTAATATAAACTTAAAATGGGGAAGTATTCATAATTTCAGTTGTTTTTTAAATTGAGCTTAAAAACAAATAAGCAAACTCGAACAACTGAGAGCTCATTTTTTTAGTTAAAACTCTTAAATGGTCGCCATTATATGTAATATTATTCCTAACGGAATTGTCTCAGCCTAATATTTGTCGAAAACTTTCATATGAACTGAACATCCCAATTGTGAAACTTAAATTCTCTTTCTAAATAATTTACTGCACTAAAATGCGATATATGTATTCACTGACGACCCGTAAACAAGTACTATTAATCGCCAAATGAATTGTTCAGTACAAAGTGTAGCAGATAGGAGCGTTGCTAATAGTGGTGTCTAAATCTTTGTAATTGTATGCAAATGAGCGAAATAAAATATTTAGATGAATTACTTGTCTTTTAATTATTTGAATCTTATAATTTATTTGATATATAAATTATTGATTAATAATTAAGGTAAGGATTTTACCATAAAATACAATTAAATAGACGACAATGAAAACTATAAATTAGCTTCAATAAAATAGACATGAGTATTACATACTGATGCGGAATAACAAAATAAACAGGAATTTATTATTTAATTTACTGCAAGTAATTACCTACTCTTATACAATTTTTGTATCTGCTGTTGACCGCCACTGTGCAAAGGAAACCTATCGTAGGTATGTTGGCATCCTTGAGCGCAGCCGCAAAATTACGAAAGACTAGACGAAGCTATCATAATTTGAAAGCGTGTTTAAAATTTAATGTCTATGTTGTTAACCGTTGAGAAATTGCCTCCTCTGGAGGCATCAGGTCATGGTTCTCATAAAAATGTAGTGTTTTCGGAACCAATGTGTAAATTTGCAATTCGACTTAATGTGGTGCTCTCATAATGTATAAGTACCTTTTAAGATTTGATTGAGCCATACAAATGATCATAAAAACTCGTAAAAATATTTTTTGTAAAAAAATGACTTTTAACATTTTTTTTCAATTAAAAAACGTAGTTGCCTTGTTGCCGTCGTATGACGATCATGTCATATAGCAACTAACTTTACGTCAGCCCCGCCCATTCTACTGACCTTAATGGCTCCAAGACCGTCGACAATATTTGACACTTTAATGAGGGAGAAGTGACGATCCGCTTCTTTACTACTGCGGCTATGATTTTTTAATATTAGAGGACTTGATTGGTGTCATTATAACTCAAAAATATTCCATAAGATAACTAACTTTGAAGCGTACCCAAATTATTGCTATTTTTTTTAGATACAATTAAATTATTAAATATTCTGATTTCAAATAAAATATGGATAATGTCACGGAAATATTCAGTTAATATCATCATTATAACATCGTCGTGTAAATATAATTATGTAATTGGTATCTAACGGTTTTTGTTTTTTAGAAAGATTGTAGTCAGTTATAAAGATGGTGACAGGATGTAACCCTTGATGTATGGACCTGTAATATTTAAAATGGTTTTTCTGATTGTTGACTAATTACTAATTATTTCACTAAATCATACAATTAATTATTTCACTGCTTAGCCCATTGCACAGGCTCACTGTTTCTATGAATGAGTAAATATTTTCGACCAAAATATAGTAGACGAGTAACCGCCCTCGCTTTGCTTCGGTTTTCTTATTTTTTTACACCTTGCGCTACATTATTGGAGTTTTATTAAGGATCCCTAATTTTTTTGAAAATATAATATAGCCTATGTTACTCGGGGATAGTGTAGCTTCCCAACAGTGAAAGAATTTTTGAAATCGGTTCAGTAGTTTCGGAGCCTATTCAATGCAAACAAAAAATCAAATCTTTCCTCTTTATATATTAGTATAGATATAGTATTCCAAAAAATATCAAGTAGATAGGTACCTACTGACAATGAATAAAACGTCCTGCACAAATCCCATAATAATGGTCACCCTCACAGCCTCATTGCATCATATTTTAATGTGTAAGACTTATTTTAATAATATGCAATTTGGCCATGATGTTACTGTAATGATGAGCAAGCTTTTGTCTTGTTGTATGACCTTGTTACTGAAGAATGTTTCTAACCTTGTTAGGTTCTATGGCTGGGACTTTTATGAATGAGACATTTATAAGGCATCTGGAAAATATCTGGAAACAAAATAACTACAATTTTATATATTTAAGACTCATAACCATACAAGTTCTGTACTAAGGAGCGATTTAAGTAACCATTAGTGACTCTTGAGTTGGGGCGTTACTTGTTAAATAACAATCTAGGCACTACATTCTATTAAAAAACAATTAGGCTAAGTCACATAACCGCGCGGTATAAGATCAATCTAAATAAATGGCTAGATTTATAAGTAGATAAGTACTTAATAAGCGTCATTAAACGGTTTTATTTGGCGTGCCCTGTTTATTTGTTTGGGTCAAATCTTGCAAGCCTAATAGGCATGATGACTGATTTTGAAATACTGTTCTATATTGTTGGGAAATATATTATAATTACAACGTATAACATATTTCCGCAAAAAATAAGGTTTAGTATAAAATAAATACATTTCAAATTATAAGTTTAAAATTCGCACCAAAACGCTTTAAACTGTCATGGCGTGGTGGTGACGTCATGCCTCAGGAAAACAAAAGACAATACGTCATTTTTAGTATGGTGATATTCATTTGTTTTAAGAAGCGTGGTAATTCGCGCTGACTGTATTGAGACTGACTGGCGTTTTAGCTAAGATGGCGGCTTGCCGTATTTTGTAGTTTTATTTTATCAAAAATATTGTTTATCTCACTAATAATAATACGATAAATGCGTGTTTTGTAATCCATTAATAGGGTTTCATTAAATAAATACATAATTTTAGTGATTTTCACTTACTGTCATCATGCCTATTAGACCTACTTCCATAAGGAGTTCAAATTTTACGTTTGCTTTAGTTCTGATGACAATGTATTTTTGTGATAAGATTGACCTGTTACTTCACACAGGTTTAGCTCCAGCCGATGAAACTCCTTAATGGTTAAGAGCACAGTCCCAATTTTTTTTCTTCAGTATCTTCATTGACAGCATAAAATCGTGTAGGTATTTAGTTTTTTAAACTATTACTTGTTTTCTATGTACTTACGTACTTAATTTAATTGTAATGTATTTGACGACCCGTGTGACGCAATGGTTACCATGTCATCCGGCGATCCCGCCACACCAATGGTCCTGGGTTCGATTCCCAGCGAAGCGGTTTGAATGATGACTTTGAATTTATATTCTCGGTCTTTGTGTGAATATCCTTGTCTAGTGTGTTGTCCATGGCACCCACGACACAGGATCCTAGTGTGGGGCCATGAGTGTGAAGCGTTATTTATTTATTTATTTGAAAACCCTGGTTAAATTTTATTGATTGGTTTAATAATGGAACCATCACAAAGGGATTGTGTTAAGGTGTGGTTAAGGTACCAGATGTGTAATAGTGTTTACTTTATTATAGTACGAGTAACCGCCCTCGCTTTGCTTCGGTTTTCTTATTTTTTTACACCTTGGGTTACATTATTGGAGTTTTATTGAGGATCCCTAATTTTTTTGAAAATGTAATATAGCCTATGTTACTCGGGGATAGTGTAGCTTCCCAACAGTGAAAGAATTTTTCAAATCGGTTCAGTAGTTTCGGAGCCTATTCAATGCAAACAAAAAATCAAATCTTTCCTCTTTATATATTAGTATAGATGTATTATACTATGTATTGTAGTATATATATACTATAGGGGTGCAAGTCAGTGACACGGGTAGTTAATGGGCAGGTATGATTGCGCAATAGTAAATGGCCACTGCGTAGGCTGTAGTTGTAGATAGTTTACAATAAAATGAGTCCAGTCTTTATTGTGCCATTTGTAAAATGACCGTGTAATGATAAGTCTGGGTACGCCTTTCTAAGTTTCACAATAACTTTGTACCGAGATAAGTCTACAAAATTAAACAAGTTAAATTAGGTAACAGAGCCTTTTATGAATTTAAATTAGATACTTCATCAATAGGGATAGAATAATAGGTAGGACTGCAAAAAGTTCAGTAGGTACCTTTAATTATACCTACCTACCTATCTAGGCAAATTTAATTTAAATTTAAATTTATTTTAATAGGACCTACCTCCGACGTAAAATAAGCTTTTGATATCAAGTTATCTATCGTCGTCGTGTCGTAAGAGGCAACTAAATCCGGCTCGCTGGTGGTAGGGCCCCTCGAGGGAATATATTGGTAATATTGATTTTAATTGTTTATTAATACCATTATTACTTTTATTATTTCTCCATGGGGTTCACCTGAAGAGCTACCACCCTTGAGCATGAGTCATTCACCAAACGACTCGTCGTGTTCCAGCTGTGGGCTTGAGAGCCAGTTCTTTCTTTCTTTTTCTTCTTTCTTTCTTGGCCGGCAACGCATCAGTGATGCCTTTGGTGTTGCTGATGTCCATGGGCGACGATAGCCACTTACTAGTGGATCGTCAGCTCGTTTGCCGGCTATTTAAATAAAAAATGCCTTTTCATTGAGCTTTGTTTAGGTGCTTACTATGTAGGGAAGGTACATCTGGTACATGCACAGGGTACAGACATTTATATCAAGGTACATGGCTGGCGAAGTGTTTTATTTTATTTGTTTTTGGTTTGTATAGTTACCTACCTTTCAAAGGTTAAATTGATTACTTGTCAAAGTTTGACTCATTGATCTCCTTGAAGTTCTTAGTGTTCCGTACTCGAATAGAAAAAACCGGACATTTTGAAAGCAGTTTTGGGTACTAGGTAACCTAGAAGCTCTGCAGCCCATAGCTTGGAGAGATGGAATCTCAACTACTCCTGTAAATTGGTACATAAAAGGAAATAACTAGGTAGGGACCTATTTCAAATTTTTTTAATGCCCGCGTTCCACTGCGAGCGATACGGACCCCGCACGAACTCCGTTCGACTCCCAATAGTCAATTTCATAGAAGCGCATTCACCGCAAACGAGTGAGCAGAATGGACTAAGCAAGCAACGGTATCATCATCATCCTGCCCATTTCCCAATTTTATTTGGGGTCGGCGCAATAACTAAGCAAGCAACGGTATAAAGTTACAAAATAAGTTGACATATTGAACGAGTTTTGCAGCAGAGTCCGCACAGACTCCGTAGGACTAGTAACGGTTTTTATAGAACTATTGTTTATTCCACCGCGAGCGAGTGAAGAAAACTGAGTAAGCGAGTTAAAAGGACTTCGCTGTGTCACGGTGTCGTGCGCTAGTTTTAACGGAGTCCGCTTGCGTATACGTATGCCCCTCTCAGCCATCCCTGCCGCCGCCATCGTCCTTTGTCGTTGGCCACGATTGTTTACTTATTCCGTGGATCAGTCCGATACGTATGTATGTATCTACTTTCTGTCTTTTATAACTAAAAGTAATTTTTAAAACAGCTCTAAAATATTTTTTAAATATTTATCTTGTAATCTTAAATTCGTATTAAATAGCCTCTATAGATTTCTTTCCTTTTCTTACTAAGTACCTATATTGGTATGTCAAATATTAATTTATTTATTGTATTATAAAACCATCGTCATCACCACACTGAAGGCACAAATTTATAAGGTCAAATCAAACAAACGCCTAAAGATAACACAGCAGCAGGCAGTATAGTGCAAACGCATTTCGTAACGCTCCCTTGGAAGGCCGCACGTCACTCATCTCACTCATCTCATTCCCCACCTATCTCACTCCGCGAAACTCGCTTGCAATGGAAGGCAAATTATAATTTTCAGTTTAACTCTTTCTCAGTGGAAGGCCGAAGCTCTTTTCGTCCTGCTATTTCCCGCTCATTACCCTTCCGCAGTGGAAAGCGGGCATAAGAATGAAAAATATGCAAAAATATGTATAAATATCCAACATATTTCAAAATGTACCTACTTTGAAATATTACATACATTATACCTACCTAGGTGCTAACTACCAACCATTTAAATATATACGGAACATGGCTCGGGCCCAGCGCACCCTTGGCTGGTGTCATACAACCAATAGGTACCTACTGAATACATTGTATCTACTGCATTTCGTTTCTGTAAAGCTTTTACTTCTGTAGGTACACTGTTGCTGTATATGCTGTAGTAGGTACTGTACTGTTAATGACCTACGGTGACCAAGGTTGTCACTTGTGGTTGTCACCATTAAGGATTGTCTGACTCAGAATAAGTTTCATTAGCAAATTAAACTAACATTAAATATTTAAACTTTTATATTAAGCAAGGAGATAGACAAAAAGGGTGGGTGGGTAATAATTTATAACGCTTTAAGAAGTACATATTAAAAACCTTTCATGTAAAATTGATTGTCAAAAACAAGTTTATAAAAAAATACTTGCTAAAATTTTATTAGATTTTATGAAGAGCCAAGCCCTTTACTCTATGAAACCGTGTCCTACGTGGGCGACTCAACGCAAACGCGATCGCGAAGCGATCCGATGCGAATTCAGTGCGATGGGGAGCGAAGCGGCGACTCTGTCCTACGTGCACGCGAATTGTCACTTCACCGCCACTGACATACGCCACGCCGCTGAAGTTCGCGCAAAAATATCAAACCAACTGATCGCATTCGCTTCAAACCGCGCCGCACCGCAACGCCCTCTACGTGCTTTTGGTGACGTAGGTCACTTCAATACATTGTATATCGACTGTTTGTTATGTTCGCTTCGCGCCGCGTCGCTTCGCGTTCGCGTTGTTTCACCCACGTAGGACAGCGCGTAACTCTACATCTCGACATCTCGGTTAAAACTATATCTATTGTATCTATTACATATATTGTCGATCAAAGGTCTACTACATAAAGAGAAGGTACGGTATATGGACATACGCCTGTAGTATGAACATAAGTAGGCATCTAGGCATACAAACAAGACATCAACAAGAACGAAGACCTAAAAATATACATTTATCCGTCTCACAGTCCCTGCCGTCCCTGGCTTTAAAATCAACCGTCTTTTTATAAATCACAAAATCCCAGACTTATCCGATAACAGGATTTATTTAAGTCCGAGTTACTAGATACGAGAAACACCTGGTCGTCACCGACTCACCGAATCATCGACTCATCGCTTACCCAAGCCGACAGCCCTACACAAAGCACCTGCGACGTTGCTGCAATTAATTACAATTGCACTTACATGCATGTCGATATTGACTTTGTTGACTTAATCGCTTTTTGCCTTTGTATGTAACTGGTGCCGTTACAACCGATTGCCACTTTACGTCTATGTTAAGTATAAAATTAACAAACATCTTTTTAATCACTCGTAATATCTCGTATGTCATTTCATGTCTGACTCTCGCATCATTATAATTCAATTGTCTTAATTACCTTTTTCACGTTAAGTTGATAATCGAGCTCAAGTTATGGCCGACTATTGAGTGTTTTTTTGTGTCAATATCCGACAAATGAGCACACGGGTCATTTGTGACGGTAAGTGCACCGTGGTCACTGCTGTAGAAGTCAGTGACATAAGGCAACATCAATCCGTTACAGGAGAGACGCTTAATAATGGCTCTCCGATATTGCAAAGGAAATAGGTACATGAAAAGTACATTTACTGTTCAAGAAAGAGGGTAGTACATATCTAGGCAGGTAAAAACATGTACCTATTACCTTGCATCGTCACGTCAGGATTTAAATTTTAACTGGATGAAGCCTTTATAATATTAAAGCCATATTAGTTGTTTAGCCGAGTGTGCCACAAGTAGGGGACCTAGAGCTTGTTCCTACTCAAATACAGTTAAGTGGAGTTTTTATTAACAAAATGTTTTGGATAATATTTTGGATATTACTCCTTGGTAGATATATTAATTAATGCAAATTGAATTCACAGAGTGCGCGTTTTATACAATGGATGACCTTTAGCCATAATAGGAAAGTGTCGTTGTTGAACAATTTGTTGATTGAAATTAAGTTACACACCTTCCACCTCTCTACTACTTAGTAGTAGGTAATACTTCACTTTTTCCATGACTTTCTACTTATTTTTATTTATACCACAGAAGACATAATGTATACTAATATTATAAAGAGGAAAAAAATTGATTGTTTGTTCGCATTGAATAGGCTCCGAAACTACTGAAACGATTTGAAAACTCCTTTCACTGTTGGGAAGCTACACTATCCCCAGGTGGCATAGGCTATAATTATTATATTTTCAAAAAAAATTAGGGATCCTTAATAAAACTCCAATAATGTAACCCAAGGTGTAAAAAATAGAAAAACCGAAGCAAAACGAGGGCGGCTACTCGTAATACATAAATAAATATATACACAAACCCTACAATCAATGTTTACTGCCACTTACTGCTGATGTCTTCATATTACAGGAGACACTGACCTTTGTTGTGTCTATAATTTATTTGGCCTTAGATACCTATTTCATTGAGACAACAAAAACTTCTTTCAATCCGCAAAAAAGTAAAAGTGTCACATAAAACTTCAAAGATTTTTGGTTGAAAATACTAATTTGCAATACTTATTTGGAAAAGCAGAAGTAAAAGAAATTGTAAGAAATGGCAGAAACGCTAGCGATGGATTCTGATCCAGAAATTATGAATAAATATTTGCAGAAATTGGGAGTTCCGGAAAAGTGGCGCATGGTTGATGTGTTGAGCTTGGAAGAAGATGCTCTGGCGTTGGTTCCTCGGCCGGTTCTAGCACTCATCTTGCTGTTTCCACTTTCGGAAGCATACGAACAATATCGATATGAGCAGGAAAACGAGATTCTGAGCAAAGGGCAAACTGCTCCTCAAGACGTATTTCATTTGAGGCAAGTCCTGAGCAACGTCTGTGGGACCATAGCTCTAGTCCACAGCGTTGCCAATAATACCCATCACATTGATTTGAACGATGGTCTTCTCAAGAATTACTTAAACGACGCTACAGGTCTCGACGCAGCAGCCAAAGGAGCCCTGTTAGAAAATTCGACTGCCATTTTCGAAGCGTATAGAGACCTAGTCAACGCAGGCAATGCCGGTAATGCTGAGAACAGTGAAGCCACGAACAACCACTTCGTTACATTTATTCATAAAGATGGATCGTTGCTCGAATTGGATGGACGCAAGTCTGTCCCAATCGATCATGGTTCTACAACCCCGGATGACTTTTTGAAGGATGCTGCAAAAGTGTGTCGTGATTTCATGCAGCGTGAACCGGAAAATATTGGGTTCAACGTTATTGCACTTGTTTCTATTGAGTAGTTAGTAATTTTCAATGTTTCTTATGACTCAACTTAATAAACTTGTTTCGTTTTAAGCAACTGTTTTCATATGCATCAAAATCAAAAGCACCATTCGTGGTCAATTATGATCGCTTAATAAGACCAGCCAGCAGAGGCAAGAAATGGAAGCATCATTCGAATTACGTGATGAGCTTTCGTATCGGCGTCACGCGATGCTCCACTACTTGACAAACAAACATTGCGTTTTTTAATTCCGCTCGCTGCAGCGCAGCAGTTAATGCAGCCAACGTGCAACGTGCAGCGGGCAATGAACGTCGATTTAAGCCCTTAATTCATAATTAATCTCCTCACATTCAACAAATCGCCTCTCGTCGCCGACCGCTGCGTCCACGTCTCAATTAAGAATCTGCGCACACTCGCAACACGACTCCCGCATTCCTCCTTAAAATTCTCTATCTTCGGAAACTAATTAAAAATTCGCCTCGCCTCCGTGGCCCGGTGTTCAATCGGGACGATATAACTTCATTTAAAAACGAGCAATCTTGTCCGAGATAAGGGTTGGCGAGAAAACAACGAAGAGCGGAGCTCGCACACGCGGCAGCGACGCGGCCTTACAAAAAGAAGATCCAAACAAACAAGCTCCAAGTTTTAAATGGAACGCGAGAGAATTCACCGCGTTAACTATGTCGATACTGGGAAGGACGCGACATCGGTAAGTCACGTCACCAAATAAATGACGCCAGCCCTGAAATAAATATATAAATATTGTATTTGTGTAAATAAAGAAAATAATGCGGCGCGGACCCGAAATGCTTTAAATATTCAAATGAAGCGAGCCGAGGTGAAATACGAAGGTGCGCTCGCTCGAGTTGAGCCCAATTAAATCGATGCCACTGAGGTAGAAATTAAAAACAAAAGGAGGATGACGGGGGTCCAGCGCATTTTTCTCATGAGTATTATTAGCGCGATGTCAACCCACAAAAAATGGACTTAGAGGATTGTCGTGCCCGCGATCATTATCGATAACATCCCCCGTTTTGTATTGTTTTGATAAGTGCGATGCTGTTGAGCCCCGACGTTTTGTTGACATTTTACACGCGCTGTACACAGATGATCGATATGGGACTAAATTAGTTGAGGGATTCCGTCGGAGCTGTGTTTCCAAGTGTTTCGATCGATGTTCGACCTATAATATTGATCGTTGATGAGAATGGAGTGTCAATCAAGGAATGGTGTGGTGTGTAACAAAATCTCAAACAGCATTCAGTGCGGCCATTACTCACTCGGGGGCCTGGTGAGAACAGATTTAATATTTGCCTATAAATCAATTACGAACGTGTGGCCAGTTCACTTAGCGCTCTGTTATTGTACCTTTCTTTAGTAGAGTGATAAATTGCCTCCCAAGCCATCCGACTTTAGTGTTTTAGTGGTACTTGAGGGGATATTAAAAGTATGTTTCAACGATATTGTTTTGGTTTTGTTATCATAATCCATTACTTGTTATTATACGTTCAATAAAATAAAACAAGGCAAAATGTATTTAGTATGTTATGTTTGTAAGCTATTTTCAAGTATGAGTATATGACCATTGATTAGGTACTAATAATAGACGGGGCTTCAAAATAAGCATTTTTTAAGGATTCAAAATACTGGACAGAATAAATTCTTCAACTGGGTGCAGGAAAATGCAAAGTTAATTTTTATATCTGTACTTAAACGAACAAGCCATGTGATGATTTACTGATTCCAACTAGAACTTTTCTATCAATCTCACTCGAATTCCTCATCGTCATCCAGCACCCTACGGAGAAAGCTATGCGCGGTATGAAACTACGTAACTTGCATATTCCTAATGATGAAATCCCAAGATGAATAAACCATAGGCAAGTTATGTTATGGTACGGAGGAAAGGAATTGAGGTACGGAAGAAAGGAATTAAAAGTGCTTTTTTATTTAGTTAATTCTATTGTTTTTAGTTATAGTTACCTACATTAGAAACAACCAGGAGAGGTTAATTTCAGTTTTTAATGGGATCATCACAATCTGAAATTGGTTAGGATCTTGCTGTGGGATACTGAGATTGTTTTACATCAGAAAGACGTAAAACGATTACATACTAGTTTTCTATTTCCACATTAGGTATAGGAGAGCTAGACGCTTCGTAATCTCTTTCTAAAAAGAAAACTAGACCTCGGCAATAATAATAAGTGCAATGATTTGCAAATGTCATTTTTCTTCTGAGAGCCCCCATAGCGCCCCATGTTCAACTACCTATTACGTTGGAGTTCATTAACGCCCGTCGACCTCCGCTCAGCAGTTCGATTTATTCAAACAAAATGCATTTATTTTAAACAATGAGGATCTAAGTGCTTATTGGAAGATTTACCTCTCTACCGCACCACTAACCATGACCTTTACCAACAATAGGGTTACATTACTGGCCCTGTATCAGGATGTTTATTTCTACGTAGGCTAAAGCAGCAATGGATGCTACTGCAGGGATATTAATAAAACTTCAAGTTGGAATAAAGTGCCTAAGTGATGGCGCGATGTAAGGTTCCCGACGGGGGATCCGTACCGGCCTACCGACGCTCATCACTATTCAATAAGTTCCATTTATTGAAATTACATAATTGTGTGTGAATAATGACGATTGTGATGAATCTTCTTGGGCGATGCGAGCGACTTAAACGCGATTAACTTTTGACCGGAGTACGATATTAATAAGCTGTCCATTCAGTGTTGCCTGTGTTGCTCCGGTACGAGGTACGACGGTACGCTAATGACATGGAAATAGTGTTGCTAGCTGTCGCGTACTTCATGATTTATGTCATGAGCCACTCAATGGCTTATTGTGTGCTTTGAAATGTTTTAGTGTTTTTACTTATTTTACTTATCACGCCTCTTTTCACGTGCATTGATGGTCGATACCATTTTTAAACTGTTTACTTTTATGATTGATACCCGTATGTAGAATGATGACGACCTTGTAGCCTAGTTGATAGCGACCCTGCCTGCGAAGCGAGGGATCCCGGGTTCGATTCCCAGCCGGAGCAGATATTTACCTATGTGAGAGATAAATATTTGTACTCGTGTCATGGGTGTTATTGTGATATGTTATATGTGTCGTCCATGGCTCCCGAGTCCCGCGACACAGGTAAAAACCTACTGCGGGGGTATGAGTGTGAAAGCGTTTATTTATTTATGTAGTGTATGTGTGTATACTATTTAGATATCTATATTCCTGAGTTCTTATTTTAGTCGAGATTAAATTATGTGATACAGGAGCCAATGATCTTCAGGAGACATCACACGTAATTGCCTCATTCCTTGTCCAGAAGGGTCCAACAAGGTTATCAAGCACAGAAGGTTATCTAGAACTTGATACTGCAAACTATCAAGATATTTGTGATCTAAAGTATAGAAGACATATTGTGTGGTATTCTGAGTACAAGGAAAAAGCTATCCCGCTGTCCAATTACTCACGAATTTATCATTCGGTTTGCAAATGGCGGCGATAAGTCTAGTGGAAGGAAGGGAACACAGCTATAATTTCGTCACATGATATACTGCAGGCGTGCGACATCGCAAAAACAGTTGGAGTTACCTACGTTGATGTACATTACTGGGCTCATGAATAAAACATGATCCTGGTTTTCGTCACCGACTGTTGGTACCCGTAAAGCCGGGTGTGCACAGTTGGCAAATAAAAAAATTATGTGTTGTAGCCAGTAAGCCAACCTAAGTAATAAACATAACCAACCAACATATTAAGTAATAAATTCCATTTTTTGTATTTGATCATTAGTATCATCAAAATTCATCTTATTCAGATGAATTCATTTTCGGGGTTTGCGCCCATCACAGACATGTAATTCCTAGGCGCCCATTAACGAGTTTCAGAAAAGATGCGGGTTAATTCTTGGCGTGCCTTAAATAAATAAATAAATAAAAATAAAAAATAAAAAACTCAGTTTTCGTTTCTTGTAAAATAGGGTTCTGTAAATAATAGGTACCTACATAATAATATTTTTAGGAATTTCGTACGATACGCTGATTGGCTTAAACCCATTAATGGCTCTCTACTAAGCACGGGTTTCTCCTCTTGAGAAGGCCTAAAGCATACTCCATCACGCTGCTCCAGTGCGGACTGGTGGAAGTTCAACCCAAGTGTCGAAAGTTTTTATGTCACCAGTAGGCCTCCGACATGGCAATGTCTATTCTACGATAACAACTGGACCAACGGCTCACAAAACGACAGGTTTCCTTAGTCCTTGCTCTATTATTTTATTATGCAATATTGTTTGTATTTCTGTGTGACGTTAGTGGACAGTCGTCTTAAGTTTGAAAGTGGGATGATATGTACAACTGCGTCCGACGGGCCTTTTACGACTTCCGAGAACCGGCGACCACGATGAGATCCACTGAAAACGGTAAAACTATTATATCTTAAAGTTGTGTTTATAAATTAGCCGCTGTGACCGCCAGCCGCCTGCCGTCTGGCCAGCCACGGGCTGTGAGCGGACTTCGGAATCAGATTCTTGACTAGGTCGTGAAACGTGATAGGCGCAGTTTTATTAGTTTTCTCAGAGGTCTATACAATCTGTCACATATATATATGTAACATAAGAAAGTACATGGCTCAAAATCGGCAGCTGAATCGATTCCACGTATTTTTAAAGTAGGTAATTTTTTTTCCCTAAAAGAAATTAAAATTAAGTAAATGATGTCACCCAATTCTTTAAACAGTCGAAACAAACAAAAATGAAACTTAAGTCAATGCAATAGGGTCCTTTCAAGCATTATTATACTGAGCCACAGCCACAAACGCACACTGCCAAACGTACGTAGTTGTACGACGTAAAAGAAATTCACTACAAACGCAATAGATCAAAAAAATATTATAAAGAAAGTTCGCACACTTCCTTACGTTTTCTCTCTTCCGCATATTTAAAAACAGTCGGGAGGAAGCGAGACGTAACGATGGTATCACTCCCGGCCGGCGGTCACGTCCCGGCCACCGGCGCCGCGGCGGCTTTTATGATCTACGATTTAGTAAATTAAAAATTAAACAGTCACCCCGCACGCGCCGGCCTTATCAGTGAATGGATAGTGTTTAGGTACAGTTTCCTAGGTCAGCTGATTTGACCCTACTAGACTTTTTTCTGTTTACGTTTACTGTTTTTTACGTGTTTATTTCAAACATTCCATTAGCGGTGAGGATCTAAAAAATAGAATAATAGCTGCATTTGACGTAGTGAAAAGTGACACTGTAGTATTAAATAAACTTAACGACAATTACAAAAACGTGCATCATATTTGTGTATCGAACAAGGTGGTGGACAATTTGAAAATGTCATTAAAAGACGACGCCGCAGGAGTTGATAGGAGTATAGGAGGATGAGGAGGGAAGAAACCAATTATTATCAGACTTGTAAGTTACCTACCTACACTAACTAAATTTAATTGGTTGTTTAATATTTGTAAATATTTTTATAATTCACAGCTTTCAAACACGCAGTCTTTTTTAATTTGTTGTATTATTACTTAAGTCCGATTTAAACGTATTATGTAGTTAACTAAATTTTAAGTGAATAATTTATTAGTGCGCGTCCAAACATAATAATTTAGTAAAGCTCTTTAGTTCATACAATTCTTCACAACCTACTTATCAAACTTATGCATTTTACTAATTTTAATTAAAAAATGCCTGCTCAAACGTGTTAAGTGATAAGCCCCGCCCATAGAAAAATTTCTAAATCACTTGTTTCCTTGCGTACTAAATTTTAAGTACTAAATTGTCCGTTTACACCTACTAATTTACTTAAAATTTAGTTAAGTTTTTAAAACAATAAATATTTCAATAAATATCTTATCATCTTAATGCCAAAACGATTGACATTGTATTAATCAAAATGATTCAAAGTCGACAGTCCAAAGATTGTAAAAAGTGATTGAAAGAGGGAATCATAATTTGTTTATGAAACAATTTATCTTAGTACGATTACCTACTATTTTAGGCATAATTCGTTTTCGTCCATCAGCTGCTATCGCCGCGCGCGCGCCGGCCCCCGCGGCCCTCGTTGTAGCCTGTGACGTGGGTCTCACTCTCATGTGTAGGTACGTGAGTCTGTATGCTTGCGTAGAATATTATGAACATTCTTATGACTTATCCCTCTACGAGAACAACTAATATCTTGAATAACAATTATTAATAAAGCTAATAAAAAATATTTCAGTGTATGTATTAAGATTAAAACTGAATAGGTATTCTAATTGGGGTGTTTAGGGGTGTACGTCATTTATGCATTTAATGTAGTGAAAAGTGACACTGTAGTAGGTATTACATAAACTTAAACTTATTACTGACATTGTTTAATTCTTTTGTTCTTTAATGTGAGGTTTAATCAATGAGTTCAAAATTGTTCACAGTCTACAGTACAAAGCCTGAAAAATGTAATGGAAAGAGAGAATCATAATTGTTTAGTATTTAATCTTCTTACCATTACTTACTACATATTTTATGTAATGATCGCTCGATCGCTAATAGTCAGCTGTTTTCGTTGGGGTGTACCTCACACACGCGCGCACCGACCTTGTATACGTAGCGCTCGTTCGCTCTCATGTGTGCGTGCGCCGCTGGGTAGAATGTTCACACTTTTCGTTCGAAATGAGTATAACTCATTTCTTAAATAAAAAATTATTAAGCTATAAAACACAATTAAAAATACGTGGAATCGATTCAGTTGCCGATTTTGGACAAGGTACTTTCTCAAAGTGAGTAAATTCTGTTATACGTTGTATACATTTAATTATCATTTATTTATGTGTAGCTAAAGTCGGTAAAAGTAGAAGTCTTTGATTTTTAAAGTACGAGTAGGTATTAAGTGTCTAGTAACTTAGAAGAAATTTCTTGCAGTTCTTATATTTAACTGACTCCGAATGTTATGGATAACTGCAAGATTTATCATGATGTCATTACCGAATAAAGTAATCATTAATTATTAATAGGTACACACACAACATTCGGAAACACAGTTTACCAAACCATTCTAATAGGGATGTCCTTCGCAGAGCTAACGTTCAATGCACTAGGTCTCCTCAACAGCTCATAGATACTAACCGAACATTACCATCATTACCTTTGATTACCTGTGTAAACATACGCACGTTACACTAGTGATACAAGATATAAACTATAAAAAATAGATCCCTTATTTATTTTACTACAGTAATGATAAAATTCGTAGGCATAATATGCAAATTAGCATTCGGCAATCAACGGATGCACTAAACGCAAGGTTAAAGGGCCGCCCGCGGCGCACAGCCTCGTAGCTCCCTCAATACACTCTGTAACATTAATGACTAGATACTAGGTTTTTTCACACAAAGCAGTTTTGCCGTTTCGAAACGCACTAACGTGCACCAGTCATATCTAGCTATCCAACTTCAAACAGGGCTAACTATCGTTATTTTTCGTCTCCTTTATTATTCGTCTCCTTTATTAATTAGTATCTTCTGCTGACATTAAAAGAAAATTTCAAATCACACATCACATGTAATTTCAGAAAAAAATAACTAGTCGTCAAAGCGCATACTTTCATATTTTTGTGTAAATTAAGCGATAAATACTGCTTCCCAACTTCAAACAGGGCCATGCCGTTCTTTGTCTAGAGCTAGAGTCATTCTTTAACTAAATAAGATAATTTAAAATCTAACTGTTGCAAAAATGGTGTAACTGCAGAAAAAAATTAATCCGTTTGCTTATCGCGAACGTCTAAAAACCGCCGTTGTCACATCGTCAAACCGCACGGTTAGAGAATCCTACACAGAACAGATTCTACTTGTACAAATGCAATTTTATAACTCAAACATTAAGCCAGCAGTACTCATAAACTCAACACTTGATTGATAAACACTCGTCAGTTACACCGGAGCGACGGTCGCGTTATGTCGCTACCAAACGACTTTAAAATCGCGGCTTTTCGGCGTTTACTGCACACCTCATGAAGTAGGCCACTTAAACCCCGCAATATCACTAACTTGCTCGTCTTATGCCCGGACAAGCCTTTAAAACCAGTCATATAATGTCCCTTGAATGTAAAAGGACATTATGATCTGGTAAACCCGGCGGCCGATGATTAAAAAGGCACATTTTTCTTTACTACAAATTAGATGTGCAAAGTTCTTCTAAATTACTGAATACTTTATTGGCTACAGATGCTCTCTGTTTGCCGTCACAAAGTTACAAGCGTCTATTAAACTAAAGAACATGATTGCCTTCTTTCATTGTATCACTAATCATTAAAATATATTCGATATGAAAAGCAAGATAAAACCACTCACACGGAAGCCGTTTAAATACAAAAACAAACACAAATGCTTTGATCTCCCGAGATTACTCCCTGCATACAATTTGGAAGTCGAGTTAACTAAATAATGAATTGATAAAGCACCTCACCGGCCCGGCCTGGCGGTCTCTGTAAATAAATTATAGTTATGTCATACGTGACATCTAGTTTCTATTAGAACGGCTAAGAAATTCGGATGGTAACAGTATCGGTCGAGATTCTACGAATCCGTGCCTATGTGTAACTGTCCGGTTAATTATTAAAGTGCTAGTAGTGGGGAGTGGGTAGATTAATGAGTGGCTACCGCAGGCTTATCGCAGCATCTGGCCCCATGACTGATCATCTGTCGTGCGCCTGCGCTTGCGGCGCAGTGATGGACGTGCGGTGAAAGTATCGATGTATCGATGTTTTGATCGCGTTTCTTTATGTGACATTGCACAGGATGACTTGTCAGGATCCTGTCGTTGCGTGTCATGTATCGACATCGTATTAATATCTGCCCAAGTGCTAAAACGTTCATTACAGATAATGATCGTGAGATACCCACAGACTGGTTTGAGTGAACTGGTTCAGAATTGTTGATCAATTTAAGTTCAAAATTACTTTGCGTACAATAGTTTAAGTACAGATATTTTTACTTTGTTAACAAAAAGCGATTTTTATTCTAAAGAAACTCTTCCGAGTTACCTATCGATGCAAAAATTCCCCGTGATTAATGTTAAGAAATAATAAATGAAAACGCCAATTCGCAAAATTCTTATATTCACTCGTCGAAAATCGTCGATAAATATTTAAAGCTTTCTTAATTATTCAAGCTTTTAACCCAGATACAGTTTGGATTTTAATTAAAATACTAAAAGGAAACATCGACAAGTTGTTTGGCATACCATCTTCCCTATACGCCGTGATATGACAGTGGCATAGCTTCTCAGAAGTCATACTCATCGAATACCTTACGAGCAATGCTCCATTCGAAGTTTTTTCTCCTCTATAGTTTTATTGGGTGCATTGAAATATTTTTGTTTAGATTAAACGACGTTTAGCCAGGAGATCGGTACATTAGGATTAATGTCAGACATCAGTTATTCGTTTGTCTCTTTATATTGTTAGACTGACGGGAGCTATCTTGGAGTGTAGTATGTGGTGCTAGGTGTACGGACTCGTCAACTGGATGAAAAATATCCAATTGTTTGTATAATTGTTAAGGTCCGTGTTTTTTTATGATCACTGGTTTCTTTATTGGTTTTATTGATCCCTAAAACTTTTATATGATACTCTAGTGCTTTGCCCGCGTTTTCCGGGGTTAAAAGAAAGGGGTAGGTACTTTGAAATGAAATGAAATGAAATGAAATAACTTTATTTGTTGAAATGTGGTTATAAAGTTGGTCAAGTATTATGCAATCTATCTCACATTTGCCATAATATTATGGCGTACAAATAGTTTTAGTATTATAATAAGTTTACATTATTTATATTATTATTACATTTTAAATGACAATATTATTTTAACTTTATTACTCCTATATGTTATTCTAAATCATGGTCTACCTTTAGACGCTTTCTTTTCTTTCTTTCTTTTTCTTCTGTCTTTCTTGGCCGGCAACACATCAGTGTTTGCCTGGTGTTACTTCACCAGGCAAACACTTCACGTTCCCTTGATCTGGTAGATCGTCAGTCTTCAGCTTGTTTGCCAGCTATATCCATAAAAAACACTACATATTTTATTTAACATCCAATTATATCACAACCAACTACAGCGTACTAACACCATCACCAATTTCTTCTACCCACATCCATCATCATCAACTACTACCATATTTATCCACCACTGACACCGTTTACCACTTCAATAACTTTAATTATTTCTTTCTTAAAACAAAATACATTTCAAGCAATTCAAAGCAATATCACATTGTAACTTTGGTTTGTTCTTTAAAATATAAAACTTACCGAGAACGAGTTTTTTAAACACACTCCTTTTGGTATCTGACATTGTATTCGTAGTTCAAAATTCGTAGAACGAATGCCACAAACAAATCTTAAACCTCTACACGAAACAAAAATGATGGCCAGACTAGACCAGTCGTCCATCACACCACTCATTACATAACATTATCGGTATGCATCCGATCGTCCGATCCGGGATTCCGAGATCGATTGATGCTATCGAGACTCCACTGATGTATGGATTACTTGCTACTGGGGACGGTGGGATGGGCCTACTGCTTTATGAACTCCTGGTAATGGTCATTTACGATATTAATTTTATAGCACCCAATTATCAGAGAGTAATTATGTATTTAACGTTCCAATAAATATATTGATACCTACCAACTGGTTGACCTTTAGCTATTAAATTAAAATTAAATATTGGGCATAAATGTTGGCCAAATAGGTACTAAACACGACAATTAAATAAGAACATGCGCTTTAAGGAGTTTCATTCATGGGTTGAAATCAATATTCATAACATAATATATTGATAATAATATCCCTATGCAAAGCTCTACCACCAACCGGTTTCTTTCGCCTCTTGCAACACCCTGGCATGGAATTGGGGAAAGTACCTTTACTAGGGTGTCTCAATGGGGCTCGAAATTGTGTATTCTGCCATCAGTGGACATTTCTTGTGGAAGAAGAAGTGGAAGTTCTCTCGTTTTAGAGTTATTGAAGTTTGTACCATCCAGCTTAATTTCAATGGTTATTCGTAAGTGTGAATGAGTTCCTTTGCTAAATAATAAGAACATCTATGTAGCTAGCTACTTTTAATCATAATCATAATCATTTTATTGCATCATGCTTACATACAATGAGATCTTAAAGTATATACTCTAGCCGTATTGGGGCGGCTTAGAATACTAACCCCAATCCCACGCCGGATGGGTGTCGTAAAAGGCGACTAAATCCGGCCCGCTGGTGGTAGGGCCCCTTGAGGGATTATATTGGTAATATTGATTTTAATTCTTAATAATTAATACCATTATTACTATTATTATTTCTCTATGGGGTTCGCCTGGATAGCTACCACCCTCGAGCATGAGTCAGCCGCCAAACGACTCGTCGTGTTCCGGCTGGGGGCTTGAGAGCCAGTTCTTTCTTTTTTTTCTTCTCTTTTTCTTGGCCGGCAACGCATTAATGATGCCTTTGGTGTTGCTGATGTCCATGGGCGACGTTTGCCACTTAACATCAGGTGAATCGTCAGCTCATTTGCCGGCTATTTCCATAAAAAAAAATACAATATATTATAATTATAGTCTAAGCATGAATCCTGTTAGGGCGTAGTAATATTTAACAATTTATTCGGGATTTAATTCTAATTATTCAATTATTAAGTATTTAAATTACTCTCATTATTTAATATCAACAAATATTATTAATTTAAAGAACTTAAAAATATAAATACATAATTTAATCATGGTTTGTCAATTAGTAAATTCATTCATCAATTTAAATATTCCTGCAGGGAGTAATAACATTTAGATATGAGATGTGTTTATAATTTATTTATAAATGCTGGATTAATTTAATGTAAACCTTCCTCCTCTCTTCCTAAAATTATTCGTAAAATATTTAAATGTTACCACTCCATGATCATGATTATAGTCGTTTTCTGTTATAGGCATCTTCAATCACCTAACATCTTGTTCCAAATTTTTGCAAATTTTGCAATTAAGACGACTATTACAATCAGAACCTTATCGCCAACAGTTGCTTTTATGGTTCTTCAAATTATGATTAAAACTGAAATGTAAAATGGGTTTCATGTTCTCTTCAAGTAAGTTTTGCAGCGATCTTTGATGTTACGGATACATACCTATTAAATGGCGATGAAGACTTATCATAAGGTGGTTCGGCTGGTTATTAATCGACTATTTATGAAATGGATTACTACTAATTTAATAATAATACTATGACTCAATATTAGTGACTTAAAATGTCCATTTAATTTCTTATTATACATACATATGTAATTTATTCTCTAAGCATATGACAAAACGTTTTATACTTTCAACTAAAAAATTTAATGTAATAAATGTCTAACTATCCATATTTTAATCATGACATTCTCCTGCTGTTTACTAGCCATCATCAACTTATCACCGATCTCCTCCCACAAACCAAAAGGATTCCAAAGCTCGGATGACACCTGTACATCATATGTATATCGAGTGGCAACCGGTAGTCCCATATACATAATTACAATTGTTCATTTAAATACAAAGGCTAATTTAATAAGTGACCCGACTCCCAAATGTCAAAGCCGTTCAAATAAAAAACAAGAAGAGGTATAAAGAAGGATGGCGTTCGGACGCAAACAAACAGAACGCCCAAGCCGGTGTCATGGGAAATGAAACTTTTTATACTTCAAATAAATTGGGAGTCATTTTTTAAGCGACTCTTTTTTGTTTGGGTATTGAGCAGTGGTACAATGGGTGGACAAGCACGGCTGTTAGGTAACATTTTTAACATCATTATAAGTGAAATGCCATGACTGATGGTGTTCGTCCCATGCTCGTTACCTCGCTCGCTCACCGATTCTAAGAACTCCATCTTCACGTAGGTGGCTTCATGTAAACTTACCTTTTAATAACGTTATATTAATTATTGTCTCCTTGGGATAGAGCATACGAACGATATGTTACCATTTTTGGTAATCGCATAAAAAGGTAATACGTTCAGAATTTGTAAACAATAATTAAAACACAAAGATGTAATCTAGATCGTTGGATATAGTTCGCGTGGAAAGTTTACGTAGCAGATATTAATTGTTTAATTTCATGTTAAATAATTTAAAGAGTAAAAGTTGTCACAACCAACTGTTACTAGTTCAATTTATTAGCAGTTTAACTGAATGCACGGAACAATTATAAAACGTTTATAAAATATTAATCATCTTTTCTTTAACAAATTATGGTGCCTCAAGAAATTGTTGATTGATGTAAAAAGTTTTAAATTACAATGGTCACGTAGTATAAAATTAGCCCAATGTAGCTACTTATAAATACAAAATGCTGCATTGAATAACAAATATCAACTACCTATACAGCTACAACAATATTCCTACTTCGCATTAAAATATCGAATAAAATATTCTACATCATTGTACAGCTCATGTCTTTGAAATATTTTTAAAAAGCTAGCCGATTTTTTTGGTATTTATCCAATAAATTTCATTCTATTAGATCTCCAGTAGCGCCGTGGGAACCCCCGCAGCCTCTTTCTCACCCATAAAACTACCTTTTCATTAATCTATTAGCATTAGGCAGATCAAAATAAACGTTCATTGACTATCCGATATGTCAAGAGTGATAACTGTCTACTTAATTTTAAGTTTTTAATACTTTTGTTTGTGTAATGTTATTACATCTTTATACTGTATTATTAGGTTTTACAATGTTGTTGCTTTTTGTTAAGTTCAATTAATGTTCATTAATCTTTTGAGAAATGTACAGACTCAAGTAAAATCTAACGTAGCGTAACGTAACGTAGCGTAACGTTAACGTAACGTAATGTCAATACAGAAAATAATTAATTAATTTTAGCTTATGAAATATTTTAAAATATTTTCCTGTAAACACAATTAAATTTTTAAATTCTTCATTTACAAAACTGTTTTTCTTAAAACATTGGAGATCGGAAATTATAAAAATGAATTAAGTATAATTTACCTACTTATTACTTTATCGGAATTCAAATACTCAGTTTTGTGGACAATTGGCTGCTCTTCTACTTATCTTTATATCTATTTAGGAATCACATAAAATTAATAAAATCATTCGGTGACAGATCTGACCCGACAGGAATCCGGTAGGCATACCGAACTAGGAATCGATTCGGGTTAGATGTCAGCGGAGGAAAATATTTTATCTTATCCCAATGTAGATTGTGGGTATATTATATTACAGTACGTTTATTATATTCATATCAAAAACATACAATATAGTATAGTTACCCACAAACTAATCTACTCTTTCACACCAAACGTTCAGTTTATACCTTCAAGTTCTATAGCATCTCTAACGGCCAGGTACTTTTCACACGGCGACCACGAATTCCGTCTCTAGTTTCAATCAGATCAGGAGATACCCAGAGATTGGCCCCGAGCTATAAAAACATCGTAACTACCCACCATTTTTAAGCATCGACAGAATCAGAGACTGGTGCTTTGAATGTCGATAAGAGATGATAAAGTAATGGTTTCGATAGGAGACATTGCTACCGAATCTGATACGCGCCGGTAGCTCACATTCGGTCGTATCGGCATATTAAATTCCATTCTAATAACCGGCTGGTTGACATTTGAGGAATGTTTCATGTCAAAACTTTTTTCGGCTTATTAATGCGTCCATTAGAAAAGTAATCGTATGCGTCAGTTCTGTTCGCATTGTGTAAGGTATCTCATGTAAGCGGTTCGCGATCGGCATTGTTAGAGACTGTTCGTTCCGTAAACAGTGATAGATAATAATACATATTTTAATATTATACTTACTTGTAACTCTAGCCATTGGTAAAAAGCCATCCAGTACTTTTTGAGATAATCGGCACATAAATCAGGATATCGCTTTATGCTATGAAATTAGGGCAAATAACTTTCACATTGTTTGAGCTTACCTAGAGCCACGGACCTAAAAAAAGACGGACGTAATCCCAACAACAAATTCAGTGAAGCACGTACAAGTACACACACCCACACATTGACAGCAAACTGCGTCAGTCGCGAATCAAAAATTACGCACACATGGTAAGCGGGCGGCCATTGCTATGCTTCACTCTCAATTAGACGAGGTTAGGTCCGTCTTTTTTTCAGGTCCGTGCCTAGAGCCCTAACAGCAAATTGAATAGTTTCCTTGCAATCTGGTGAGTAATCCCTAAATTACACTAACAAATTTAATCGTTGTGTTCATACTGCCTGAAGGTTGACTGGGAGATAATGCTTTTATCATTAAGTCCGCCTTTGTCATCTGTACTTATGTATGGGGCATAAAGTTTTAAAAAAATAAATACATAAATTTTGTGCTACTGGAGTACAAATTACAATTTAGATTACAAATAAGTCTGATGTATCTTTAATACCTTCAAAGTGTTATACACATTATAAAAAAGCAAACCATGCAAGCTTTTGCGTAGGTATAATTAATAATTATTTAACTTTTTATTATAATATGTCCTAAAAGGTGAACAAGTTTTTAGGAAACTACATACACTGTGTAGAATTGTAGAGTATGTAATTAAACTACATAGGTACGTACTACGCATGTATATACTAAGTACTTAAAATAGGTACCAACTACGTATAGACGTAGACCAATCTACTTTTTATCTAGATTTAAATTTTAAAATATTCAAAGTTTTTATGGTCCAATTGCTAATTATTATCTTACTGTTAGAACGCAACTTGACCGAAAATTTTCTTCTTTCTTGTTTACATTCAGATATTTTAATAGGTTACTTCTTAGAGAAGTAGGACTCGATTATTAGTTTTAAAATAATAAAATTAAAGAGTTCTCGAAAAACGTAGACTTACTACAACTTAATATGTAGAGCCGTATGGTATATGCCATGGCTGTATATTACAAGCATTCGTAATTATTGATTTTCTAGAGGTCTCGTTCTCTTATTCGAACAAAACACATTAACCGGCATACGAAGCTGTTGACTTTAGCGGTACAAGACAGTACCTATTAAAGTTTTTTCTGGTCAATGGGCGATAGGCAGTCCTTGTTGTAACGGAACGACAGCGGGACTCCAAGCAAGGCTGCTGTTTTATTATATTTTTATTGGCGATTAGCATAAACTTTTGCAGGGCGTACCATTAAGTTTTATTGTGGTATTTTATGTTAAACGTTATAAATATTTGCAATTTCTTCCTCTTGAATGTCTGTACGGCGATTAGGGTTTCAGCGTGAGTATTCTGTGGACTCATTTATGGGTCGTATACTTGGTTTACCGACGCCATTCTAGATAACGGTATTGACGGCTTTTAGATTAGGCTCGTGGCCCCCGTAATGTGCTCTTGGGTACATAAAATTAGCGCGACGTCGTTCGTCCTCACACATTAACTTTACAAAGCAATTAACAACGACGATTGTCGGTTTGTTAGCGTTTTTAATTCGAGTTATTTACTTAACAGTCTAAAACGGAGACTGTTTTTTGTTTATAAGTGCTATTTAGTTCACGATTGTTTTTGAGTTATTTTAATTCATTTTCGGCAACTCTCTCAGTAATTCTATGTTATAGAGATCAGTAATGCTTTATTTATTACGAGTAACCGCCCTCGCTTTGCTTCGGTTTTCTTATTTTATACACCTTGGGTTACATTATTGAAGTTTTATTAAGGATCCCTAATTTTTTTAAATATAATATAGCCTATGTTACTCGGAGATAGTGTAGCTTCCCAACAGTGAAAGAATTTTTCAAATCGGTTCAGTAGTTTCGGAGCCTATTCAATGCAAACAAAAAATCAAATCTTTCCTCTTTATATATTAGTATAGATCAAATGGCTATTTAGCTTTTACTCTTTCTTTTATTGCCTAAAGATCTTTTATTTGGCTGAAGGTTATCTAGAAAAATCTTTTGTGTGAGCGAAAGAGGACCTTTTCAGAATATTATATAGTGACTTCTTGAAAACTGCTCCTTATATTATTATTAGATTATATTAGATACAAAGTTCTGACAATAGAATGTAGATAGGTAAATCATAGACATATTTTAAAGATTTAAAGATTTATTTGTCACAAAAAAACAGTTTCACAATTTAAATAATCGTAAACATCGACAGTTTTAAACTGTGTCGCCGCTATTTACGCCCACCTCGGAGAAGCAAGGTATACAAAAAAATACCTTAAATCTATTACAATAATGACTTAAGTGTGTGAGTGTGCATGTGTGTTTGTGTGTGTGTGTGGGTTTGTGTATATTAAGTAAGTCCTTGACACGGGCGTAGCCAGGTTTTAGTTTCGGGGGGGGGGGGGGGGGGGTTCAAGTTTAGGAGGGGGGGGGGGGTTGTTACAACGACTAAAAGTACATAAAATAACCCTAAAGAAAATTTTTAGACTTTATTTTTTCTCACGACGTATGTAGTGACATCTATTATTAGTTTAGTCAAAAAGTTCAAAAACGTGTTTAATATAAATAAAGCTCCTAAAATATGTGCGATAGCCTGCGAATTTATACGGTCGCCGGCGATAGCTCATTCAATTCGGAATGACGTCTAGAAAAATTTTTTTAAGGGTTTATTAGCACATAAAAATGTCAGTCCTTAACTTTTCGGGGGGGGTTTGAACCCCCGAAACCCCCCCCCCCCCTGGCTACGCCCATGGTCCTTGATATAGGTAATATATTGTCTACTTAATTATGATATTATTTAAAGGAATGTGCATATTGTACATATCTTTAATTGTAAATATGGCTAAATTACGTTGTTAGGTTTCTAGTTTTATCATGATACTAGGAGCTAGCAATACACAGAATCCCAAAATCTCTTCGTGGAATTAGAACTGACATGACTTTGTACATAATTACCTATATGTTTCGTCTTAATTGTATATTCCGTTGTGTGTTCATAAAAAAATAAATAAGACACGTCTAATTGTAAACTAGAGTAGTAATCGGTGTATGTGTATCATATGTACCGGTTGGCGCGCAGTGCGCACAGGCTCAGGCTAATCACGAACACAGGTAGCGTATCGCATCATCTCGCTCGCGACGCACAATTCATTCCGGTTATTAATGAACACGAACCATTTTCGAATTTCGCCGCCGCTCGGACATCCATTGACAGCTGTTTATTTATCAACGTCCACCGGAGCCGGTAGAACGACGACCCATCATCCGCAAATATTCGGATTTACATTAGAAAGTGCGACGCTTTCACGACGCAACGACCTTCTATACCTTTCCTTATTACCGTGCTTCGCAGAAGCGGAACAAGAAATCAAAGACACCCGCTACTCGCCCTATCGGTCGCAGGGCGTTTTTGTTGTTAAGTTAATAAATTTTCACAAAAACGCAGTCGGCGACTGAAAGAATCGGTAGTTCATAATAAGGAAGCATTATGGTAATTATTGTTTTAAAAGCAACCTTAGCCGGAAAAACTATCGGGCCGTAACGAGGGTCCGCTCCGCGGCAGTATTACGATTAATTGATGCTAATTAATAAATTAATTAACCATGTTAATACGACGCTTCAACGACTCCGGTTTTTCTCCTGCCACGATCGTATTTGTCTGAACTACATTTTTAATCGCAGCATTCCCCTTTTTGTGACGAGCTCGAAGAATGGCGCTCTGGCCGCAACGTTTGTTCATATTTCGTAATTAATTTATTAAAATTAATATGTGGCGAGATGAGCCAATGGCACGCATGATTTAGACTCTGTCATGACGTCCAATCGTACTTTTGTTGAGGAACCGTATGAAGCTCACATAATTTATGTCATACTCTGTCATATATCTGACAATTTATTGATGTGAATCGCTTTCGATAGTGTTTTGCGCACTGCGAGCCTCTCGTTGTGATGATACATGAATGAACATGAATGTATTTCATTTTTGAATCATGATATAAATGCATGAATTATTTATAAATTAAATACATATAAAAAGCTAAAATTTGAGGTGCGCTCATCGAGTCGCTCGCTACATGTTAAGTCTTAGCTCTTTCAATTTATATTAAATTAGTGGATGCGAATCTCAAGGTAAATATGATTAAGTAAGATAGCATTAAAAGGTTAGAATTTTTCAGTGGTTATTTATGTATTTACTTTGATTAGAAAGGTATTTTCCGGTGGTGTCACCCTATTTATTTATTTATTTTATTTATTTATTTAAACTTTATTATACCTAATACAGTTGGTATAAAAGGCGAGCTTAATGCTAAGAGCATTCTCTACCAGCCAACCTTTAGGCAAAGCAGAAAACAGCGATTCGCATATGGAACGTTGATGTCACGGCTGAATGTCCAGTTCCAAGCTGAATGTCCATTCCCACACGTGACCAGTTTCATTTCACCTTTGAAAAGAATACGAATCGCAAGCTCAAAGCAAATAGCATGCAGTCTCCCCAGTGGTTAGTTCCTACTGCGTCTCAAACGTAGAGACATCGCACATTTCAAAGGAGTCCCACAGTAAAGAATCAATTAAAACAGATGTTTATGGAAGGATTGGTAGTGACAGCAGCGAGCTGGGGTCTCAAGAAGCCGAGTTTACTTGCAAATGCTTATTTGCTTATTTGCCCAGAACTAGCTTTATAGTTCTGTGCGATGAGCATTGAAAGGAGGCTGATGTGGCGAAGTTACGAATATACCTAAATTGGTAGGTAAGTACCTTTATAAAATATCATAATGATCATTATTTTCAAAATGTATTGATTTGTTTCTATTTAAAAATTCATTAACGTACATTCCATGGGATCAAACGTTACTTTTTAAGGTGAGTAATAATGGACATCAAAAACACCGACGCACCGATTTCGTGGGGCCCTACCATAAAGCCGGCCGTCTTTCGTCGCCTCTTACGACACGCCTTGTTTACCGGTGCAAATGCCCTGCAATTGGGATCAGTATCCTATTTCGCCCCAATACAGCCAATATTAGCTGGTATCAGCAGCTGGTACAGCAACGTCTCGGGCGACTGAATATTTTTCAGGTTCTAACAGAATGCAGCGTACAGTCGGCCGCAGAAGTAGCTTAACATTTTAGTACCTTGTCACATTACATTTCTTGAATTTGTCATAGATGTTGCTAGGAAACCATCGAAACAGTTACTATTACAAAGTACTAAAATGTTAAGCTACTTCTACGGCCGACTGTACAAGCTATTGTTTAGTTTTCTATTCAATATATCTTCATAAGGGTTATACAGTTGAAATAAACCGTCATATGATACGCGCGCAATGACTTCTCACAAAGGGTCGCTGTCCATCTTTGTGTAACAACTGATTTGCCGAAAGTTCTATTGAAGTTTCGCCGACTGAGATACATCAGCACGTACGAATGGAGGGGGATTCTCTCAAAAAATACGCTCAGTTTCGAGAACTGAGCCCATTCATTCGAATCTAGATGCAAACCTGCGTACGTGCTGGCACGGCACGTGCTTCAGACATTAGTAACTTGTAAAGTTAGTTTTTTTACATAACTGCCTTACATTAAAAGCTCAGCTACAGTGGAAATGTTTTGTCAGATGTGAGCTGTAGCCAACAACAACAAGTTTCAGGTAATATTTGTGCGATAAAAAGTCCTTATGGGATAGGCACTTGCACTATGTTAACAAATTACTATCAGGGGTCCATTATTGACGAAATTTCTAATCGGAAGAGGTCAGGCATCGAAAGCTTAAACAGAAGGTAACAAAAAACTACCTAATGTTGAAAAGTCAACTTTGAAAAGAAGGTGAAGAAGCCTTCGGGTAGTACTGGTAGCGTGGTGTAGTATTCTCCCTAGAGCATACCAGGCCTACCTCATCAGAAGAAGAGACCGCGCCCTGTAGTATACCATAAATGGGTTGAAACCTTCTGAGTAAAAATCTCCACTTATAGGCCAAGTCCACATAAAGGCTCGTCACATAATAATAAGATTCCTAAATTCTATTCTCACCTTGTCAGAGTGCTGATAGGTATTTCTCATTATTTATTTATGCGGCAAAAACTTGGACCCTAAGTGTGAGTGAGAGGAGGAAGATAAATGCTTTAAAAATGCGGTGCTCGAGAAGAATGTTGCGAGTACCTACCCTGGACTATTTCGCACTAATGCATCTACTTTGAGAGAATAAGGCGTAAGATAGCGACATTCATCTACGATATCTACGAGCTCAAATTCTTTCGTTCTTTGGGTATGTTTCATGGCGTGAACATACATAGTTCCATCGAAATGCTTGTAGTACAAGATAAAGTTTAGGGCACACGATCTGCGCCGAGGTCTTGTGCCCTCAAGTAAATGTAATATAAATCAATCCAAATATAAATAAGTAAATCAGTCAATGCTACTTACTATAGTGGAAACCTTGGAAATGCGTCACCGTTTTCTACCAGCAATGCATCGGCGCAACTAAGCTCATACGATTCGTATCCATGTCCAAATATCTTAAGGTAAATGTAAATCAGCAATAATACATATATCTTGTGACAAAATATCTTGTGGCTCATAGATTAATCAATGCTGCTTTTTTACATATAGCCTAACCGGGTACTAAACTGGTAACGCTTTTATCTGTGGCCCAACAAAACGGAATATTACGTAGCTGTGAGCGAAACGGACGAGTGGCCAATTTAACAGACTTATTGTCTCCATGCAGCCACATCGAGACGACGGACGCAAAAGAAGCACGACCAAGGGGACCCCGTCTCGAACGATACAAAACAATGGTATTTAATCAACGATGATAAATGCCGTATTCGAGCACGTTTTTTAACGATACTGCTGTATTGTTTTGGCGGGAGCTTACCGTTGAATACGGAGATAAGTCGCCGCTGAGAGTGGCTAAGCTGACAAATTGGAATAAAAGGAATATTTATTCGTGTTGTTTTCGTGAAATCACGGATTGCGGTGGATTCGACGTATTGTTAACGTTCTCACATGTTCGTCGTTTGAATAGAGGTAACATAGAGGTTTCTTCGGATCTTGTATCTGTACGGACGGATAACTTTTCCATTTCAACAAATATTCATATTTTAAGCAGGTATGATACGTAGGGAAAGGTGCATAGTATTATTTAGAACAATTTTTAGAAACAATTTGATCTTGATTAATGTAAATATTCAGAGGTGATGGACAACAACAAAATCAGTGAAGCACCCATAGTAATACCAACTCTATATTCGTACAAGTACACACACCCACACATTGACACTTCACTGCTTCAATCGCGTATCAAAAATTATGCACACATGGTAAGCGGGCGGCCATTGCTATGCTTCACTCTCGATTAGACGAGGTTATGTCCGTCTTTTTTCAGGTCCGTGATCTAGATATATAAAAATCAATTGCTGTTCGTTTGTCTCGCTAAAACTCGAGAATGGCTGGACCGAATTGGTTAATTTTGATCTTGAAATATTTGTGGAACTTCATGTGGATCGTGGAAACGGTGAGAAACATAAATAATAAGTAACGGAAAATACTAAAAACCACAATTAAATTTTCCAGTACAAAATGTTCCTAGCTGTGAAACGTTTGACGTCTTTTGTCAACTTGTCATTTGGTTGTCAAATATTTATAGGTGCGTTCAGAAATTTGTCTGTTTCATAGCTGTAGTATGAGGACCGATCTCTTTGAAACTTAAAGATCATATTATCATATTACTAACTTTCTAATGTAATCTTAGCAACATATCTAAATTTTTTATTTTATATCTGACAGTCGAGGGAGAGGGGGAGGGAGAGGGATAGAGAGAGGGGGAGTTGTTAGGCGGTACAAAGTTTGCCGAGTCAGCTGGTGTATGTATATATTATACATATGTAATGCGTAATGTTAGATGTAATATATTCTGTGGTAATGCTCATCATGCTACCTACCACCAATAGCATCCCTACCACCAGTAGATATTATACGTATAATAAGTACCTACCCTATATCTTCATAATCATGGTCTCATTGTGAGTTATTTCATAAAAATCCGATCATTAGCTTTTGCGTGAAAGACTAACAAGCATCAAAAACAAAAATCAATACATCCTCAAAAATTTTCACGTTCATTATGTTTATAGAAAGTACGACTAATCAGATGTCCTTACTCGAGACAAACTGGCGACGAAGCAAATATTCCATAACATACATTGAGAAAAAGCGAAAAGCAGAGTATCAGAAAAACCAGTAATAAGTACAATGGAAAATTTTAAAGCTTTTCTCTATCTCTTTGAAATATTTGTAGAATAAAAATTCTCAATTCAAAATTCAAACTCATAATTCAATTCAATTTATTTATTTGCTTGAATATGGGTTTATTTTTTCAATAGGTACATTTATTAAATTCATTTTTTTATTCTACACCATTTCGGAAAGATACTTTGTCATAGAGGAGAAGAAATGGCGAAAGTAAGAACAGAATAATTATAAATTGAGATAGTACATTGGATTACAAGGAAGATCATTAAAATTATAGTAGCGACGTGTCACCTGCAGCTCGAT
Source organism: Thymelicus acteon (assembly GCA_951805285.1). NCBI lineage: Eukaryota > Metazoa > Arthropoda > Insecta > Lepidoptera > Hesperiidae > Thymelicus > Thymelicus acteon. Next base: position 6,222,265 of record OX638218.1, read on the forward strand.
CGATCGTGGCCGACACGCAAATCGGTCATAAGTTAACTCAACTCGAGCCTGTGGCATCAAGATGGAAATCTTGTTCGTTTTATTGAATGCTACTATGTTGAGGTATTTGAGACGGTCAAATTTTCAATGGTTTTATTGCTATTTTTTAATTTTATTGTCACTTTTCGCTTGGTCGTATTTACAAGGCACACGCTTTGCATCGGGTAACTTTTGCAAGTGGTAGTAGTAGACTATTATACTACTACTATTCTGTAGTCAGTGGAAACAATGATTAGACGGGGCTTTTTAGTGTTTCGTAGTTAAAATGGAATCCTAGTTTTGTCATGTCATCTAGTCTCGTCCGTCCGTGTGGCAGCGACTCGAAGTGGATCTTGGCCTTCGACACAAGAATTCACCATTTATTTGTGTCCTTGGCAGTCTCTTGCCAGTTATTATTTTGAGCTCGTGCAGTTTGCCTATACTTTAGGAAGGTACCCTATCTTTACAGCAATATTTCAGATGACCAACTGGACTTCCGACTACTTCGTCCTTCTAAATATATAGGGCCTTTTCGTGGCACGAAAATACAAAATTTTACGGATTAAAATAAAACTAACTTATTTGTTTAAAATAACAAAAACAAGTGGCAAAATAAGTGAAATGAAGGAGCAATAAAATTCTCGGCGTAAATGTCTTTAATACTAGTAGCAAAACTCGAACATGAAACAAATGCTTGATAGTTACAAAACTTGCAGCCATCGCCAATGATGGGCCGCGAATCCGCGCATTGTTCTCCAATGTATATGAAGTATTGTCAATGCTGTGTTGCAATAAATCATCGCAGCTCTATCCGTCGTCCGTTCGCAATACGGGTCTCCTGCTGTTTAACCGCACAAATTTACGATCGCCTCCGAACATTTCCCTCCATACAACGCGAGATGCCGATCGAATCCTTGCGTTATTTCAACAAAATATCGTGATTTATACAAAACTCTGCAGACGGACGCCCGAACATTTGCAACGCTAATATATCTCTTACGGCGCAATAAATAAATTATGAAATAGAAGTTGACATGCACAACACTGCCTGTATCGAATACTCAGTGCTCATGGTACGCCACGAGCCCGTAATGTTTGAAATCCGAGGGGATCACACGGACGGAACTATGTTGAGTTGACAACATACAATAAGTAAGTACCATCTGATATACTGTATATCTTTGGATTACTTTAAAAATTCGACCGATGGGATGTAGTACTTAGTAGTAGTATGTAGAATTAAAGTTTGTCGGGTAGAAGTCTTCACATGTCAAACTTTATTAAACTCTTAAAAAACTTATCAGTAATAGAGTAAGTTGGGCACAATATCACATATTATGTTAAATTAAATTAGCAGTAGCATAAGTATTTGTCTTATATTCGGACTAACTGACCCGCCGAACTTCGTTTCGCCTATTTTTTTTCTAAAAGAAAAGTAGCCTAAGTTACTCCTTGTTACATCGGCTATCTGCCAGTGAAAGTCTCGTCAAAATCGGTCCAGCCATTTTAGAAATTAATCGGAACAAACAGACAGACAGACAAAAATTGTAAAAAATCTTGTTTTGGTTTATGTACCTTGTATACATCCAAATGCACTTAGTAAAAAGCGATTATTTTAATATTACAAACAGACACTCCAATTTTATTTATTTGTACAGAAGAGTATAGATGTATAGATAAGAGTGTGGCCCCATCAGATTTTTAATGTTTATTAAAATGTGACATAATTATTATTCACATGAGTTTTGATCTCGGTGTCGAATAGTCAGTAATGCCGTCCTCCGTTTCCATTTTGTCTGGGAATGTTTCAGCGATGCCTTTACTTTGCTTGCTTTACACTCCTTTGTCATTCATTTACCTTTATAAAAATCCGGGTTAAGTCTTGAAACGTATCTTAATGGTAACAATACAGGTCTATCTATGGGCGATCAATCTTTACCGTAGGTTTGGCTGTTAATGGTGAACATGTCCAGTATCCACAGATAGGGTCGATCATTTGATACTGGGGATTGCTGGTTTGATAACTAGATTATAATGTTTGTTGCTTTCAAATTGTGGTATGTATGCTATTAATGGACAAAGTGCATAATGGCGCTAAATCCCTTCTTCTGAAGGTTACTGGACATCAAAATTTTTGCAAAGTTGGTTGCAAAGTTCTTGGAATGTTTCTTTTGTTTGGCGCACCTGATAGACATGACGTAAAAGCGGCATGGACCATACACAACGCGTATAAAGAGTATATCACGTAATTCATGAACATCGGAAGCCGAATAACGTTCATTGTTTTAATTATCTCAATCAAGGATAATATAAATGTCACTTGTGGAATTGTCATTGATTTCATAACTAAGTACGTGTCCGTGACCAAGCAAATGAAGTGAATAATTATGGGCTATTAATTTGCGCAAGACGTTCAAAGAAGGCACCAACAAAAACACGTGGAGTGGGTTCCTTCCACTGGTTTAAGGAGCAGGCTATGATCACTAGAGTTGGGAAAAGATATTTTGACCAATTGATCGAATACTTTAAGTATGCAAACATTTTTTCTTAATGGCTCTTTCGCCATCGCTCAGTCGAAATAGCTACAGCTAGACTCATCAAATTTTCACAAAAGTCAAAAATGGAATATTATACATTATGCATTTATAGTTTTGAATAAAATGGAAAAACTAATAATGTATTAATAAATTATAACTTAAATATAAGTAATTCTGTAAACAAAAGGTTATAAGTCTGTGCCTAGAGAAATTAAATCGAAGGAATATCAATCACATAGGATTACGATTTTATAGTAGTTTTTTTAGGGTTCCGTAGCCGAATGGCAAAAAACGGAACCCTTATAGATTCGTCATGTCTGTCTGTCTGTCTGTCTGTCTGTCTGTCCGTCCGTATGTCACAGCCACTTTTTTCCGAAACTATAAGAGCTATACTGTTGAAACTTGGTAAGTAGATGTATTCTGTGAACCGCATTAAGATTTTCACACAAAAATAGAAAATAACAATAAATTTTGGGGGTTCCCCATACTTAGAACTGAAACTCAAAAATGTTTTTTTCATCAAACCCATACGTGTGGGGTATCTATGGATAGGTCTTCAAAAATGATATTGAGGTTTCTAATATCATTTTTTTCTAAACTGAATAGTTTGCGCGAGAGACACTTCCAAAGTGGTAAAATTTGTGTCCCCCCCCCTGTAACTTCTAAAATAAGAGAATGATAAAACTAAAAAAAATATATGATGTACATTACCATGCAAACTTCCAACGAAAATTGGTTTGAATGAGATCTAGTAAGTAGTTTTTTTTTTAATACGTCATAAATCGCAAACCGCAAAAAACATTGATCAAAGTTACAACGAACTACAAGAACTTTTTTATTATGTTACTTGCTGCTACGGAACCCTTCATGGGCGAGTCCAACTCGCACTTGGCCGCTTTTTTATAGGCTCTAGTGGTTTCATCTGTTAATTAACATGTTCTCAATTCAAATTTAAATTATGTTTAATACAATCGAATCAATTAATTTATGGTTCGAATAAACTTAACAAGTGTAATTGGACCTGTCCCATCTCTAGCGGTTTTCAGTTATGAAGCGGCAGTTACCGAGAGAATACCGATGAGCTATTAGCGGCCGCTTTCACGTCCATACCGTGTAGTGTTTTGTTTACATAAATAACAGTTTACATCGACATAATTCGGGACAAAAAGTGGGACATAAAACATGTGGTTGCATAAATCAATTCCTCACAAAACTGGCACTAGCGGTGTCCCGCTCCTCTGATAAGATTCTTGGGATCTGCAAAAACAATTATGTCGGAGCAGAATCATGTATATTGCGATTGTCGTTTTGCCTCTAGACGCGGCGGTGGCATTATGCGCGCCGATAAATATTTATGCAATTTATTCATATTTGTGTTTTGTGACTTTGCTTTTGGCCGGCGGTATATCTCTTTATGTGTACCATAATATGCAAGGGATAGTAAAATATTCATTCTCAAATTAATTTTAGGTCATTAATTTAGTATATATAGATCGCAATCAACATTTTATAAAGAAATGGGCATTTTTTTCTTGTTGTTTATTCTTATCCAAAATACGTAAAAAATTAACACTACTTTGGAAAAAAAAATCGCTTTGAATGTTTGTGAATTCTGTCATCATTTATGCTTATTTGAAATGCGTGTACAATTTATTCATTAAAAACATAAGACAGCCAATGTTTTAAGCTTACCAAAATTATCTTAACAAAAAAGCTGGTCTTAGAAAAATGTTATGCGTGAATCTGTATAACAAACAAGCAGTTAAAACTCATAATAAGTTAAACGAACTCCATTGTAAATTAATGCGACAACACAAAACCTTTCTTCAATCGAATTTATAGGAGTTAAGTATACGCTGCCGATATGAAATTCTGGCAGGATCGAATATCACAAGGGAAAAAACGGAGGGCTAATACAATAGGAGGTTCGGTATCAGAGTGCTGAGAATCGTTGTCAAATCTGCTATCTTGGCTGTGCAGCATCAATGCATCAGTGTTGCAATAAATACGTCGCTGTGACAGGCAAAAAGGCGGGAATGCGCGCGCGCCCGGCGGTCTCCGACGCACTCAACTGCCTTCGCGCTTTTTGGCAACAAACGAATTTTCATAACGATATTTTGACTCAGATTTATTAGCGGCTAGCCAACCAGTTTTTGCGACTATTAGTTTTAACAATACTGGTCGAACAACAAAGGTGATCATTAAGTTGCTTTTTAGTGCTACGCTATTTTTTTATTCTAGAAATGCACACCCAATGATTTGAATATTTCTCATACCGCTGTATGTCGTCGATTAATAACATGTTATTCATTTAAATATTATCGTTATATATATGTCGCAGATAGGTGGTCCAGAAAATAATAAACTGTGGGCGTTTTCATCATTTTACTTAGAAACCCATTGAAACACATGTTTTACACTTGCTACCAATTTAGTAGGCAATTACTACTGATACACATGGCTCTGAACAGATTACTATGTCGCTCGAATAACATAACCAATCGCTAATGGAACGCGGTGAAGTCGGATTTACATCGCGGTGCGGCATTCCGGGTAACCAACCATAATTCACACGTCGCATTGCATACTCACAGCCATCCCGGCTCCACAACTTGCCCGCGCCTCTCGCGCTTATTAAAACCCGTGTGATAAATCCGCCAATCGCTGGCACTATGACCTATCTCATCAGAAGCGAACCATCACAGCCGCATGGGTGCTACTCTTCGCAAAGGGTATGACTGTGCATAGAAAACAGTCCACGTGCACTTCTCGCTGGCTCCGGCATAACGCGCTACTGACTGGTCAACACACGCAATACCTGCTCGATCGCAGTCCATCAGTACACACTGTACCCAGTTGTGCTCTCCATAAAGTAAACGTTGTGCAATGCTAATGCAAATTAAACTCGGCCATAATAACGACGTTCTACTTTATCGTCCGCTCAGCTCGGAGGCTGTCTAAAGAGTGCCCGCTGCCGGTTGGCAAGTCAATAGCTGTCCTCTGTGACCCCCGCCACCGCGTGTACTCAAATAACAGTAGACAATTTGCACGGTGCTGCCATCTTCAACTTCCGAATACACCCAAGCTAGTTCCAGCTTGACGTTCCATTTTATGATTTGAAATTACTGATTTCCGACACGGCCATCATGACAGGCCCCACGTCCTCGTGGGTGCTTTGTGATCCCATACTCGCGATGGTGTATAAACCATCGAACAGGCTTGTGAGCTCTTGAATCGGAACGCTGTATACATCATAGAGTAAATTCACTATCATGGTTAATCTGTAACAAGAAAACAAACAAAAGTATCTCTTTAGCTCGGCCTTTCCTGATCTATTGGAAAGCTACTTGATCATTGAGGCATTAAATTTCTATAGCCATATCTAAATTGTTGAGGGTCAGCGTTGACCCTGGCCCCTGATCAGAGTAGAACGTAATGGTCTTTTAGCATCTATTGGTCGACGCATCCACTGAACCTGAGATCGTAAAAAAAAAAGAATCGTCAGCATCGAATCACACTAGGGCTGTTATCGTCTTAAGCCAACTAGGTGGTAGCTAGTGGTAGCTAAGCCCATGCATCGAGGTTATTGCGTAAATATTTCGAGTACTACACAAGTACTAAAATAGCTCATAATAAATGAGTTAATTCGTAAAATTGAAATATTCTACCAAAAATGTCTGACTCAATAATTTGTGATGTCAATATAATGTGTGATTTTCAAACAATTCGTTCCACGCATCATTAAAAACCAACCGAAAACAATGTCACTCTGTCAAGTTATTTTCACCTTGTATGACTAAATTGACTAAGGTATTTGAATTTCACCAAAAATTACTTCAACATTGAACGAATATTCAACCAAAATTTACACTTAACGTAGTTACTTCATAGTCGTGGTCAAAGAACGACTAAGTAAGCTGATAATTTCAAAAATAAAAATAAAAAAATTATGGTGTAATTCCCCCAGAAAACGTCTCTGGTTTCCTCCAAAATCAGACTTCTATCAAAGTTGACTGCGTACCGCGTTCCCCAGGACAATAAATAATTTCCGCAACAAAAAAAAATAGGTAGCTTGCTCTTTGCATTACCATTGAATGCTTACATTGGATAAAATTCAACATAGCAACAATTAATTTCAATAAGATTCATTCAAATAGTTACTCTATGAATTTTAGAACTCAATACCGATTGATTACTATTACTGTGACCTCTCACTATATGGTAAACCAACAAATCAATTGTCGAAGAAAGTGAAAGGCATCTCCAGGATACAACCAACAAATTATTATTTTCCAATTTGGTTTGTACACTGAAATTGGCTACATAATAAAATAAAATAAAAACTAGACATTACGCGACCAATATACGTGTACATTCACCACCCTTACGAGTGTTTACTCGAAATTATTATTTTTTTAAGAAAATTACGTAGGTGGCCCGTTTAAGCGTAACACTGCGGCAAAAGAGTACCTACCTGCTGAAGTAAAACGTTATTACTGTGAAATGCAGATCACCTGTTTCAAACAGTCTTTCTGAACTAGCTGAGAAGGTAGTGACAGCTATTATGACGTTCCCCATGATAATATGTGATACGACCACAATAATATTCCCTTGCCAAAGAACCAGCTTACTGCAGCATAGCTGTTAATGAATTTTGTAAGTCACCTTAATTGTGTTACTTTGCGATGGGTCCATTTTATATCACGTCAATCAGTTGACTGTTTAATCTGTGAGCAATTACAGGTTTCAGTAGCAGTGAAGATTGAGAAAAGGGTTTCTTTATTTAATTCCTTATCTATCATAAAGTGCATACTATAATTTGATATTGTCACTAAGAAAAGATGTGTTAATTTTAGTAATATTTAAGCACTTTAACTTTTACCTAATATAATTATCACACACAAAGATCATGGTGCATCTGACGGAACTGGCAACTAGCCATGGTACGTTTCTACTTTGACGAGGTTAAGTATCTTAAGCAATATTTAAAAAAAAAAAAAAAAAAAACTGCCCCTATTAAATTTTCTCACTATGTCATCCTGTCTGTTTTAAAGATAATTCAAAAACAGCACAACTCTTCAGTAAAGTAATAATTATCTTTAGATGTTTCTTGTAAGTAACAAAACGTCTATTCTTCACTCATTTGGTGCCAGTTACTCAATGTTGGGTGAGCAAAGACCAGTGATCTTTGTTACCAGATCCTTTGTTACCAGAAATCGTCAAGTATCCAAACCCAGGTAACTATCAAATATCAAATGCGAAATCGCATAATTATCACAAACTCGACAAGGAATAATTATTGTTTAGTTAAGCCACAAAGAAAAGAAACAATACAGATCACCTGTTATAATCATGTCATCGTCTCTGATGGTAATTGCAAGCCATAGTGCAAGAAGCCGGATACGCTCCCAACAATATCACTATCAACAAACGCTACCTGCATTGATGCCCGGTATCATTACGCCGCAATCGCAATGATAGCCTCTTGGTTATTTCCAAGCTTGCATGTCCATACAACAGTCACTGTCACTTAGTTTATCTGAAACACACAAAAAAAAACAACGACAAGACACGAAATTCCTAAATGTTATTTTTATGAACTGAGGGTAGACGATAAATTAAATAATAACAAGATGTTAGAAAACAGAAAATTCTTTATCTCATTTACAGAATGCTTCTAGTTTCACAAAACAATATACTTGCACTGATTTGGAACAACTCTGTTGGCGCAAATTAATAATAACTACGATGAAAGATACTGTGCAAAGACTTTATAACACTTCGTTGAATCAAGCACAAATAAAGCGAAACGATTTGTTGTTTACGCACACCTCCACTTTAAACACTTTCACCTCCACTTTAAATTCTTTCCGATCAGTCCTATTTTCAGGAAAACCTAGATGCTAAAAGAAGCACAATATTTTTATTAAAAATCAAATTCACGAGACCTTAACTTTGAACATTCTGTCAAGTGTTTTTACAGTTCAAGATGACGGCACCATTTACACTGGAAGTCAAGATATTACACAAAAATACTATCGGATGTTCTGATTCTGCTTAGTGATACCTTTTATTATTTTGTCGCTTGCAGTCATCGAATAGAAATTAAAATAAAATGTAATTCAGTAAGGGTAATTAAATTAAACAAATGAGAACAAAGATGCCATCCATGTGGGGGATTGCACTATCGCAATAGCTTGTTACCTCTTTCACCTAAGGTAACTAATTTTTTTTTAAAGTGTGCGCCATTTAGAAAATTACTTTTCTTTTAATACACCCGGTTACTCGGTAACTCGGCACCATACTCAGCAAAAGAAACGTATGATCCTGGTGCTATGTAACGCGCCACAAAGACGCCACGGATATGACAACCAGGCGTTGCCTGGACACTGAGACCAGTGTTGGCCAGGAGTTCAGGCAGATAATAAGGAAAGCTGTTGCCAACGCGTCAGTCAACGAGGATGTTCATCAAGCATCTGTTCGTGATAAATGAAGAGCTCTAGCTCTGTTCGCTACGAGATAACATGCTGGCTGCAGGAGTTTACCAATAATAATAATAATGAAATAAAAATGCCATACCGAATCGCTGTCTTACTTTCCTTACGTTTATAACCTCAAACGAATCCTTATTTGGCATGTTCGCCGTCCACTGTTTGTAATATCATATCCAGATAGCCATCTGAAAAACCTGAAATTCGGATTCATTATCCCACGATCTGATGTCGCAGATAGGTGGTCCAGAAAATAATAAACTGTGGGCGTTTTCATCATTTTACTTAGAAACCCATTGAAACACATGTTTTACACTTGCTACTAATTTAGTAGGCAATTACTACTGATACACATGGCTCTGAACAGATTACTATGTCGCTCGAATAACATAACCAATCGCTAATGGAACGCGGTGAAGTCGGATTTATATCGCGGTGCGGCATTCCGGGTAACCAACCATAATTCACACGTCGCATTGCATACTCACAGCCATCCCGGCTCCACAACTTGCCCGCGCCTCTCGCGCTTATTAAAACCCGTGTGATAAATCCGCCAATCGCTGGCACTATGACCTATCTCATCAGAAGCGAACCATCACAGCCGCATGGGTGCTACTCTTCGCAAAGGGTATGACTGTGCATAGAAAACAGTCCACGTGCACTTCTCGCTGGCTCCGGCATAACGCGCTACTGACTGGTCAACACACGCAATACCTGCTCGATCGCAGTCCATCAGTACACACTGTACCCAGTTGTGCTCTCCATAAAGTAAACGTTGTGCAATGCTAATGCAAATTAAACTCGGCCATAATAACGACGTTCTACTTTATCGTCCGCTCAGCTCGGAGGCTGTCTAAAGAGTGCCCGCTGCCGGTTGGCAAGTCAATAGCTGTCCTCTGTGACCCCCGCCACCGCGTGTACTCAAATAACAGTAGACAATTTGCACGGTGCTGCCATCTTCAACTTCCGAATACACCCAAGCTAGTTCCAGCTTGACGTTCCATTTTATGATTTGAAATTACTGATTTCCGACATATATATTATCATTTCTAACAAGAATTATAATTTACTGATAGGTTTCCGTAACATATTGCCACCTCTTTTCTATAGATGTGAGCTAGACTTGGAAATAAATATAAAACTCGCATAAAAAGTAGAGTCTACATTTTAGTTAGATCTTGTTAGATCTTCTAGAACAGTTTTTGTCAACTGTGCCACACGACTAAACCTCAATAAATTCATCTGGGTATGATTTCCTAGATTATTGTTATATTGTCTGTCTGAAAAAGAAGCAGATATAATAACAAAAAGTTTGATAATGAAGGAGGTAATATCAAAACTAATTCCGGTGAGTCGAGCGAGAGTGTAAGTTGAATAATGAGTTAATAAGTTGATAGAAATAATCTTTACTCGATTATTTGTAATGTATCGGAAAGCTCGTTAAATTGATTGAGTTTAGTCTCTTATCCTTATCCTAATGAATTGGCACTCAGGCCCCGGGTGCCGTTAATGATAAAGATGGAAAGTAGGTACCAACACTTCAATTTTGATGGGTGCTAAATGATGAAAAGACACCCTCTACAATTTATAATATTATGTTAATGATAACATGCGTTTTGTAGAAAAACAAATTGTTAAAAAATTATATGCGCTGATTTTAAGCTAGTCGATGAAACATGATTCTGTAGCTTCTCAACACCCTAATGCATTTACATTGTTTAATTTATTATTTCTTTTTTCGTTTTATTAAATAGTCATAAGGAATAAATATCTTACATTAAAATGCAAGCATCTTTATTAGAGTAAGTGCATTCTGTTGCACGTAGACTGTTTTATGTCTGCTTACTTGAAACCTCATGAAACACAGAGCCGCAATTATTGTCACACACGTCACGAAGCGTGTCCCTGGCCGGCCAGTATTAAATAAAAACTTGAAATTCACGATACAATATGAACCTGAGTTGCATGTGGTGAATTCGTCGCCACCGGTGTCGAATCTCACAACGCATAAAAATAACTTAATGGCATTCCGCTGAAATAAACAGACCATGTTTATTTTCTTGTTGCGTTTTGTGACAGATTTTGACAGCGTCCCAGGTCCCGACCATGCCTAAAACTTACTTCGGTTCATTGTTTCACAAGCTTCATCGTTAGCAAATGAATCAGCGGGAAAACAATCCCATAAGGACATGACTAAACTATTCGAGAATTTATTTCGTCGCAGGCGCACGGAATAAATCGAAGCGAGGCGTGGAAAAGAACGCCGAATGAGCAGAATAATGAATAGAGCAATAACGTTCGTATTTCAAAGGGTATGAAAAAAATGTAAATCGCGTCGAAGGGTACATACACATGCACATCTTATTGGTTCTAGGATGCCATCACGAGCGTCGCGCCGGTCGATATCAGTCGGTGAATATTTTTTCAAAGGCATAGTTGGCGCGGGTGCTCGACGCTCGTCGACGGTGAAGACTTTATCCGTCGAGGGCATGTCTTTGGTGTATTCGCCGCGATCTAGATCTGGCGGCGCCGGCGCAGGCGGCGATGCTATCACCAAGCGTTGTCCGCGCGACAATTGCTAACAACGGCGCCGGACAACACCGCGAATTATTCAAAGAGCGAACCTTCCAAGCTTGCGACCTGCGCTCCCGCAATCCGTCACATTCCGATCCACAACTTATGACCATTCGCACGCTGCGGCGTTACCCTTGACGAACTATTCTTATGTATTTGCCGACGATTCAAACTATATTACAAGTGCACCTAAAACAAGTAGAAAAGTTAAGATGTTTCACACAGGACGAGGAAACTGCACATGACACTTGTTTTGACCTGCGGCCTAAAGCGTTCTCACCGATGTCACCGAGGTTGCTACATAAACCTCATCCTCACGCACGTATCTAGCCGGCTAGATGTGACGTGACGAGATGTCCCGTTTCCGGGAACGCGCGGGCGGACTGCGGAGGGACGCGTCACGTGCACAGCATCAGATAGCGCGGGAATGCTGAGCTGCGGGCAAGCTCCGACACGCAAACGAGCGCACGTAAGGTCCTGGTCTTGTGGACACGGGAAATTTTGCTACGAGTTTGCTGCTTCCAGATTTGTGATTCGTATTCATTACTGATTTGTCGATTATTGTGGATACTGTAACAGGCTGATATTCTTAAAGGGTGGACGGTTTCAGGAGGGTGGTAGCTAGTTAGGTAACCTTACCATACCCTTATGCATGTGTACCGTCAGGATTAGAGCGGGTGGTAATGGTAACTGGTAGATACAGAAGAGTTTTGCTTTACCTACATACCTACATGTTAACATAAAGCGTAAAACAATAGCGTGAATACGCTAATTAAATTTTTCATAAACTTCTTACACATCTTATGTACAGGCAGTTTCTAATAGATAGTTTCTATTTCTACCTACTAGGAAGCTATTAAATATTTATCTTCTGAAGTCTCAAATCCATTAATTTATAATCCATCTCAAATTAATTTATAGTTGTAGAAAACAGCCTTTCTGATCAGTTTTACGTTAAACCAATAATGTGGATCCACTCCGCACACGGCACATTCCAATAGCCCTGACTTTCTTAAAAAAAGTGGCCATCCGCGGTCCTCTCTAAATTATAGTGTTTAAACGTTTAATATTACGCTAAAAAAGTAAACGTTGAAGTTATAAAATCGACGGACTGTAATATATACATCGGTGCCTTCTGGCGACCATTACTTAGTTCCAAGCTTGTTATTAAATTCGGCCTTATTTATTTATTTATGAGCTTGTATTAAATATTATAGAGAAAAAGATATTATTACTCTTTAGCAAACTCCAGTAATAAACATGGTGCGATGGTAGTGGCACGCTATACAAATTGCTCAGTGTTTAACAAAAATAATTAACTTTAGTGACCTTATGCTAGGTATGCAATTTTACAGTCAAACATTTTATTTATTTTTTATACAACCACCTATTTTTTATAAAACTTTTCTTCATCTCCAAGGTTTGACTCGTTCATACATACTATTAGCTCCATAATATTAAGCTCGCCTTGATTTTTGAAGGATTTCATAAAATATTATAAAATAAATATATTTTTTAATTTAATATAATTATGCAGTTACCATTATCATTACCATAAACGATCAGTAATTGAGTACTACTTAATTTCCTAAAAATAATGTCAGTTGATTAATCAGTCTGAAAACTGGTACAAAAAATAAATATTCAAAATATTTTTTAGTAAGAATGAACTCGTAAGACTTACAATAGTTTTTAATAACGAATATCGAAATCATTTCCTTGCACCAAATTGCTCCAATATCTTCTAGTAAAAACATTGTTATCAGCGAAAAACTACAAACGCTTCTATTAAAATGATGCTGTTAAGTAGTTGTAATCTTAATCTAATGTGTAATTTATTGTAATTTAATGCAATGGGTTTTTTACTTTCCCTGTAGTTTTTTAAAATTCTAATATTAATTGTGTTATTATGTATGGAATGTATTCTGAGGTAAATAAATACATAAAATAAATAAATAAAATAAAAGTAGTAGCTATTTCATAGCCCTAGTTCATGTAATACCTTTACGCAACCTGCATCTTACATATAACATAGGTATTTAGGTAGCGAGTATCTACCTATCTAGGTGTAGAAACAATAGACAAGTTAATTATCGCAGCTCAATGAAGCCGCGATACAGAAGCGAAGCGGTTAATTTATGTTAATGACAGTGTGAAACGTCAATAACCGCACGCACAATATCGTTAAGGTGTTGGTAAATGTATGGTAAAGTAAGAAAAACTTTACACATGACTTAAGAAAAACTTTACACACGTGGCTTGAGAGCCAGTTCTTTCTTTCTTTCTCTTCACTCTTTATTGGCCGGTAACGCATCAGTGATACCTTTGGTGTTGCTGATGTCCATGGGCGACAATAGCCACTTACCATCAGGTAGATCGTCAGCTCGTTTGCCGGCTATTTCAATAAAAAAAAACACATATAGTGTCATGGAGTGGACAATGTGTTATGATAGAATTATATACATAATAATCGTTTAGGCCGTCTAGTTATTAATTAGGTAACTACTCATTTTCCGGGTGTTATTATAGAAAGCTTCACAATATATTATTTAGATCATATAACTTTTTAAATTCTCGTTTTCTTGCTGAAAACATCGCAAGGAATCTGATTATTTAATATATAATCGTTCGTAATGGAGTCAAGGGTGTTCAGCTCCGTAGATTTGTTTGATTGAACACCATGAGGATTTTACCCAAAACCCCAGTATCTTGCCAGTACTCCAGATGTTTACCAACATTTAGTAAATACAGTACAGTACAGGACACCAGGACCACAGAACCCGGAACTACCGGGCACAATTAACCCTGTAAACATAAAATTTGTTTGGACTCTCCCTGCAAACATTTGTGTTTACAGGGTTAATTACGCTATGTTAAGCTACTCCTACTACGAGTACTACTGTCATACACGAAAAAGAATACCTGTTTATGATCGTTTATAACATGCTTTACAAAGTAAGTAACATTTATTTTCTATACTAATATATAAAGAGGAAAGATTTGATTTTTTGTTTGCATTGAATAGGCTCCGAAACTACTGAACCGATTTGAAAAATTATTTCACTGTTGGGAAGCTACACTATCCCCGAGTAACATAGGCTATATTATATTTAAAAAAAAATTAGGGATCCTTAATAAAACTCCAATAATGTAACCCAAGGTATAAAAAAAAATAAAAAAACCGAAGCAAAGCGAGGGCGGTTACTCGTATTTAATAAACGCGAAAGAAACAAATAAAAGTATTACGGTGTCGATCATGACGCCTAGGCGTGAACATCGGTTGGATGTTTGAAAAAAATCGATGTTTCGTTCAAACTTAATTACAGATGCGGTCACATAAAATATCGATTTGGGAGGATATTCAAATGAAAGGCACAGGTGCCGGGACACGCCCCAGCCGGAGGCCTCCACACTTGCAGCGCTCAATACTACACCATTAATTTATCGACAATATTTTATTGCCCGACCATTGCTTGGGTTAACGACCGGGGCTAAAGAAAGATCTGCATGAAATAGTAAATCGGAAAAGTTTGCGGTTTTGCCGGTTAATGCAACGTTTAATTCAAATAATAATTATTAAATTATAGGGTATTAACATAGTATTATGCAGGTATATGAACCATCTCGATATTGTTTTTAATATGATCTCAAATTACATAAGTGTACAGAAGTAGGTAATACCTATCGTAATGAGCAACGCAGCAAAGAATACGTAACAAATATACCTACTTAGTTACATAGACTACTTTGTATCCTAGATTTTTTTTTATAAAAGTGCGTAGGTACATAAATCTAATATATAAAATTCTCGTGTCACGCTTTTTTGAAGTTGAACTCCTCCGAAACGGCTCGACCGATTTTCGTGAATCTTTGCGTGCATATCGGCTAGGGTGGAGAATCGGACAACATCTATTTTTCATCCCCCTACCCCTAAAAAATTTTTGGCAGAACAACGTTTGCCCGGTCAGCTAGTTATCTTATAAGATCAATAAAAGTTACAGATGAAATACAGCAACCGATCTAATTTATTTTCGACGGAGTTCGGCTAAGAGTTACAAAAGTAAACGAAACTACGCTAAATCCAATAATTAAACGGCAACCGTCTTCGGGATGGCAAAAGTTTCTCACAAATTGTAACTATATGCGACGAGGCGAGCTAAGTTAAAGTCTTTTCGCTATCTCCCAGATTTATCTCTTAAAACCTACTCGGCTTTCTCGGATCGTTTGCAAGCAACATTAGCTCGAGTTGAGCAGATGCATCGTGCACGAAGCGAGTTTCCCAATAATTTCATACCCAACGAGGTCCGATCGAGGGGTTGGTATCTCTGGATCCATCTCTTGCCCTCGGCCACGCGTCTCGCTATGTAAGGCCCTTATTAAATGCAAAATATTGCATCTTTACATAACCGAGATCTCGTTAACATTGCATTACCAACATTTTATATAGTATATAGTATCTCGCTTTGTGATATGTCCGGTGAAAGGGTTGGAGTCTGGACCCTTGAGGAACTTTCCAATAGTGACAACGTAAGGTTACTAATACATTTAATGAAATGTTCCAGCCTTTCGTATATATGTAGCAAATATAGCATAACTTTTATTAAAATATCCTACTTCAATTATTGCGTTAAAGATATTGACGAAAAATCATCCTAAGTCAAGAGAACTTATGTATCTTTTGCGCAGAACAGCCTATTCATAGTAGTATCTATGTACTTGACCCCTTATCATCAGAGTTGCAATTGTCTAGCATTATCTTAGAAAAACAATGTAAAAACACCGAAAACCATAACATAATATTGTAAGAAGTTAGTAAGAGCTTGATAAAAGTAGTATGTTTTAGAGTGAATAAAAATTTTAGATTTTGACTGGACATGGCTGCTTCGGTGAGTATCTGTATCGGATTGGACGGGAGGCGACAGCCCAATGTTGGAGAGGACCGGGACGACGCATAACACACGCTTGAGGTATGTCCTGCTTGGGCATCCCAACGGCGCACCCTGGTCGAGCGGATCGGGGAAGATCTTTCCCCGCCAGCGGAAGTAGCGGCGATGCTGGCGGAAAAAACTGCCAGGAAAACTGTGGTCTCCTTCTGTGAAATCATCATGGTGAAGAAGGAGTCAGCCGAGTGGGATCAGGAGAGCGCTGATACTGCTCGTAGAGGGCAAAGTCAATAAGCACCATTATGCTGGTCTGAAAATGAGGAAATTAGTACGCAGGGAAGGCCGGTGCGTTCATGAGAGATCCCAGAGCCTCACCATATGCGGCGGATGGCTGCCGAGGGGGTTTTAGTGGGTAGAAATCCCACATAACCCACAACCTGGGGTTCGGGTATTTTTCGAAGATTTCTCTCTCAAAAAAAAGTAAGAATTTTGGTGTAAACCATATCCACATCTAGGCTTCAGGATGAAATATTTTTAATTGCACAAAGTTTTAACTACATTAACATCATTTTATCTCATTCGTATCTAAATGTCATGAAGAAGCAGGTTTGTCATTCTGAATGATGAAAGGACCAAATACCTATAGAATGAGTGTATAAAACATTTCGCTCATTACATACTGCATTATTCAGGTAATTATATCAATTAATTCTGAAGAATGATTTTTAGTGGCACAAACTATTAAAATGTATCACTATGATCTCATCTCGTAGTTAAATGTCATGGTCTGCCATCTATCATTCGAGAAGCTATTCTTGTGGTTAACAAGTTATACCCAATTAGTAACGTCCTAACATAGCTTCGAATACTTAGACCCCTGTGTCCCCTAAACTCCTAATATTATAGCCTATAAGCCTTTCTCATGAATATGCCTATCACATACAAGAAGATTTTTTTAATCCAATTTAATCCGAGTTACAGAGATTAGCGCGTTCAAACAAACAAATAAAACACTTCAGGTTTATTATATTAAGGGCTTTGCCCGCGTTTACCGGGATAATAAGTACCCTATATAGTCCGGTCATGTTAGCCCAAAATCTAGGGGTAAGGCACGGACCTAAAAAAAACGACGGACGTAATCCCAACAACAAATTCAGTGTAGTACCCATAGTAGTATCAACTCTCTATTTGTACAAGTACACACACCCACATATTGAACTTCACTGCTTCAATCGCGAATCAGAAATTACGCACACATGGTAAGCGGGCGGCCATTGCTATGCTTCACTCTCGATTAGACGAGGTTACGTTCGTCTTTTTTTCAGGTCCGTGCCGTTTGGCTAAAAAGTACATAAAACCCATTTTTGATAACTTTGACCTTGAATTTTTTTTTGCAAATGGCGGATCGATGGGGAATTTTCATTTGTAATGGTATTCCGAACATTCGTAAAAATTTTCAGTTTTATACGAATTATTGTTACCTTGAATGTCTGACTTAACCGGACTAATATCCTTTTCCAAATCACGGTCTACCTTTGTACTTTTCTTGAAAATCAGTTAAGTAGTTTTTGCATGAAACAGTAACAAACATCACAAAGTTACACAATTATAATAGCCCAATATAATATATACAATTATAATTTTAAAGACATGAATAATCCTAGCAAGAAAATTTTAGTTTTTTATGGAAATAGCCGGAAAACGAGCTGACGATCCACCCGACGTTAAGTGGCTATCGTCGCCTATGGACATCAGCAACACCAAAGGCATCACCGATGCGTTGCCGGCCAAGAAAGAGACAAGAAAAAGAAAGAAAGTTTGAATCGATTATTGAATGCATAAATGAGAAAAACAGTGTTGCAGAAATACCATGTGTAATCAGCCCCGCCCAGGGTGGTGCAGGCAGGCCGACGGGGCGGACTTGTTCCATCTTGTTCTGAACCTACTCCTAACACGAACTTTGAGTAAGTGGATGTGAAAATATGGTAAGAGGTTTTTTACTCATATAGTTAGGTACCGAAACTGTAATTATTATATCTTTCGGATTATTAAGCTTACTTTATTAAGCATTATTTCTATTAAAACAAGTTATTTCTAACTTGTTTTAATAGAAATAAAGAATAGCTTATGTCATCTTAATCCTGGGTAATAGGGCACCTACTAAGTTAGTGGTTTGTTCACTCAAAGAGACACGGACGAATAGGACGAAAAGATAACCGGACTTGTAGACTTTTCGATCAATTTCAGACCGCTTCACTGCTGCCGTAAGAAATTCAGTGCATGGACCTCTTATGCTCGCGTCAAACCCTACTAGTGCATTTTCCTGCTAGTGAATTAAATGTAAATAAACGTTAATTGAATGTAAAATGGTTTTACTTGTTTTGTTGCAACCTTTATTATCAGGCTTGACCAGTGCCGGTTTTCTTGCTATTAGCGTAAACAATACTAAACGATTTGAGGTACAAGAAAACTCTTTATTTGATCTTATTTTTAGTTAAACTAGTTACTTGTTGTTGATTCGAAAATAGTGTTTAGGTATATATTTTTTCTGTACTTAAATAATGTAAGAGGATTAAATATTATAATTTTTAACCGACTTCAAAAAAGGAGGAGGTATTCAATTCTACTGTATTTTTTTTTCCTTTTTTTATGTTTGTTACCAGTTAGATCAGTTAGTTAGTCAGAACTTTCAACTGGGTGAACCGATTTTGATTATTCTTTTTTTAATTGAATGCTGGTGCTTGTCACGTGAACCCACTTAAATTTGAGCTGAATCTGACGAGTAGTTTTTGAATTATTTTGAAGTCGGTTTTTTTTTGGTATAATTCAGATTATATTTCATTTTGTTAGCCACGGTAAAATTTGAAAATGTCAAAATGTATGGAAGGATATGCTTCATCGATTTATCATTTGCGTATGTAATTTCCATACATTTCAAAATGTGTGTTGATTTTGTAGAATTTCATTCTCCCTCATAAACTGTTACTATGTCAAGAACTCAAGATGTCTTGTTATTATTATGACGATTATTATCCACCTATTAAAGTCTGAATTATTTGGTACTGTAAAATTTAATAAAACCGTTGCGGCTATTCTTTGACAAGACGTTTTGCATAAAACCAATAAAATATTTTATAACGTTATTCAGCTAAATGTTTAAGATTTTAAGGAGGTTAAATTAAGGTCTATAACTCGTAATGGCTGTTCAAGTGTGCTTTAGGATTCCTTCCAGATAGTTTTTACTGGGAATCGGCGGTGGCGGGTTGGTTGGCGCTGCCGTTACATCTGTCACAATTATTAAAACACACCTGCACAATCCCGCATTTACATAAAACGAAATCGCCCCGTGGACGATACGCCACGGAATTCTGAACATCCATAAACGTAGCTGCCAGCATACCGAGGGCCATACTTAAAAACAAAATTAAAGGGGATAGCCGTACGATAATATGAATTAAAAATAATAAAACAAAAAAATAGGAGTCACGGATCGCCTCGAGAGAGTTTTTTTAAGTTTTTTCTTACGATGCCTGCGAACAGACTGCGCTCGTATCTCCTGACAATATCTTTGACGAGTTTTTTATGCGGCATTATTTTTAAATGAACAGATTATAAATGGTCGTTTGGCGATTTAACGCCCAATCTAATTAGCCAAATGATATGTGTTTTTGAGCTCAGAGAACTTTGGGACAATGCCAATGTTTATCTATTTTTTATTGATTTCTAGTTGCGTTTTCTATTGTCTTACGTTGCTAAGGTTAATGATTCTGAGTTAACTAACATTTGATGCTTTAGGTATACCTAGATTGATTCATCAACAGATTGGACTGGTCTTATAGGCTGATCAAGAGTTAGAAAGAGTCACGTGTGAAAAATTTCTCGTAGATGTATGTAAGTCAGTATAAAGTCTGTTAAGAACGTAACCGATCATTTTTGTCAATAATTTATACTGTTTGATCGATATCAAACAGTCATAGAAAGTCTTACTATAAAATATAATAAATATCATACTATAAAGAAGACATACTAAAATGTACCTAGGTTTAATGTAGAAACTGATATTTTAAGTCTTCGCTCTAAAACCAATTGTGTCGCAGGCGGCACAGTATAATAAGAATGTGAACACACAAATTCCTATTTATATATTCCCTCGTAAAAAGACCCGAAAAATAAATAAATTAAAATGTATCTATCACAGATGTTTTAGCCCAGTCGGGATTAAAAAAGCTTATAATAATCTATCAAACTTGCATGAATAAAATTCAAAATATTTTTTCATATAAGAGATAGAAAAACTACAATTTGCAAATTGCTTTTTACAAGATAGGAGGTACTAGGTACATGGTTTCACATTTTTATCACAACGTTACACCAGTTCAGATAAATTGATTGAATTGATATAATTCAATGTATCAGATTTAAATCTAAAACTAACACCATTTCAAATGTTTCAACTAACGTTTGAATTTAAATTACTTTTCGTTAAAAGCAATATGGGATTTATCGGAATTTGTATAAAACATAGATATTATTATACTAGATAGGCCTCAATAGGATTCTATACAAATTGTTAGTTTTGTTGTATCACTTGCAGTGTTATTGTCCTAGGAAATAAATTTCTGTATAATCCTAGGAACAAAATTTTTGTACCTAATTATTTTGGATAGTATCACGTTGTCGTGTTCTACTGACACAAATTAAGTATTACTTTTATACAAAATCAGCGCAGAATAGCATAAATAATCTTTTATAGCCGACAAACAACTGTAGCATCATTTGGTGAATCACCATTGCCGCCTATATGTAAACGATTATAATGTGGGTGTCTTCAAGTCAAGAGTGAATAGGCTTCTACTAAGTTAGTGTGCTTTACCATCCAAGGCTTCATTACTGCTTACCATCAGGTGGTTTTGTGGTCAAGCACTAACTTATTCGGTATAAAAAAAAAACCGCAACACTCAAGCCGTCACATCGACACATAGCTAGCTAAAATTACCATTTTAGCGCACTATCTTGAGGAAATCCTTTTTCGTGAAATCTCAACGCGATGAAAGAAACTCAGTACATCTTTTAAATGAACACTACTCCTAATCCTACTAATATTATAAATGTGGAAGTTTAGATGTTCGGATGTTTGTATTGCAATCACGCAATAACGGCTGCTGATCGATATAGATGAAATTTGGTACACATATAACTTAATACCTAGAATAAATTATACGATAATTTTTATCCCGAGACATTGATCTGTTCCCGAGGGAGAAGAAGTAAAATTTGTAGCAATAGGAAAACAGTTTTGACGTTTTTCTTCACAGTGACATTAGAAAACTCAAAACAGCTGATTGAGTTATTAAATTATAAATACATATGTATATTTTGTTATATTAAATTATAATAATAAAATTATAAACATGAAAGTTTATGAGGACGCCCGGATGTATGAATATTTGTTACTCTGTGAAGCAAATACTACTCAACAGTCTTTCATTAAACTTTGCACTCAGGTAGACCATGATGTGATATAACATAATAAAATTATAGTTACGGTGCTTTATTGTCCCGGAAAACGTGGCCAAAGACGCGGGCAGAGCGCTAATCTATCTTAATATATATAAACAAGCTGACCCGGCGAACTTCGTATCGCCTAACAAACTATTTTTTCTAAAATAAAAGTAGCCCAAGTTACTCCTTTTTACATTAGCTACCTGTCAGTGAAGGTCCCGTCAAAATCGGTCCAGCCATTTCAGAGATTAGCCGAAACAAACAGACAGACAAAAATTGTAAAAAATGTTGTTTTGGTATATGTAACGTGTATACATCCAAATGTACTTAGTAAAAAGCGGTTATTTTAATATTCCAAACAGACACTCAAATTTTATTTATTTGTATAGATGTATAGATTACATGTCACGTTGTTTGTCCGCGATAGACTCGTAAACTACTTAACCGATTTTAATCAAATTTGCACACCGTGTGCAGTTTGATCCAACTTGAAAGACAGGATAGCTTACATCTCCCTTAAGGCACACGGAAGGTTTTAATAAAAAAAAAACACTTTTGACAGAACGAAGTCTGTCCAGGCAGCTAGTATATTATACAAAAGGCAAAAGTGATTAATTGATGTATCAACGCACAAGTCAAACCCTTAGAGCTAGAAACCTAAAATTTCGCACACGTATTCCTCTTATGACGTAGGCATCTACTAAGGAAGGATTTTTAAAATTCAATCCCTAAGGGGGTGAAAAGCCCAAGGAGGTTAGAAGCATAATTTCCGCATGCGAAGCTGCGGGCAACAGCTAGTACAGAATAAATATAAACCTACGCGGAAATGGATGCGCGAATTTCAAGACGTCCTTATCATTGGATATTCAACGTATCGATTGTCTTTATTGTTGCTGAATTGGTCGTATTGAAGCAGCATAAAATACCCACAGACCTCAATTCTATGCCAGCAGACCAGAAGAAGAACTGAAATCCCACCAAAAACATGTTCAAGTAAAATGTCGCACAGACGAG
The DNA here is from genome assembly GCA_951805285.1 of Thymelicus acteon. Classification (NCBI taxonomy): domain Eukaryota; kingdom Metazoa; phylum Arthropoda; class Insecta; order Lepidoptera; family Hesperiidae; genus Thymelicus; species Thymelicus acteon. The sequence continues at coordinate 6,245,284 of OX638218.1, forward strand.
ACCACATGGCTCAAAAAAGTCATCAGATCTCATGTAGAGTCAACCTTCTAACTCTACATGCCCTAACTATACAAGTCCTATTTTCACAAACGCTCCGCCTAAGTCAAAATATGTGACTTGGCCGTTTCGCTACCGTCACATGGACTTAAGGTAAAAAAATTATATCCTGTTTATTACTTTTCTGTTACAATAGTTATTTTCATAACGAAACGGCTAAGCCACAAATTTTGACTAAAGTATAGCGTTTGTGAAGTAGAGTTACCTAGAAGCTATGTATTTGCAGAAAAACTCAGTTTTCCCGCCATGGAAAAAGATAAGTCTTAAGTACGAAAAATCGTAACCTAACCACAGGTTTAGATCACCATTTGCTCTATTTTTTTAAAGAAAGTCAATAATCTTGTGAATCATTGTATAAAAATCTAGATGTTAAGGACCCGACCTACCTAAGTTTCAGAAATAATAATGAGGGCCACCAAAATGATTAAAGTTTGGTGATTTCGATGGCTTAACCCTGTAGCCTGTTTGGTAGTGATCTTGCTTGCAAAGGTAACGGGTTTGATTCCCGGCTGGGGCCAAAATGTATTACACAGATGAACGGAGTGGCCGTAATCATGAGTTTTAGTAGCGTCTTATTTATTTGTAAGTGAGCCGCGACTCAGCGAATTCTAGTGCGGACATATTATAAGTGTCTAGCCATGCTCGAAGTTGTCATGGGACTACTAATACATGGGAGTCCTTCCCAGGCGACCCTTTTGTACCTAATAGGTGCTGCAAAGTGAAGTAATACCTAAATAGATTTAGGCTCCTATTATTAAACCGATCCTAGCTGAAGAGCATGATCTCAGATTTTATTTATTTAAAATGTCACTTTTTCATATTGTTTGACATTATTTCAGCATCTCAAACCGAATCTTGAGATCGCAGAGATCTTAAGATCGATTTATTAACGAACCTTAGTTATTAAGCTTATTCAATTCTAATGCTCTAATCTACTGGTTGTTTATGAATAAATCACTAGTTGAACAGCAGGTGGTTTCGCAAACATTTCAGAAAAGCACCGTTAGAGTGACAGATGTCAAGACGATTTATTTATAGTGGACGCTAATGGAATTTGTGTAGGAAACTCACGGTTTACTTGATAATTGACACGACCTACCTGAGTGCAATGAAAAGTGGACCGGTTCTTGACCACTTTGTATGTTTTGAACAAGCTGAGCGGTTCTTAGTGGTTTAAAACACTACCTAGATATCTAGATATGGATAGCTAAAGCTGGCCATACACGTTCAAGCTTACTTGACAAGTTTCAGCAGACTTGATTCGGCATCCAGTAAACTCGACGCTGTATAGCTATCTGTGTATGAAAGACCCATAATACAAACTGGATTCCGCATCAAGTGTGCTGCAAACTTGATAAGTATACTTGATCGTGTATGGCCGGTATTAGGTAGAAAATGTACGGAAATAAATGATGAAAAAATTTATGGCTGGCGGCCATTAATGGCCCACTACGCGTCATCGTATCGAAATGATGATACGTAGTTTACGTAAACGTTACTAGGGGTCTCTCTTTAGGTACTCCATCACGCTACTCCATTGCAGATTTATGAAATTCTTAAAGATGAATAAATGAGTGATATTTTGGAAATGAACCACTTGCTTTAGTAATTAGGATGAGGTCCTCCTGTTTTATTGGTCCATTTTTTAGGCGAGTCCTATTTGCTAACAATGTTAGTGTCTTATTAATATTTTTATTTTATTTTTAAATTTAAGGCTGACACAAAATGAAAAGAATAGATTTTTAATTAATTTTAATTTATATTTCAATAAAAAATAGTGCCAACATTGCTGACGAAATAAGTTTCGTCTAAAAAACGGACGAAAACGACGTAAAACGAAATAAGTCATTTACCCTGCTACAATGTAAACTTGATAGCGGGTGTTATAGGTGGTAAAATATTTTAATTTATCCACAATAGGCGTGTTGTCCGTCTACATTTACATGTATTATAATATTTACTACATTATGTATGTACGAGGCAATGTTTCTTGGTATACCGATCATACTATTACACCTCTATTCTAACCTAATAACACTTGTAACAAATCACCATGACAATTCTTACGAGAGGAGTTGATACTCCTCTAGCCATGTACCAATACTACCTAAAGTGTTGGTTAATTTTATGTATGTACCTTTTAAAGCACTAACATTAGCTATCACTTTACCAACAAAACTACAAAATATTTTTTCCTACCTTCGTACCTACTTTGTAGGACTAGTAGTATTTAATAGCATAGTTTTCAGATATTGTAGTATTTTACTCGTTTCCGCTCAGTGAGTTTATAGTTAGGTACAGGTTCTGATGGCCACCACGTCGCCCATGGACACAAATAACGCTGAAGACATCACAGACAAGTCGCCTACCAAAATGAACGTGGGAGGCTCCTTTTTCTTCCATTGGCTTTCTGGCACTGCGAAACACGAAGGAAATATTTCTCGGTCGATTTAAGAAAGCTGGTGGAAGGTTTCAAGGCTGGTGACTCTACTACCATGCATGAATACCATCGGAATTGTTCTGGGTGGTACAATAGGCATGATGACAGTAAGTAAAAATCACTAAAATTATATATTTATTTAATAAAACCCTATTAATGGATTAAAAAACACGCATTTAACATATTATTATTAGCGAGATAAACAATATTATTGATAAGATAAAACTACAAAGTACGGCAAGCCGCCATCTTGGCTAAAACGCCAGTCAGTCTCAATTAGCACAAATTACGTCACACGTCTTAAAACAAATGAATATCACCATACTAAAAATGAGGTATCGTCTTTTGTTTTCCTGAGGCATGACGTCACCACCACGCCATGACAGTTTGAAGCGTTTTGGTGCGAATTTTAAACTTATCATTTGAAATGTATTTATTTTATACTAAACCTTATTTTTTTGCGGAAATATGATGTACGTTGTAATTATAATATATTTCCCAACAATATAGAATAGTATTTCAAAATCAGTCATCATGCCTATTAAAGTTAAGACCTCCAACAGGAGGAACCTTTTCTTTCAAGGAGAATAAATTCAAAAGACTGAACCTAGAGGTTAAGTTTAAAGTTTAAGTTCTACCTACTAAAATCTCCTCAACAGGAAGGTTAGGTCCCTCCATAGCATCATCTGTTCAGCAGTCAGTAGGGTGCACCAAGAGCAGAGGAGTTGGCTTGGACTCAATATGGATGGATACCTTACAGACTTAATTATAATATTAATTTTAACCGACTTCAAAAAAGGAGGAGGTATTCAATTCGACTGTATTTTTTTATTTTTATTTTTGAACATAAACTTCTTTAGGCGCGTTATGAAATAAATGGAAAAAAAGATTAGTGTGAAATTTTAAGATTTGTAACACGGACGGTGACACAAAAACGACAGTTTGAAAAAAAATATATTTATATGTTGTTTTTTTTTAAATAAGTATTGTTAGAATATTGTTTTTGAATATTGTTTTTTTAATATTTTTTTATTGTTTTTTTTTTAATATTGTTGTTTTGAATTGTTTTTAAAATTTTTTTGTTTGTTTTTTCATGCCAAAGAAGTATAACTTCTCACGCGCGTAAATAAGTACACTTTTATGTTTTTTTATTTTTTTATGTCTGTTACCTCAGAACTTTCGACAGGGTGAATCGATTGTGATGAATATTTTTTTTATCGAAAGCGTGCTTGTACTGTAGTCTCACTTAAATTTGAGCGAGATCTGACGAGTAGTTTTTGAGTTATCCCCAATTTTGAAGTCGGTTATTTTTTATCAGGAATTATGTTATGAACACTAACAGACATGTATAGCTAGCTACCTAGTACCAGGCTAATCAACTCCAAGGTAGCTGTTAAAACCGTTTATTAGCTGGCTGTTTAATACTCCAATTGAAAATTATTAATAATATTTCACATAAATTTGATATAACACGGTGGGTCAGTAATGAAGAGTCTTAGAATCGTTCAGTGAGCTATCTACATCGGTGCGCCTTCATGATCTTCTTGCGTTTTAACCGCATGCCTGAACAACCATAGCACATGCTGTGATCCTTGAGTTTAAACGAGTTTGTCAGTAACGCATGCTAATAATATTGCATAATAATTTAACGTTACGTTACTTTTACGTTACGTAAAATTATGTTTACCGAAAGATGAACTGAAAGGTAAAGATGAAAGATGATCCTGAAAGCGCTCTGGTGTGTGTGGACTTGGCTTTCATTGGTCAGTGTGTACCACGTAGAAGCTGGGCTTTAACTTGAAAATGAATGGAATATTGAGTAATGTTTCTTTCTTTAATCTTAATATTTAATTACTGAAAATTAATGAAAACGTATGTGGATACTTACAAATCTATAATTTTGTTTAAATACCTACAAATGTATCTTACAAAATCTTGACTTCTGATTCGAATTGGAAGTAAAGAAATAAATTCATTATCAAAAACCAAATCTATAAATTCTAGAATTTATCGTTTTAAAATCAAGTAGGTAGTGTTAAACTCAGAAATCGAGTCTATTTTATCTTTTTTTTTGCATGATATTAGTGCTTGTCAATAATCCTAGCTTACCGCCTAATAGTAAGTGGCGATGAAATCCTAACTAGGTAAAATCCTCACTCTCCTCTCGAAGAATCCCGCATTTATAATGTAAGCGGGAAAATTATAACAGCTGTTCCAAAAATTACACAAAATTTGTTGCATGTTGCCATTTTCCTGGGAAAGTGTAGCTTGTTTCGAACAAAATTTGGTAGGAATATTGACTGGACACACCTTCTTCTTCGAATATATTAGTTTGGTCGATCAGTAACTGTGGACGTCATATTACGCCATTTATTGCTATTCCGTAAAAAAACCCAATGTTATGAAGTTTAGTATTCGAATCACTAATTTCAAATATTAAAAAAAATGTTTTCTTTCTTATTAATTTAACCCTTACGTAAATTCGTACGACTCCCTTCATTCTGGGGTATAGGGCTGTCTTGAATAATTGCAACTTGCTACTAAAAAGTCAATCGACCTTTCATTACAATTGAATGAGTTTACAGGAAATGTAAAGTCACTGATCGCAGCGAAACATGAGTGCACGGCAGTATCCTCGCCAAGTCAAGCGCAAAACAAACACTTTTAACTCCAGTTTTTGGTAACATTTCGGCGTACCTACTTAAGCGTCAAGTGAGAACCACGGGACAATTTTAAATGAAACTGGATAATTTATGAAAATCTACGATTATTCATGTTAATCAAAGCAAAAACTTCCTAACGTGTAAAGACATGTTGCGAAGTAATTGGTACATATTATCAATGATTTCAAACAATCAATGACTTCAACAAATCTTCAATCAGTCAATGAATCAATCAATAAAGTGAATGAATAATGAATGTTATGTAATCTAAATCATTACATCGTATCACGATAAGGAGTATAATAGTTAAAACAAGGGTGGGATTTGACTTGAAAATAATAACAATATTCAACTGCATGCAAATTTTAAGCTCGCGTTTCTAAGTAGAGCAGATAGATTGGGTACAAAATAAGAAAATTATAATGCCAAATTTTTGTAACTAATTAGCCAATGAACTTGTTTGAATTCAACTCTTAGAAGATCGAACAACTTTTCATGAACAAATATTTTCAATACGAACTTGGCGTATTTTCATAGAGCCATTTTATTGGTACTCAGGTTAGGTATCCATTGGCGATGCTAAAGAATGAGTAGGTAGATAAACAGATCACTGGCCAACAGCAAGCGCGTGCAGCGACGACAGATGAATACCGATGAATACCGATGAAAACCAATGAATACCAATGGATTCCGATGAATACTAGTTAACGTGGGAATGTAAGAAAGTTAGATTGGATTATTGAGTGGGTAATAATCTTATTCTAATGCTTGCAATATTTTAAACCACACTGATCAAGTACCTAACTCGGCCAGTTGGAAGTGATGCCAACCGAAACGTCCTGGATATGATCTACAGCCGGGACAGGTAATTACGTGACAGATTTTATGGGTATTTTTCTAAGTATAAGTACGTACTTATCAAATTGTCACCTAAAACAGTACCTGCCTACTCCTGCTCCTCGCGTCGTTATCCTGCTCGTTGTTGAGGGTTGTGATTTCCTCCATGGATCATTTTGTCTTTGACGATGACATTTATTTTATTATTAAAATATTAGGTATTGCATAGGTGAAATGCATCACTGAGACATCATCATAATATCTATGCATTAGATATTAAATTCTGCGAATTTAATTTACCCAATTAATTTGGTAGGAAAATCATTTAAAATGAATTTTTAGATTGGAGGTATTTTCAATATTCTTTCGCTCCGTTATCCCCAAATCTAGCCTAGCAGCTGTCAAAATTCGTAGTGTTTATAAATTAAATTCATTATTTTACCTAAACATATCCAGAGATTAGGGATAGGTGGATTATGGAAAACGGCCTTAAGAGGTCTGCAATAAATGTTCCAATAAAATTCGCCCTTCGCCTCAGCATCCGTGGCCCGTAAAAACCGTGAAACTCGAAAGGGGGCGCTGCGGCGTCTTCAGCCGACATCATAATTTAAGCTTCGCAAAAACTGGTGTCTTAATAAATAAATCAACAGATTTTTTCACCGTCCATAACTTAAGAAGTCGAGGCGGGAAATCGGATGGAAGTCGAAGGCGAAACTTTTAAAAAAGGAAACTGCTCTTGCGACGGCGGACCGGCCGTGATTGGCCGGCGGCGCGGGGGCGGGAGACTGCCGGCCTCTGATTGGTCGACGCCGACGCACTATAGGCGCGTTCATCTCGAGACGCGAACAAATAGATTTTTTTTAAACAAAAGCAATTTTCCTATTCTTCTTGTTGCTGCGACGTTTCTATACGTTTGTTTTTGCTCGGCTCCGTTTTGTATTGTTTATTGTGCTCGAGTGCTCAACAATCCGCTGCCGGTTAATTCACAACGATATTAACGCGACGCGAGTCACCCGCCATTGTTGCATGCAGATTCGCTAAAAACTAACAATTGTTATGAAAAACATACACGCAGACTCCGCAGGAAGCTTCGGTTTTGCTGTAAATTATTTTTAATTAACATTAGATATTCTCGTTGACAAACTTACAATAGTCTCATTCTATTTGACAATGGACAATTGAAAAGGTTTTTCAAGATCATTTCTTAAAGATATGAGTTTTACTTGTAGGTATGTTAAAAACGTTACTTTACAAAACTGAAACTTAGAGCTGATAAGGTACGAGAGCTTACGTAACCAGTAATGTGCCTGTTACCTTCGTTTATGATCAAGAATGGAGTAATTCCAGAAGCGATACAACTGGCAGATAACATTAATATTCATACTAACTCACTGCCTGGAGCGTTCTTGGCCTTAAACGTTCCTCTACTTAGGTAAGTTCTTAACGATACATATGTAGGAAGGTACGCACTAGACTTAGGCACCTAAGTTGATCAAGCAAAGAAAAGTTAGTTACCTATAACAAAAAGAATATAGAACAGAATATATAATAAAGAAAGAGAGAAGAAAAAGAAAGAAAGAACTGGCTCTCCATTAGGTAACCTCACTTAGGTAATTTCAGTATCTTTACCTACCCAGGTATTCAGGTAAGCATAGTGCACCTATTTTTCCATTTAATAAAATATTCGAGTCTCATTTCGTAAACAATCTTGGCAATAGGTACATCTTTTTGAAATATTAATAAAAAAAAATATTGATAAGAACATAAATTAGTTTTAGCATTAGCCAAATGATAAATTATTTTCATTATAATTATGCCTAACTTATTTTTTTTAATTTCACTTATATAAGAACACTTGGGTTATCAATACGAATCTAACGATATCTTAATTAAATAAATCCGTTCAGCGGTTTGGAAGATACGAGGTAATGAAGAATATTACATACAAACATACATTATAAGATAGGTACGCGCGAAAAGATAACCCTTCCTGGCAGTCGGGTAAAAAATGCCCTACTTAACTTTCGATCTAGACAGGCTGTTCAGTACTAAAAGTTTCGATATGGTGCCAACGCATTTTAGTCTGCTGCGAGCAAGCGAGACAAGTAGATGTCATTTTTGAAAAACCCCGACCGTTCAAGAATACATAATAACGCATATTGTTTATTGTGCACAGTTAAAACGTCTTCATTATTTACGTTTGAACTTTATTTGAGCTTATTTAAATCATAATTGGTAAATAACTATATTTTTACTTAAATTTAAAAAAAAATATTTAGTGCAAAATATTTGATATCCGCCATCTTGAGTCGAATTTGACCGAACGAAGCGTTGTCACCAAGCTGTCAGTGAGTACGAAAATGTGACACGGATTTTGTTTGGAACAGCCCGTCTACTTGTAGGTATATATTAGTCTATGTCGATAACCTACACCCAACACGAGCCACTGAGCTACAGCCTTCAACGTTTTCGTGTCCAAGCTGCTTAGTGAAATGATACCAGGACCTCATGTTTCGACATAAATCTGTTAAAATATTCCCCAGGTGAAATGCAAGTCGTGCACCGGCGTGGAGAATAATAAATATCAAGATTGGTATCGTATTTGAATCTGTTGCAGTGCAGACATGCCCAGAATGAGATTAATCACAGATGCTAGTACCTACACTTTCGAATCAGAATGCCTAGCGGTTCCTAATTAGATAGATATCATCTAGCGCTTGATTGATTCGTTTATGTCTTTGAATTTTTTGCGAGCGAAATAATGATATCAAGTGAAGTGACTCGGTGTTTGGTCCTTAGTGAGTTAATTAAGTTACAAAAAAAATGGCATCGTATTACCTACTTGATGTTATCCTGAAATAAGTACATGTACATATATTGTAGATTTGAATGTAAAGATATAGACAGTACAAATAATAATATAAACAGTAGGAATAGCCGTGACCACGTCGATGTAACTAGGTAACATCGGCGTACAAATTATATATCACGAGGTGATGATGATGATGTATCATAGTAAAATGGGTGTCATAAATTCTATTACATTAAAAGAGCAGTGAAAACGAAAAAAAATGTTCAGTTATCTTCAGCGAAATCTAGGTACCATCTATACCTTCGTATTATAAATATATTAAGCTTATAGGTAGGTATGTAAGGTTTGATGAAATCAAATATTATACACGTTCTCTTTACTTTTTTATCTATTTAGTTTATGTATTTACATAAAGAAACATTGATGTCAGTGGTAAGAAATTTTGATCAAAAATATCTTCTTAAAATAAACTATTCCACAGGTTATGAAAATTTGTGTGATTATAGCAAGCTATCTACTGAACAATATTAACTCATGTTTTCTGTTCTAAAGCTCGTTGCACACTGGTGTTACCGTCAGCACAAATCAGCGCTTGGACCGGCATCAGAACCAATTCTGATATCTATGGTCAGTGCCATATCCAAGACCAATATCATATAAGTAGATACTAAAACCTAACATAAGTCTTGCAAAGCTTGAATTTGTCCATACAACTACCAACTACAAGAATGGAAAGCGTAGTTTTTGAAGTGAAAACTTCTTTAGCATCGTTGTGATTTCAAAGTCGATGAAACGAAAAAGCGACAATAAAAAGAGACAGACACATAAATTCATAAGATTTAACGTGGGAGAAAATGAGATAGGAAGCATTATACAGTGTTTCTTATGTTCGTGGTTCTCTTTGTGTTAGGTAGGTACTTTACAAAGTTCTAAGTTGTATTCATAGATGAGGAATGCTGGATAGATGGCGCTAGCTGCTCATTTTACTCTTCATGTTATGTTAAGAGATGGCGTTAGTTACTACTGTTTTATTTTTATTTCCTAACTTTGCATCACTATGATCATTACTAAAACCTAGTAAACCTACTATTGTGTCATTTTCCCGAAATTTCACATTCGTCTCATTATCTTAAAACCAAAATTTTTGAAGGTTTCACTTCTACCACGTGTGAATTGCACACATTTTTTTATAGGGCTTTACAGCTTTACACGGACAGAGGGGCGAGTTTGGAAAGGCTCAGACGAGAAGACAATTTTTGCAAAGAGAGATAAGCTACTCTTCGAGAAGTAGGGTCTGCAAACATCATCAGGACACCTATGGGGAAAAGACCTGCGTCACTGCGCGTGTCTGTGTGGTGTGTTTGTATGTGTTTTTGTGTGTTTTGTAGGGGTCGAGGGGAAATCAACCGCAAATCAATTGCAACCGTGATCTGATCGTGATCTGATCTCGTCGCATTTCTTCAATTCGCGAACGATTCGCTTTTTTTATTAAATTTCTCATCCTTCCTAAAGTCGATAAACGATAGGTATATCCACCGAACTATATGTATATTGACAATTAGGTAAGTACTTAAGATCTACATTAAACATAACATAACATAGAGCATGAATGACTAAAACTTATTCTAAACAAACATAGGTATAACATTTTAGATACGACACTTCAGAATTATAATATCGTGTGAACCTGGCATAAGAACCCTTGCACTGACAAACGGCATTAGTAGGCGCAGGCGCAACGACCGATAGCACCCGAGAGCGGCCGAGATGTCCCGATTGGGGCCATTTTTCCTCCAAATTGCGCCCTTTGTTATGCAAAGCGTGCTCGCGCCGTGTGCGGTAGGAGCCACAATCGCTCGTTTGCCCCGCGCCCGTGTGACGGCTATCGCTGCATCGCCTCACAATGCCTCCGTTGACTGATTAGAATATTTCATCACTACTCTGTGCCCTCTGGTTTTAATTACCCTGCGTGAGTTCATGGGGTGTTTGTCAGAAGCACTGCTCTGGAATGAGGTGGAAGGTTCTGGATATAGAACTCGTTTCACCTGAAAATGACTGCTAGCATTCGAGGAGCAATCAGTGTCCGCTACAGAACACCCATTCATTTTTTATGTAACTACTGTACAAAGTACTTGACCTCCCACAGACATCCATGGACATAAGTAATACTAAGAAAGGAGGAAAAACAGAACTAACTCCCAAGCTCTCACCAAAATCAAAATACGAAACCTTCCTATCACCGCCTAACTCTGCCATAGCGATTAATTTATTCGTCTACGGATTGTTGATGTAAGGCATGTAAGTGCCTATTTTACGTTATCTTGAGTGTTACAAAGGCCTTAACGACAGACCTACGTAGAGCATATAGTGGCACTGGCAAAGTTATGGCCTTAGCTCTTGGCACCCGCAAACTACAGTCGAAGGCAGCTTTTGAATTTCTTGGCACTCGCATAAATAACACTGTAGTGTATACTATGTTTCGCTAGTTTATGTCGAGTTGAGTATTGTTAAAATAGGTTCTTGGCTTGATAGATGAGTGAAAAACATTGTGTGTATTGTAAGGGTTTCAAATCCTGACCCATGGCCGTAGCTAGGGGGGGGGGGGCATTGTGGGGCAATGCCCTACCTTAAAATCACAATGCCCTACCTTAAAAATACCAAAAACTAAGATTAATTATTATAATTAAATTGTTTATTCATAGTTTGAGATAAAAAGAATTGTAGCGATAGGTATCTAAACTTTTCCGAACATACCACAGTTTGTGACATTCATTTCATATTATAATAATTCTTTGTTCTGTGACCTAGAGAGCAGATCAATTATGATTTTTTACTTCTGCCCTACCTGTAACCAATGCTGCCCTATCTCAAATTCGACTCAAGCTACAACCCTGTCCTGACCTCAGTGCGAACACAGAAATATTTCTTCCTAATATTTAAATGATGAGTGGCTATTGATTTTCATGAAATATATGCTTAAAATAAAACTAAAATAAAATAAATAAATAAAAAACCCACCAAAAACAATACCAACGTAGCCTAACCCACGCCTGATAGAATTATAGTTTGTATTGATAAGGATGTTGAATAAAATAAACTAAACTTGACAATGCCAGTACTGAAAACAAACTGATGTAATATGGACCTGTACAATTAACTCGTTAAGGTATTCACCATAATAGCAAATAACATTTCATTATCACTTAAATACAAATTTTTCACTCAAAAGATATATCAACACGAGGTCCGATCACTCATTTTACGTGAGTAGGCAGGTAATCTACGAAATGAGTGCTCATTGATTTCCCTGCGCTAATAATTGCGATAGTTGAACAAATACAAGATTCTTTTGCCATGGGATAATAATATTCGCAGGGGCTAACAGTCCATACAACTTTGTTAATAAAGGTTACATTTGAATAGCAGCCACATATTTCGATGAACAAGGAATTGCAGCTCCTTTTTGATTTTAGTTATCGAGCATCGGGCCGATGCATCATATTTGTCCAACGTTTCGTCATCGGAAAACAGACAGATCGGAATCGCATCGATAATAAATGGAATGCATTAAAATATCGGTGGCCAACTCACCTGTCTCCTCGATATAACATTATAAGTAACAAAAAGACGAAATTCGAATTAAGTGACGAGGCACAACGTAAATATAATATTGAGTGGTTGAAGCTTTGCTCGATGCCTTTTAACAGATTAAGAAGTACGCATACTGTCGTGGAAATAAGGTATTCATTACATGGAGGCGATGAGAGATAAAACAATTGTCGTAAACTGTCTTTGAACTCAATTAAAATATGCAATAGACTTTGATACGGATTTAGCTTATATTATTTTCTCCAAAAAAATTCAAGACTAATTTTACTGCAGTTAGGTACATGTATGTAGGCATAACTTAAAATATGGAATTTAATAAAATATATCTACAGCGTTCTCTATCTGGTTCTAGCATAGCTTAGATCCTTACATTATCTAGGACCTTTTAAAACAAAATAACTCAATAAAAACATAAATAAAATCTTTCAACACTTGAGTTGGTCACTCGTCCCTTGATTAATCCGCAAATATATAAATTAGTATGAGAGATCCCTGCCCTACAAATAGCCGTTATAGTTTAAAACTATATTCATAACAAGTAACTATATTAATGAAGTTATTTTCTTGTAGTAAATAGAGATAAGCTGAGGCTTTTCTTTCGCCGTCACTTCTCCTTAATGATAAAACACTGAAACTGATTCAAAGCAATATAAAAGACGTCCATAGTTGTAGCCCTTGCAGATAATATTGCGAAAAAACTGACGTGATTAAATGAATTTGAACACCATAACTTACATATTTAAAAGGGACTAAAAAGGTAAGTATAGCAATATAGCAAAGTCCTCTGAAATGCACCACATTGCAATAATTCGTTATCGGGTTAAAACCATAAAAACATTGAATCAATTGTGCGCAAACCCTTACTTGTACGACCGGATCTTGTTACTTTAATTACTCGTTTCATTTGACGACCAAATGCAATATTTATGAAGACAAATTACTTGCACGCTTAACGGCAACTTACCATTAGACGGTTTACACGTTGAAGCCGTTATTTGTAAAGACACACCTTTAATTATGTCTATTTGTAGTTGTTAACAACTTGCTTTTAAGAAGTCTTTAATAAATTCAATAAAATATCAATTACACACCTGTAAATCAATTACATATACACAAAATTAAATGTAAATACGTAATAATGGAAAATTGTTTTGTAGGTACGTTGTATTGCAATTTGCAAAAGTAAAAAACTATCTTAGGACAGCTTAAAAAACTTACCCCAATTCCACGCCGGATGGGTGTCGTAAGAGGTGACTAAATCCGGGCCGTGGGTGGTAGGACTCCTCAGTGGTAATACTGATTTTAATGGTTCAATAATATGTACTATTATACATTTTTATTATTATTATTTATACCTCCATTGGATCCGTGGGGCTACCACACAGTTGTTTGAGTCAGCCGCCAAACGACACGTCGTGTTGCGGCTGGGGATTTGAGAGCCAGTTTTTAGGGTTCCGTAGCCAAATGGCAAAAAACGGAACCCTTATAGATTCGTCATGTCTGTCTGTCTGTCTGTCTGTCTGTCTGTCTGTCCGTCCGTATGTCACAGCCACTTTTTTCCGAAACTAAAAGAGCTATACTGTTGAAACTTGGTAAGTAGATGTATTCTGTTAACCGCATTAAGATTTTTACACAAAAATAGAAAGAAAACAATACATTTTGGGGGTTCCCCATACTTAGAACTGAAACTCAAAAATGTTTTTTTCATCAAACCCATACGTGTGGGATATCAATGGCTAGGTCTTCAAAAATGATATTGAGGTTTCTAATATCATTTTTTTCTAAACTGAATAGTTTGCGCGAGAGACACTTCCAAAGTGGTAAAATGTGTGTCCCCCCCTGTAACTTCTAAAATAAGAGAATGATAAAACTAAAAAAAATATATTATGTACATTACCATGCAAACTTCCAACGAAAATTGGTTTGAACGAGATCTAGTAAGTAGTTTTTTTTTTTAATACGTCATAAATCGTAAACCGCAATTTACCTCGATCAAAGTTAGAACGAACTACAAGAACTTTTATATTATGTTACTTGCTGCTACGGAACCCTTCATGGGCGAGTCCGACTCGCACTTGGCCGCTTTTTTCCTTTCTTTTGAAGTTATACTTCTTACGCGACTTGCAAAAAGGTTGCGTTAAACGTTTGCGCAACCATGGAGGGGGTATGAAAGCACTGGATAGATGGCCTTAGCTTCTTATTATCTTTATCTCTTTTAAAATTTAATGTTATTACTTATACAAATCTCACAGTCTCAACAGCGTGATTCAGTTTCATAAACAACGCCATCTATATAGTTTGTATTTGTTTATTTTTGTTTAGCACAAAAATAGTTTTTGAAAGATAATTAAAACTGATCATGTTATTAAATTAAATATTTATTTAATTATGTCAAAGAAGCATAACTTCTCATGCTCGTACAAAAGTACACGCAACCTTTTTTTCTTCTCTCTTTCTTGGCTGGCAGCGCATCAATGATGCCTTTGGTGTCGCTGAAGTCCAAGTACGACGATAGATTACCAACAGGTGGGTCGTCAGCTTGTTTGCCGGCTATTTCCACAAAAAAAGTTATATTGCGGATTCTTGTCCCCTTTTTTTACTATTTGCTTTGAAAATAGATGTATCTGTGTCATTAAACGCATTAACTACTTTTAATGAACGTTATTAACTTTAATTAAATACAAGTCACGTTTACTTACAAACACACGTCACGTATACAAGCGAATAATATTAATTAGCCAACAAATTCTTTGATCGCAAACTCGATGAATTTATTAAATAGAAACGCACGCAGATCGCTAAGTGGTAAACCAAACTTCAAATTTACCCTATATTTATGTCGATAAGCAACCTTGTATTAAAAAATAGATAAGATAGATAAGTAAATAAATTTCTTATATTTTTTTTCGGATTGGAAGAAATCTTTCTGATACCAGGATTGCATGTGAGAGTATCTAGGTATTTCACTGTATTATTAGTACTCCCCTCCACCAATCCGCACTGGAGCAGCGTGGTGGAGTATACTCTAGGCCTCCTCAAGAGGAAAGACCCGTGCTCAGTAGTGGGCCGTTAATGGGTTAAAGCCAGCCAGACATTAGTACTCTGCCCACAGCTTTTCTCGCGTTTTCCCGGATAATATTATGTACTATATGTCTTATTCCATTTTATGGCCTACTTGTGTAATCCGTTCAGTAGTTTTTGCGTTAAGTCTGGTTTACGCGTATTGAGTAGTTAAGTAGATAACTAAATTTTACATGATTTTAAACTTAACTAACTTAACTTATCGTTAACTTAACTTAACTTAACTTAACTAACTAACTTAACTTATCGTGGACTGAACACATTTCTGAACTGAAACTAAATTTTAACTAAAAAGACACTATTTCAATGCTACCAACATTACGCCCAATTGCAGATTTACTGAAAGGCACTATAAACGAATGTACCAACTTTGATACGTTTTATTAATCGAAAGCTATGTCTATTAATATGGTTTTGAGATGTTGCATGAATATGCTTTTAGGAAAATCATTTTTTTATAATAAGTATTTTAGGAAGAGGATGAGGATGTCCTCATTGTTAACGAAATTGTTTTTGGTCATCTTGTAATTCCACGGGGTTACAAATACAAAATTTACGATACGAAGATATCTCAAAAACCATTTAATGAGCATAATAATAGCGTAGTTATTAGGTTCATCAAAGGTATGGTAATAACGATTGTGTATTACGGGGTAATATAAAATATTACATTTAATATAACATTTAATTTTTATACTCCAATTTCTGTGCTACTAACATAACATCTATTTGCAGATTTAGTTGAAAAGCCCTATATGAGCTACGATCTTACAGACAAATCTAGACATCAAACTTATAAGTCCCCTCTTTTTGCGTTTGGGGTTACAAATACAAAATTTACGATGCTCCAAGGTTATTTGATCATATGAAAGGTGAAGGAAGATTGTAACAAAATAACTTTCCACCACCAGATGTTGAGGCCTGAACAAGGAACCGGCGAGATCACGTGAGATTAGGCGAGACTGTACGCCGTGTTTTTTGTTCCGAGCCTGCCTTTACACGGCTAAAATGCATTCCATGAGCATAAATTTAAATTTATACTGTTATCGAAATAGTACCCGTGCGGTATTTTATTTATGACCGGCCAGTAATGTTAACGAATATAACTACATGCTTGAAGCGTGGACGTGTGATGTATGCGTGTATAGTGCGCCTTAGATTAGCGAATTGTCTACGGAAAAAGCGCGTAGTATAATCGGCGTAGTAACGCTTTATTTTTTTTTATTACTTACACAATACACCAGTAATACAGCAAAGTAGTTCCATAAACACACAGTCAATTTTAATCACTCTCAATTTAATAAAAGAATTATCATAATATTTTAAAAGATTCATTAACTATATTATATACCTAATAAATGATTTGATTCCTACCATGATAATATTGATTACAACATTATCATAGAATATTATAACACATACAACAAGCGGTTTGATTAGTAAGATTAGGTAATCTTCATTCAGGTGAATGATGGCACATGACAGAATTTCTAGGGTGGTCGAATTTTCTCGTATATGGGCGCAACCTATGCTAGTAGAGTCTAAACGCCTTCTCTGCATCTATATGTATAAGATATATTAGTAAATATGCGGAAAAAAACACCCTGTAACTTTAACTGTAACCCTGTAACGAAAAAATAGACAATAAAGGAATCGAATCAAGAAGAAAAAGATTGAGTAAGTATTTTAAGAAAGGGCTGGCCAGCCTATTGGCTGAGCTGAGCAATATAAGGAAACTACTTACAACTGTGTAATAATAGATTTCAACGCTGCCTATACTGGGTCATGTTAATTGCAGGCGATTGACAATGTACAGCACTATCGGTAACGCAATGGTTACACGTAACACTTTACTGGTTTACAAGTGAATTGATATCATGAAGTCGCTTTCGTAGACCCGTAGTACATCGGGATTTGTACACCTAGTGATGAGCTATAAGAAAACTAGAATAGAATAGAAAACAATGTTCAAACAACTCACAATTTTCATTTGGCTTCGAAGATCTTGCAAGGAAACAATAATAATAACATAAATATATAATATGTATCAAGTGCTATAGCTATCTATCAACTCATTCATCATTCATCATCATTCAGGTTCAACTATTGTTCTATTTTGCATTAATTGTTTGTATGTTACAGTGAGACCACATCCTTATTCGGATTACTAAGTTGCATGACTTCATTGATTTATAGATTTACATAGTGTAAAAATAATATTTGTCTTGCACTAAGATCAAAATGCAAAGTTATTTATTGGCAGCGACAATCGACTTAAGAAAACCTTTAAATTAACTGGCATTTATAAAACCAATTAAACCACGCGACATGCATCAAGGCATTTTGTTTAATTATAGTATACAAAATATCCGACAAACTATTCATATATTAAAGATACATTTTGTTTAACGTAGGAATACGTAAAAAAAATTGTTTTGATCATCACGTCGTTTGTCGGCTATTTCCATAAAAATAATCTTTCTCCTTTGCCCTAAAGGCGAAGGCTCTTGTAACAGCGAATTCGATAAACCGCAACGAATAAACATTTTAAATTGTTTTAATCTTCTTATATTACCAATAGTATACAGGGTGGTTTAGGTGCTAACCGCAGGATGGTCACGCAACCAGTTGCGGTCACACGTAATCTTCTTGTCAACAAACTGTCTGTTGCCTGCTGCCTGCTTGTCTACCAAGTGTTGCATTGTTTAAATTAATTTAGTTTTGTTTTATTGTATTTGAAATGTAGAATAAAATAATCTCATGTTTTTAATTAACGATCAGTCTAACGTCATACAGCTTATTTAATGTTACTGTTTATGTACCTTTCTAAGTTTCTACATACACATAATGGGGGTTAAGAGAAGTAATTTTACGTTAGGTATATGCCCTAAAAGATTAAAATGGATCTTATAACAAACTTAATAAGGAATAAACTGTATACTCTTCTATTTATGATGTTTAACCTAAGGTAGTAATGATATATCCTTTTGTATATTTTTCTTATTTAACAAAAAAAAAAATAACATAATCATAAAGGTGTGTTCGGTATCATCATACTAAGTCTTGATAGAAAATATTTTACATAATAAATGAAATTAATCAATAAAATGCTCCGTTTCCACACAAATGTTAAGTAGGTATTCATATTTCTTATCATCTTTTAACATCATACTAAAACATTATAAATCATATTTACTACATTTCCCTCATACACTGATAGACCCTAACAATATTTTTATTAGCGTACATATTTTATCAATTAGTCTGTGTATGACACTATGGGACTATTTATGTATCAATTAAATGATAACATTCTTAAAGGATAGGGGTGATAACACCTGCTTGTATTCTTTGAGTATGAGTTAATTAACCATTCGCGTATTTCGCGTCATAACTATCATTGTATTTTAAACTTTAAAAGTATTGACAAAGAGTCCAAATCATGAATTCCAAAGCATTGACATTTTGGTCATAGACAGCATATTTTACGCGCTAGCGAGTGAATAAGAATGTTCATAGATAAAATTATAGCTCCGGTCCGGATATGATTGGTAACATAGTACCGGGTAACATAATTATATTTAATTATATTTATTATTGTCTTAATTAATACGGGACATAGCTACGTAGGCATTCAACTCGATAGTATCGGAACTTGCGAGCATTTTTGCTCTACACTGTACGGTCTGCAAGTTAATTAATCATTTGTTTTAAGCGTTTTAAAATAGTGACGTCATGGAATTTAGATACTTTGATTTTTATCAAGAGTTGTAATAAGTAAGTACCTATGTTTAATTTGGCAATTACAGTATATGCGATAGAAGTGATATGTTCCAATAAACCACAGAAGACATAATAGTACTTATAAGTTATAAATAAACAATACTACATTTGTTCAAAAAATAACAGGTAAAAATTGCAATTATGCATTAAATTATAAAAATCAATGGAATTAAATAAAATTAATTATTAAGAACTCCCTCTTTCTCTTGCTTTAGACAGCAACTAAATGACTCGTTGTATTCCGTCTAGGGGCTGAGAGCCAGTACCTTCTTCTAGGCCAGCAATGAACCGTCGCGTTGGTGCCTTTGGTGTTGCTGTTGTCCATCAGCGATGACCGCCTACTGGCCATTGGCTCATTTGTTTAGTATTACGCTTATAGTTTATATTTAAATCTAAATACGTTTATAATTAAAACTAAATACAAGCTTCTATAGTGTCAATGTACTAAAGTAAGATAAATGTGACTATGACCATTAAGGAATTCCCTCGTGTGAAGTATCATAATTATTGTAATGCATTGTCATCAGAACTAAAGCACGTAGCCTAAAAACCCTGTAGCCTAGTTGGTAGCGACCCTGCCTGCGAAGCGAGGGGTCCCGAGTTCGATTCTCGGCCGGGGAAGATATTTATGTGACAGATAAATATTTGTACTCGGGTCATGGGTGTTATTGTGATGTGTTTCATCCATGCCACACTGTAAAAACCTGCTGCGGGGTATGAGTTTGTAAGCGTTTATTTATTAATTTATTTATTAATTTATTATATATATTTCAGCTCCTTAGGATAAGAGGAAGTTAAAATTAAGTTGTAAGATTTGCCCCACATAAGTATTTAAGCTAAAAAATGAAAGCCTTCAATGATTACATGTGTTATAATAATTAGACGTAGCACTTAAGTAACGTATGCACAAAGAGTTGTATGGCATAAAGTAAGAGCGTCTTGCGTCTCTTTTGATATTTTAAAGTAACGTACAAGCGATCTTTTTTGCTGACCATATTATTGCGATTGCATCGTCGTCCATGACGTTTCACACCACACTAATGAATTCACATGTAAACCCGGCAACCTGATTATTATGGTCGGTGTACTAAATACGGTTTGAGTGACGCAAATGAGTAGCGAAAGTCAAACGAGTGCGATCAAATCTTTAGATTATTCAAATTAGCTGAAAGGTTTTGTTTTGTTTTGCACTTTGTATAGTTGTCTTGTTTCTGTTATATTATACCTACTTAGTTTCGGGATTTTGGGCTAACTGCCCGTTGGCCATGGCAGCTCTAGCGTATAAAGTCCTACCGTAAGTTTATATCTACTTGTATGTATATGCAATTAATGAAATGTACTAATATTATCAATGTGAAAGATTGAATATTTCTCCTTCAGTGACGCAAAATCGGCTGATGGAATATAGGTGATTTTTTAAATTCCAATGCAATTGATAAATTAAAAACTTGAAACGCACATACAATTACATAAAATTAATTATGATTCAACAATTTAAAGTTATAATCATTTTAGATTTAAAACGTCTAACGAATAATTGTTGACAATTCCGATGCACTGCGAAACAGAGTTGAAGCTATTGTTCGGGTAATAGCATGGAAGTCAGAGCAATAGCGTGGCAAGCTCGCGTGATAAGGTAGCATGGAGACTTCGACAGCCTTGTAAGTTCTGCGCTCCAATTTGCCAAGGAAGCCACTATTCATCATACTCCATGGTATAAGTTTACTGGAAACTAAACTTTTGGTTAGTTATGCCTTCTGACTCCTGCGCGCATTAGTTTCAGTGAGAAGGAAATTGATGGTATTTATTATTTGTGATTCATACAATGTCTATTTAATATGAGTTTTAAGTAGTCATAATTATTATTTTAATGCTAATGCTCTGCCTGCGGATTTTCCCGCTTTTTCCGGGATAATATAGATATGTATTTTATCCAGCAAGGTTATTCTGTAAGGATGTTTTTGTAACTCGACAGCCGAATCCGCGATGAGTTTCAAAATTCTTATTTTATAAAACTCGACAGTACAGGTGGCGCCGCAGTGTAGAATGCGGCGGTGAGAAAAACTACTTGTTCAGGCTAATTTTACATGTTTGGTATTCGGTAAGGGATTTATTTGTCTCGATCCAATTGTCAAATCTAGATCGATCTTTTGAAGTGAGCTATCTCACTTGAGTGAGCTTCGATTTCGAGTTGGTATTTAAGAGAATAGCCCTCCTGATCATAGTTCTCCTGTGTGCTAAATTTCAAGAAAATCCATGAAGTGGTTTTTGCGTAAACGCGTCACCAATGCGTTGATGGCCTAAAATCATCCTAAAATGAACGGCATTATTTCCGATACTCTGACATTTCAATCGGAACACATAAAAGGGTGAATTTCCCAAGTGCATTTTTGAGACGGCGACGTTGAAAATTAATGTGTGGAGCTAAACTACAATTATGCATAATTTTATATAGGTAGTTTAAGTAGTGATCTACATGATAGTAAAGTATTCAGATGTATTTAATGCATAGATTCTTAATAAAAAAATATCTAAGACCTAAAATCTAATTCCGGTGTACTGTCCGACCTCCATTTATTTACATATTTTATATTTTTTTTCTTTTTTGGTAAATAAATTGTATTTAAAAGGAATGTTTTTAGAAATACATTAAATAACACAACTAATATATATCTACGGAGTAATTTAAGATAGTGCAACAGCTCTTAAAACATCTTTTAAAAATGTCCTACAAAAAAAAGCAATTCCGGTGGCGCATTTTGTATACTTCATTACTTGTTACGACACGATTTGGAAGACACCTTACTGGCTCTCCCCGCACCGTTCAGTTGTGCTCTTGCAAACTGCGTGTTAGGATAACCGAATGGCTGCGTAATTTTCCTGCCAAACACGTAAGTACTCACTGCGGTGGCGCAGGAATACAAAATCATCCAATTCCGATGTCATGTATATTAGTAAAAGTACAAAGCAGATTATCAAGAAATTTTATGGAGGCTTCCATTATAGGTTTTCAGCCATAATTGCGAAATAAAAGTTAACCTGTGAGTAACGGTGTTCTTTAAAATTCAAGTTTTGACTCTAATTCTAAGTCCGGTGGCCTAATCTCGGTGGCTCCGGTGGCAAATCAAAGCACATAGGGACGTGTATAGACCAGTGCCAATAATTTTTGAAACGAAATAAATAATCGTATGATGAAACCCATTGCAAAAGGAAGAGAATATAACGAAAATTAAGGGAAAAATTATTTACGGGCGATCTGAGGTCGGGAAGTGGGGGAGGGGGGTTTAAGGGTAAAAAATAGTTTATCTCAATTTCCGGCAAAACTACAAGTCCTATAGAAAAAAGTTAAATAGCAATGTTGTAAGTAATAAAAAGATCTAGAACTTTTTTATTTATACTTTTTTACATAATCTCAAAATTTATGTGAAAAATTCAAATAATCAAGTTTTTGGTTTTTTATTTTTATCTTTTACAAAAAAAAAATATTTTCACGAAATTTGGGGAAAATGAAACGACAACTATATTCGCAAAAAAATTTCGGATTCGAGTTTTTAATTTTTTTTAAACATTGTGTACAATTTTGAGCTATTTATTAAAATTTACACTTTAATTAATCGAAAAACTTAAGATTCGATGTTACTTTGTTAGACAAAAAAATTACAAATCCATAAAACATAAAAATTGCAAAAAAACATGCGAAAATAGTTGTCGTTTCATTGCATTTTTGGAGAACATTTACCATAGTAGTTTATAGTTAGTAGTTAGTAGTAGTAGTAGTTAGTAGTTTATAGTTTTTTAATGAAAGTAGAGATTCTAACGAACAAAAATCTCACCGATTTTTTTTTTTAAAGTAGACATTTTGACGTGAGAATTTTCGATTGAAAATTAGGTTGCTTTTTCGATATTAAGTAAAAATAAGGTGAAAAAAGAAATATTTTAAATCAAAAAAATTACAGTATGTTAAGGACATATAAAGGTAAGTTTTCACTAAATTTCATGGATTTTTTTTTGTAAAAGATAAAAATAAAAAACCAAAAAATTGGTTATTTAAATTTTTCACATAAATTTTGAGGTTATGTAAAAAGTGTAAATACAAAAGTTGTAGATCTTTTATTACCTACAACTTTGCCATTTAACTTTTTCCATAGGACTTGTAGTTTTGCTGGAAATCGAGATAAACTGTTTTTTACCCTTAACCCGGGGGTAACCCCCCTTAACCCCCTCCCAACCTCAGATCGCCCGTAAATTATATTTCCTTCAATTTTTGTTATATTCTCTTCCTTTTGCAATGGGTTTCATCCTACTATATTTTTTTCACTTTTCACCATTTTTAAAGCTATCGGCACTGGTCTAATAGGCCACAGAAACACAAGCGTGTCTAATCACCGCTAAAAGGAGTCCGTTAATCTAGACTCCTACTCTTCAAAATGTATCTTTAAAGTATTAGATGATCTTGCCTTTATTATTTCTCATTGGCATAATCAATTTCGGTGGATCAGATTCTAATTCCAGTGGTCCTAATTTTGGTGGCATTTGATAATGTAATTTGAAAATATCTCCGGAACTAATAATTTTTTTTTCGATCTCTACTATGTGACTAATTATTACTACTATTTACATATTATTTATGCCAAATAAAATGTATTAGAAACAGCAGGTTTAAATTTAATCAATTTCGGTGGCTCAGATTTTAATTCCGGTGGTCCTTTAATAATTTCGGTGGCATTTGATAATTTCAAATGGAAATATCTCATGAACTAATAAATTTTTTTCGATCTCTAGTATATGATTAAGTAGTACTAATATTTACCTATTATTTAAGCCAAAAAATTTTATCAGAAACAGCAAATTTAAATTCGCCACTGTAATTAGGCAAAATTCGTGTTTGTTGAAATTGACCCAAAAACATTTCACGATTGATTCCTAGATAGGTGGTAGCTTTCCAAGCCTACCATCCAAAACACAAACGAAAAATCACAAACAACTACGGCCTAAGAACAAACATCTATCAATAAAGGATTACCCCGGCTGAGAATCAAACCCGTTACTTGCTCGAAAGGCATTTAACAATACCGTCGCAACGCTGTTTCAGAAAACTGTTTAAGAAAGTTTCTTTATTAAATACGTAATTAAAACTGCAAAGAAACGATAAAACTGCACTTCATTAGATAATCTACCATTTTACTTATATGTTTTATCTATATTTATATACCGCATAATATTTTGTACACCGTCTGCAGTGGCAAAACATTAGGTGGTCCGAATGTCTGAACGTTTCCTAACCATTAATATGAAACGTCATATTATCTTGACAACATCGCCCCTTTCCGTCTCGGCGATTGGCCCACGGGATACAACATTAGGTTTTTGTGTTAGATACACTGATATACGACAATTAAGCGATCCGATCGCGAATTCGAAAGAGAGAACGGTCGTTACGCATAATTTTTGCTGTTATTTGCATTGAAATTGATTTTTTTGCGGTCTCAGACGCGCAACCCATCCGTTGTACGCACACGCATGTTCGGGACGCATGTCCAATTAGTAATTAAACAATGAGTACATGAAAAGCTGTTAAAATTATTTCACATAATTTCGCATTCATATGGAAATTAGTCGCCGGAGAAAGTAACGGTTACAAAAAATTAAAACCAAACTCGTTTTCTTTGTTCGATAAAATAATAATTCCATTAAAGACAATTAAAACTGTCAAGATAACCCGAGCTAGTTAGCTGCCACGAGGTTTATCTATCCGCTATTGTATTGATTGAACCATTTTTCAAACCAGCAACGAGGCAATTAAACAACAGCAATGAAATTTTATTCAGATTCATCAAACCAATTCGAAATCATAATTGATCTGGCATGTAAAAAATATAGAGGGCTGTTAGGATGGGAATAGGCGCCAAAAATATAAAACTAGAACGATGACTGGTCGGAACATTTGGAGCCAAAAGTCAATTAACGGACGGCCGGCACGTGGAACCGACCCGCTGATACCACAGTACCCGGCAACTATACAGATAATACACAATGTGCAGGTATGTCTGAATGTAATGTGTTTTACTCACTACTTGCCTTATATTATGTAATAT
This sequence comes from Thymelicus acteon, assembly GCA_951805285.1. Classification (NCBI taxonomy): domain Eukaryota; kingdom Metazoa; phylum Arthropoda; class Insecta; order Lepidoptera; family Hesperiidae; genus Thymelicus; species Thymelicus acteon. Next base: position 6,270,661 of record OX638218.1, read on the forward strand.
CTCTTACTATGTAGTTTGCGTCACGCGCGGAAGAGTAGTTTCTTAAAAAGAAATCACAAACATACCTATGTTAGCATCCCAGGGAACATACCACATAGTCAACATAGTCGAGATAGTCTGTGTTTCTTTTTCTTTAAAAACTCTCATATTTATAAAAGTAAGTAGGATAGTAGGAAATAGGATTGAAACAATTTTATAAACAACGAAGGTTTATATCCTGAAGGTTTATGTAATAGGTGCATAATAAATAATAATAAAAAAGCCATTTCAAAATCCTTTGTTGTAAAGTTTATACATAAAACCATTAAACAAATGACTTGTCTCTTTTAAAATATTTATTTATTACACCTTTTCAGAATTTCTATAATGTTGTAGGTACCCACCAAATATGTAAAACTTGTACGGAAAATTATTCCATCCATCCATCCATCCATCAGCCCTTTGAGGTCCACTGCTGGACATAGGCCTCCCCTAATCTACGCCACTCAGAAATCGCCACTCGGAAAATTATTATAATTATAATATATTTTAAACAAAATACTATTTTAAGCATACCTTAATACTGTTCGATAGATAAATCAAAAGTTTTGTAACATAATATATTAATTAAATACCTATTTTTACAATAATTAATAACTTAACCATGTCGCATTTACTAAGTATTCTTTATCTTACGATTTGCGATATACTACACAGTTTATAGTGGTATAGTCGACCGGCTTGCCTGCTGATAGCAGTCCGAATTCTTCCAATTCACACGTCATACCGCTTCCTCTCTCCTCACCGGATCCTGATAAACAATGCCTTTGATTCGGAAGATCAAAAATTGTTTCAAATTGTTGTTTCAGAAATATATTTTCGCAATTTTTTCATATGCACTTTACAAATTCTTAACATCATTGCTCTAATAACAAATTCAAACGATTGAATAATTGTGGGCTTTAGAAGGAAAATAAATTATGTACGTAAACATAAAAACATAAAGTAAAAATAAAAATATTTATATAAAACATTAAAATATTTTAATGTATAAGAGAAATTGGGTTATATGCATATTTTATACGTCCCATGCTTCGAAGTTAGGTATGTCGTTGGTTATTATTCTCAGCAATAGAGTGCTTTCGGGAAACAGAGACTTTCCCAACTTGAAGACGAAAACGAAATCGCGGCAAGAAGCTAGTTAACTCAAAATATATAGTTCTTATTGAAGTTCTACTGTTATAGGGCAGCGTTAATCAGATCGTACAAGCCGCTAGTTATGTCTACAATTCACACGTCGAACTGTTAGCTATGGTAATCCTGACATTTACTTGCATACAGTCACTAACTAGGCATAAGTTAAGCAACACTCAGAGATAATTTCAAAAAAGACCCTTAGTTACGGGAATCACAAAATAACAACATCGTGGTCTACTATTAAGATTACCTTCACAGCTCTAACACCATGCCTTCCAATGGATATAATCCCTCCTTGTTGAAATATATTTTTAGGCTTTACTAAGGAATGCGGAGAAAATGGATTTGATGATTTTTCATTTATTAAAATGCTCCTGATTTCATATACCTAAATCATCCTGTTAATAATTTAATTTCAGTATCTTAAAAATCAGAAGCAATGATGACTTACGGTCGTTTTCAATAATCTTTCAATCCATAAACTTGAGATAAGCTGTTCGTAACTAATTAAAATAACATCAACACTAAAATATAATGATATCTTGGCAACTACGAGGCAACTGACTTGAGGATTATTAACGATAGAATATTGTGAAAGGTCGTTAAAAAATCATAAAAACCAAAAACAACAGACCTGCTTCATAATTGAAAAATATTGCTCAACTTAATCTTCGATCAAAGCTAAAAAGTGAAACTAAAAACATGTGGTAATAATATAATCAAATAAAAAGCATGCATAAAATTGATTATTACACGTAACTTCATTAGGTCTTTAAAATACTTGGTATTCTGTATTAGTTGCGATGTTCCCATAAATAATTATGTGCGGAGAAAGGACGCGGCGGAAGTAGATATGATCGCGGAAGGGTCTACGATGTCTTAATTAGCGATTGGTTTATTCATAAAACAGTGTCCCGCTACCAACTGCCGATAGAATGTAATTAAGTGCCAAGGTTAATTGTACGAGAACTGCACTGAACTCATGGCATATCGTGTCATTTGTTTTTGGGAACTGCTTTTATTCTTGATTTAAGTTCGCTGTTTATTTTACTAACACTAGGGGCGTCATCGACGCCAGAGATGGAGGAGGAGAGAGGAAGAAAATGCAGTGACGACAGTTGTTGAAGGCTTTCTGAGTCTGCGACCTAACTTTCGATCCCCATCGGTTAATCAATTAGTTTATGTCCAATCCGTCATTGCTACCCGCAACAATAGCAACACATGTAGTTTCATCTATTTAGGGAGGATATAGTTACCCTCGTAGTTGGTGATCGCTAGTGGCAAAAATTCCTTGAGCGCTTCCGTGCTTCGGAGGGCACTTAAAGCCGTCGTGTGTGTACAATTCGTTACGTCATGTCGAAGGCCCTCGGGCGGTATGAAAACTTCCAACGCTTGGGTTGGCCATTAACTCCTTCATCAATCCGCACTGCAGCAGCGTTATGGAGTATGGTCTAGGCCTCCTAAGAGGAGAGTCCCTTGCTCTATTGTGGGCCATCAATGGGTTGAAAGGTTGAAACCAAGACTGTGACCACTTATCAGGTATTTCTTCCACTGCTGGAAATCCGACTCTTGGCTTTTCCCTCAATGTTTAACTTCCACCAAATAAGCAAACAGACTTACTTCGGTAATTTCAATAACATAATTACCTGCTATCCGAAAACGTATTTCATAACACAATTTCATAAAAAGCTAGTATTTCACCGAAAATATTGTGCCAATTGTAATTCGTCACGTCCCAATGAAAGAACATTTAATTTACCCCTCTTACACACAATCACGTCACGAGCGATGCCTCCACAGGCTGTAGAGGATCGTTGGATCGGCGCATCGCTGAATATCGTTATCGGCAAACAATGAGTTTCTGACTCGCTGGACATCCTCAAAGGTAATTTGAATTTTTCACGCCGCACAGATGCCACACTCGGACGTTCGATGTTCGAAGAATCGGAATATTATTCGTCACGATAAATTTGAATGTCGTCTACAATTCACAATTTTGAATATTTGCGTATTTTGCTTTTGAAATTTATTGTTGTTGGTCTGTTAGTTTAGTCAACGTGTAACTTGACTGATTGACTTTCCAAAAAATTAAGTAACTATAATGTTTTATCTATACAACTTGGTTGATAAAGTTATTATTCACACAAAATGAGTTTCTGTTCTTGATGAGACAATGGATAACAGATATAATAGAGATGACAGCTGAAAATGCAGTTCATTTATTTATATTTAAATATTAATAAACACATCTACCGAGCCAAATACAAACTCGCAAACCTTTATTTAAGGTGTTTCTATCGCTAGACGATCTCTACCAGGTAACCTTTAGGAATACAACATGAAAAATAAAGGAATAAAGATGTAACAGTGCAATTAAGTCAAGAAGAAAAGTTGAGAATTATTACTTTTAATCGTAAATTTTAAGCGCTAAGTGAAGTTCAAGATAGCTTTTTATCGAAACTAGTGAGTTAAATACAAAATGCGACAATAGGGAATATATTTGCAATAAATTAAAAGTAACTTATGGAATAATTAAACAAAACGAGGCATTTTAAGGCTCCCGGGGCTTTTTGATTATCACCTAATTAACGAATTCATGAGTACAGTTACTTCACAAGCGAGGTAATGAAGTAAAAAGCGAGTATCGTTAACCAAATTTAACTTATCCACAGAATGTTCATACGTAATTATTATAATCCAGCATTTTATGGAATTATTTATGGCACAAAACATGTCTTTTGTGGCTCAGCAAGACAATGAAAAAGCTCTTAACCTTGACATTAACGAAAATAGACGGCCGTAAAACTTTTAAACCTATTTACTGTCACGTTCATGTTGTATTTTATTAACCCACACACTAACATTTTATAGAAAGAGTTGAAGTGACAAGTGCTTGGAAAGTTTAAACGCACAATAATGTTTATTTTTATAAACAAACGAATATCTACAATAACACTTTGTAAAACTTTATTCTATTTCCATCTGTAATATTTTAAATTTTCTTTTCTTTTTTCATTTAGGATTTTATGCAAGGATTCGCTGAAGAAGGTCCTATAAAGTTCTCATATAATAACAATACATTAAAAAGAAACGTACAAAATACAGTTCCACATTTTGCTCAATTTATCTATCTGATTGGTGATTCATTGATACTTATATTTTAAACACATCTTGAATGCTAAATGCTATACTTAGTATTGTAAGGAAGCCTTTGAAGTTTTACACCTAAATTATATTTTCCAATTTATTCAAGATTCTTAGCATTTGTTTAGCTTTTTTCAAATAGACCGTAGCAGTTGGCCCCAGCGGCCTTTAGAGCTCCACGCGGACAGAGAGGCTTGGAAATACTCAGACGAGAAGAATTTGAATGAGAAGAAATTGAATTATCGCGAATAGGGAGGACTAGCTCTCTTCGAGGTTCACTTATCATTTATAAAAACCAATACAATGTACTGAGTAGTGAATATGCTGAAGATAGAGAAAGGTGTATGTTGTAATAATTATTTCGAATGAACGGAGAAATTACTAAATAAAGCGAGTTTTACACATGTTTTAAAATTGTACTCCTAGAATGCAGTGAAAATAAAGTAAAATATAGAAATATTAGGCAATTAAATAAGTAATACTTAGTAGGTAATTTTAAAGCGTTTCAGGTCCCTTTAATTGATGCTCAATGTGCTTCAGAATGTCATTTTGAAGGTAATTTATGGGCTTAAATCTATAAACTTAGGTTCATTCTATAGTTGAATTCGCCTTCTATAGTTGAATTTCTGTATAACTACGTTAGATTTTGTTTCAACCTGTTTCTATCTTTTATTGCTTTTGACTTACGTTAAAGATAGATCAGCGATACATTATATAATACAAAACAAAATCTATATTTTTAATCGCAATAAAAGCACTGCACAAATTTCCGTGCGGTTTTCATCAATGGAATGATTTCGATTTTTTTTCCTTTTGTTTGGAATTTTCTTAACACTTTTTTACTAAACCACTTATAACAAAATATAAAATTATAACAAATAAGTACATAAAAATATATTGCTTATTTTCGCCATTATTAAAATCAATTATTATTATTTGGTATGCAATTGTGCGTATCATTGAGTTAATTTTCAATCTATTAATAAACGTTTGTATAGAGGCACCAATATATATGTTAAGAGGGAAAGAAATCGATTTGCTATATTTATGTTAATTATACTACACAAAAAATAATTAAATTATATTACATCAAATTGTTAACCTTACTAGGCTAACACCTTCAGTACCTATTCAAAAAACATTAAGGTATCTTTTAATGGCTCGGTGAAAATGCCAAATAGCTGGGCAACGGTGTAGCATTTTCGAGGTAAAACTGTGTCGTTTTATTCTATTTAGGGCCCTATATTTTTCGCCATCTTGACGTTTTGACGGCGCATGCTCGGGCGTGTGCCTTACTAGCGGCTAGAAACGATAAGTGAGAAAATAGATGTTGGGTAAAAGTTTATCAAAATAAATCTTACAAAATATAATTCTGTTTTGCTTATATTACTATAACAACAAAATAATAATATTATGTTCTTCCATGAACGATGTTATTCATAACTTTGTCAACTTTAAGGAAATACTTTATGACATCGTTGGTTACGAGATATATTTGCCACAAATAGCTTGCTTCCAATACAATGGCAGTAGGTACAGTGAGGTACATCACTATACTGACTTTTAGGAGAATGTTATAATGACTTTTAATTTTATAATACTAACCTTAATCACAGGGCTATAACGCTTTGCCCATACCATAATTTTAGTTGAGTTTGTGATTTAAGTTTTTATGAAAAAAAATCACAAATAAACTCAAAACTCTTTACTACAAAAGTCATAATTTGAATTTGAATTTACGAAAGTTGTCCTCGATTATTGTCCAATTCTAAGGACGTTACGCAATTAACACAAAAAGTCTCATATTTATCAAACTATCACTGTATAATGTATATCACTTGTTAATCGTTTATAGCTAAAACAGTGATGTACAACAATCACCTTGCGATGGTAGGTAACCCCATGCCCACATTGTATTTTAATTAATTGTTATGGCCCAGGTCAAGACGTTGGCCTACAAATGGCTCCACGGCATGGAATCTAAAGAGTTCACTATCATAAAATACACACCGATAGCCAGACAGCCGTAATACCCAATAAAGCTAGAGCGAATTTGACACGGACATGTTAAAGGTGCTGGCAACAATATGTGGAAAACAGGTGTGAAGTTTTAACCGGTGGTACTAATCGCCGTATAATCTACTTAGCGAATGATTTGGATTAAAATAAAATATATATTTCTTATAAATTTTAAATAAAAAATCAAAATGATTTCTGCATTTACAAATGTAGTTTAAAATAAAGTTTAATACTCATTATGCAGTTAGTTCACTGGGTTACCTACATTAGTAACAGCTAAAAAGTATAAAATAATTTTTTACCACATGGTAAGCTTTAGAGTTCAGGCAAAAATAGGATGAAACGGGTACAATACGAGACATTTAATCAATTTTTTTTTATGAAAATAATTATTTTTCATGATTTTATTTTCTTATACATACCTCATTGATTGTAGCATTCATGAGTGATAAGGTATAGTGTGTTTTAGTAATACGTAGTACATTACTAAAACCTTTGAAAACATTAAGAATTCTTAGGTCAGGAGACCTAATAATTAATTTAATTGAAGCAATTATTCTTTTGTAAATTTTATCGACCTATAGGTAAATAACAAAAAAATTGCATACGCGTGCAAGACTTAGGAACTTGCGTGAAAGATTGTCATTCAAACCTTATTTACAACTATAATTAAATATAACAATGCTGTTGTTTTCGAAAAATTTTTATACTTAAAATGTTTAGTGTCAGTTAAAAACAAGAGCGTTTACCCAATTATACAAAATTTGTTAATAGTGAAGTATTATAGGTATATGCCATGTAGATAATTAGAAATGACTGTCAGAGGGCATTAGTATGCGAGCCGTGAAAGTCGTAGAGCAACCCTCATGCCCATGACCGTAATTATTTTATACAACAGGATATTTTAGGACTAAACTTTATTGATATACACAAAACTTTGTTATTATAGATACCCTATTTTGTCGATGTTCGTTCGGCATATTTGCGAGCAAAAAGTTTAAAATTATCATAGTTTAAAATAAAGGATTATTTCGTTTCTCAAAAATTACGCAAGATGTCGCTGCATCGATTTAAATTAGTGGGATATAAAAACAGTATTTACGTTTAAGTATTAAGTGACCATACCTTAATTTTAACAAAACAGCAAAAATATGTGGGAATATGTTTAAAAGGGTTTTCTGTGAAATATAATACCGTCCTTTTAAAACTCACTGAAAACTATCTTTAGAGTAGATGTAAATGTTCCGATTACGATGCAAATAGGAGACCTCCTATTATGAACTTTTATAAAACCATTCATGTTCCAGGCAATTCATTTATCGGGCTTGGAACGACGTGTGATTGGCTAAAAAGTGTCACGTGACCGCTTTGGTAATACGAATTTGACGTTTACACTGGAACATGGCTGGAATTAAGAGTTCATAATAGGCCGCCTGATAATATATTATTGTGGACCTCTTTACTGCTGATACACGTTTAGAAGACTTTTTTCTTATGAGTGACTAAGATTTGGCGTCACTTGTATCTAGTTTACTAAATCCCATTGTCATTGATGTATTGTAGTCAGTTTTAAATTATAGTTAGTTTTTGTTGTATTTAAATTACTTAACAAATAAAAGGTTGTGAGGCATAAGTTTCTCGTAGCAAACTGAGGGCTACTAGTAATAATTGGTACACTAAATAGTTACACTACACGATTTAGCTGATTAATGGCACATTACTAAGCATGGGTCTCTGTTCTAGAGCGACGATCTCTCGGATTAGTGGAGTGGAGGGGTTAGTGGCCAATTCAAGTTTCAGAAATATTCATACGGCCTTAGGGCTGTACGCGCCCTCCGAAGCACGGAAGCGCTCAAGTATTTTTTTCCAGTAGCGGTCACCCATTCAACTATCAACCGCTCTCGCTGCTGCTTAAATTTCCTTGCAGCTTTTGTAGTTCCAGAAGAGATTACAAGTATAACCATTTCTGCGCGATGTCGGCAGCCTGAGATCATGTTCTTCACTGACCTCACTAAGAGAAAAGGATAGGAGTAAAGTCCTACGCACGGAACTCCTCATTCACTGGGTTGATTCCATCCATCCATCCATCCATCAGCCCTTTGAGGTCCACTGCTGGACATAGGTCTCCCCTAATTTACGCCACTCAGACCGGCCCTGAGCCTTCTGAATCCAGCGGATACCCGCTGTCTTCTTCAGGTCGTCGGTCCACTAGGTTGATTATTTAGGATCAATACAAGTCGCCGGGCTATGACGCCTATGACTACACTATTAGGATCTGTATTAATTGAACTGAACATGCTGACGTAGCATGTTTGTACAGAACGCATAGGAACGTGTTCACAATGCATCCTAAAGGTCGGATTTATCGAATCGTTGCGAAACAAACGAGTCGCCAACATGTCTAATTACTCAACGCGAGACACGAGCATGTAGCTAATATTTCATTACGACAAGTCGTTGTAAATGTCATGCTAGGTTTACTATTGTGGAAATTATACAATTACCCAATGATTTCTATAATTTAATATACAGTGTAGGAGATCCGATGTGTATTAATATAATCACTGTTCACTGGCTCGACTATGTCTACGTATTTTACTATGACACGTCACTGTCACTATAGGGACACATCCGTCTACCCCGGGATCTCCGAAGAGACTGCTGTCTTGTACTGAGTTAGGTCATGTATCGAGTAATCGACTAATACAATAATCGAATAGATGATCGAATGGACGAGTCCATTCGATCATCAAGCGAGGCGTCATCTAGCGACACCAGCGCACAACTCTGAGTAGTAACCACTTCGTAAGTGACAGTGACGTTTGCCATTTAATACAGAGACACACGAGACAGTGTATGTATGCTATCGCACATACACTACATCCCTCCCTTAAGGAAAACTTTGAAACTACAACAATAGATCTTAAATCTGAAATCATTTCATATCTCTTCATCTCCTTCTCTCTCTCTTCATCTCCTTCCTCTCTTCATCTCCTTCTCTCTCTTCATCTCCTTCCTCTCTTCATCTCCTTCTCTCTCTTCATCTCCCTCTCTCTTCATCTCCTTCCCTGTCTTCATCTCCTTCTTTCCTTTGTTTGTTTTTTTTTTCACTGTCTTTCTAATGTTTTATTTTTCCTTTTGAATTTTGTCCGATCTCTTATATCGAAGCCCATTTCGCATGATTTTGTCCTATTGATTGATGGAATCTTGTCTTTTATGTGCACACATGGTTGAACTTCATTCCAACAGAATTTCTAGCGCCTCTTCTATGGTTGCAGAAACTCTGAAGTTGATAATGCCTTTATAATATATATACATATATAGGCTATGTCGACCAGTTCCAATTTAACTGAGTAGTTCATTTGAACCACCAGACAATTCGCAATTTATGCAGGTTATGTCGGCCCATCCCAATTTAATCGAGGTATCTTTGTACCAAGTATTCCCAATTTAATGGAGGTATCTTTGTACCAAGTATTTCAAATTTAATGGAGGTATCTTTGTACCAAGTATTTCCAATTTAATGGAGGTATCTTTATACCAAGTATTTCCAATTTAATGGAGGTATCTTTGTACCAAGTATTTCCAATTTAATGGGGGTATCTTTGTACCAAGTATTTCCAATTTAATGGAGGTATCTTTGTACCAAGTATTTCCAATTTAATGGAGGTATCTTTGTACCAAGTATTTCCAATTTAATGGGGGTATCTTTGTACCAAGTATTTCCAATTTAATGGAGGTATCTTTGTACCAAGTATTTCCAATTTAATGGGGGTATCTTTGTACCAAGTATTTCCAATTTAATGGAGGTATCTTTGTACCAAGTATTTCCAATTTAATGGAGGTATCATTGTACCAAACACACTAACTTTCCAATTTAATGGAGGTACGTTTGTACCAAATATTTCCAATTTAATGGGCCATCCTTATTAACCTCAGTAGAATAATGGCGATAAACTACTATAATCTCACTATTGCCCCAACTCTGAATCACACAACGGCCGCTCAAATCGTTCCTTAGTACAGAATCACAACCAGTTAGTTTTCCGATATTTAAAATTTAGTATACAAATACCTTTACTTAACTATTTAATAATTTATTAACATTGAAGTTCTTGAATGTCAAGACAAATCAACCACTCATCATTGATACTGATGGCAGTACCTACTGTCATAACAAAATGGCGTAACTTCTTTATTTTATTTAAAAGGAAAGCTACCTTGCATGTTTTCTTTTGCACGAATTACTTGTTATTATATTAGTATAATCTGTAGTTAAAATTATATGTTAACTCACTATATGTCTGTTTTGTATTTAGTTACATTTATATCTTATTTACATTGACTTCCAAATTGCAGTCTGAATAATAAATAAATATGTATCGCTGCGTCGCTTGCCGGTCTACGCGCGATAAATAGGCACACTGAAATATTGGAGGATAAAGTAAGTTAATACCTCGCTTACTGCGCCATTTATTATAATCTTACTATATGATTCCAACGTTGTTGCCATCCTTATGATGAAATAAATGTTTCTTTCTTCCGTTCTTTATAAATCATAAAGCTAAGCATTAAAATAAATATTTCTTTTATTTGCTATCCCGAATTTTACGTGTACACTGCACTCCATCAGTATGATTATTGATAAGGTTATATGACGTTGTCCGCACTAGGGGCGTTTAAAGTTGACAAAATGACACTCAACCATTGAAGTATTATCACTAGCGTACAGAACAGACACCCGAACACAATTTATGTTCCAATGACTCGGCGCCGCGCGGCCTCAATGTCCAATGGATTCGCTCGATTTTGAAAGGAGAACAGGGGCTCAATTTTGAAAATAGAACCTCCCGGCAGAGACACACACTCTGTTTGAGATGTCCTCTCTATGTATATACCTTAATGCTCTCAGCATATTTAATGTCAATTAGTTATTGACTCCGTACGACTAAATAAACGAATATTTCTGAGCTGGGCCATAAGTGTTTGTCTCTATTTATTTATTCCTTTCTACTGAACTCCGAAATATTTTCTATTCCATATAAATATTAATCCATAATGATCTTTATGTATCCCTGCTCTTTAATACCCTAAAAACATCATGGATGTATATGGGTACAGTAAATTAATATTTATTAGAACCATGTTCGCCATAATCCAACTTGCTGTATGTTGTATGCCACATCAAAAGCAAAATTCTATAAATAAATGCTTACACACTCATACCTCCTCTAGGTATGAGCTGTGCCGTGGAGCTCACCCGTGTCGCGGGCGGCATCGACGACACATACAACACATCACTCTGACACCCCTGACTCGAGCACAACATTCATCCGTTACACAAATATCCGCCCCGGCAGGGAATCGAACCCGGGACGCCTCGCCTCGTAGGCAGGGTCGCTACATCCTATACTTCCGCCACGGTGGAAGATTAATATTTACAGGCAAATGCCAAATAATCGTTGCCCGGCAACTGATAACGGGAATACAATAATAAGAAGTTGTGACCTTCACACTGTTTATCCTTGCAAAAGGTGTAGATTTGGCTATAGCTAGATTGGTTATTACTTTCATACTATGCTAGTTAATGTTTCCTTTCTTATCTGAATTCAGCATGTATGTAGGACTGTGACTCTCTTCTGATAAGGATATTCTTCGTATTTCTGTGTAAACACAATGATGGCGCGGCAATTCAGCAATAAGATTGAACGCGACCAAATGCGGTATTTCGTGTGTGCAGATATACTAGACCAGTCTAGGCTTAACTTCAAGTTGGATGGTGATGCAGATGGATTCTTCACGCGACTTGCTTGTAGCTTGTTGGTTTGTCCAAACCGTATCCAATACACAACACACACGACCTTCGATAATAGCGGAACTGTATGAAGCGGTATGAGAAAGAGTTTCCACGATGGTGGAAGATCAGCGGCGCGGTTGGGCTCAATGAGCAATCGGTCAGGCCGATAGCCAAGTATGGACTATTTTAAAAGCGAACGCGTAGATCACCGCGTTATTAAATATAGTTGAGGGTGGATTAAGATTTCGCCTTACTGGCGCGACAACAATAATACCATTTAAGTTATGGTACTGGTCCGAGTGTACTCTGCTATAAAATATTCAGTACTATTTAAAATTGAAGTTAGTCGTACGAAACACGAACCAAGAGAATTAGTATTTTTTCCAGTGCAAGAGTTTTGATAACTCTGATATCGGTTTGTTTACCGCCCGTATCTTCGTTGCGTGGTTGCGGTATAGTGGCTACGCTACAGGGTAATTTTTTAAAATATAATTGCAGTCTGGTAAAATAATATGAAAACGTTACATTGAAATCATGTTACTTAATTACATTCATTCATATTTATTACTTATATCAGTGACAGTTATAACTCGTATGTGAAGCACGTTTCGAAACAACGCAGTTGTCTGGAGTCCACATGAAGAGAAATACAAGCCCTTGTTGGAGAAGCACCAAAAGAAGTTTCCTAGATATATGTACTTCAAACAGTATGGTCATCACGTAGGGTCCTCCCATAGGTATCTATCCTAGTTTATTTCTCCCAAGAATGCTAGGGTATTCACAAACCTGGTAAACGCCATCCATTGACGTTATCGTCGAATCAGTAACACGGCATTAAAGTCTCGGTTGGTATAATAACAACAAACAATGATGTCACATAAATAACGATGTCACATAAACGTATAGATTGGGAGAACCATTACATCTCAATCCTGTTAATTTATACATGAACTGCCACCCCGCTGCCAATGCCAAGATTGTCAAGCCTCCTGCCGGCTCCCGACCTCCGCGCTTTCAATCTTTGTTCTTTAATCTGAGAATCAGACGCCGAAAACCACGCTGACACACTCCATTACATAGGTACCTAAACACGGGTCAGCCAAAGAGTGTTGAAAACAATTATGTATATACGTGATATATTTTTTCCAGTTACTTCTAAAAATAAGATGAAGTCTATCTACGGACTAAAATATTTATGACAGCCATTTAAGCATGTAAATCAAATATTTCGATAGGTATAATTATTATTTTAGACAATGTATTTATTTAAAAATTAAAAGTAGTGATGAAAATAAGAATATTCATGTGAAGCGGGTGTAGGCATGTGCCTTATCTAACTCCATTATTTGAATAACCAATATTGAATTTAACCTATGTTTGAATTCTAGTATATTGAATGTCAAATTGTCTTTTCCCGTGTACTCACCGAAGAAGCTGTACTAAGGTCAACAAATGTTTAATACATGTTGTATCCGACTTCATGTCCATCATTAGTTCACGGAGTATTATAAAAACACAAATGTTACTATTTTAATTTTCTTCCTGTAGGACTTAGAGGTTACTAGCACATGCACGCTAAGATTAACGAAAATCAGCCGAGCCGCTTCGGAGGAGTTCAACTTCCAACACCGTGACACGAGAACTTAATATATTAGATATTCTATATACTGGCCCTCTTTTTTCCAAGATTTAAATAACATTTTTCTTACCTTTACCGTCGTCGCCATTTGTAGGAGATCCGATGTGTATTAATATAATCACTGTTCACTGGCTCGACTATGTCTACGTATTTTACTATGACACGTCACTGTCACTATAGGGACACATCCGTCTACCCCGGGATCTCCGAAGAGACTGCTGTCTTGTACTGAGTTAGGTCATGTATCGAGTAATCGACTAATACAATAATCGAATAGATGATCGAATGGACGAGTCCATTCGATCATCAAGCGAGGCGTCATCTAGCGACACCAGCGCACAACTCTGAGTAGTAACCACTTCGTAAGTGACAGTGACGTTTGCCATTTAATACAGAGACACACGAGACAGTGTATGTATGCTATCGCACATACACTACATACAGAAAAGGTTTTTATTGTTTACTAAGTGACTTCATGAATGGTCTCAAATGTATGTGGTCACCGCTGTCGCGCTAACCGCGTTCGGCCAAAAGTATTGGATATTGTATAGGGCATGAAGCATACCATACGTATGTTAGGTAACATTTATTTTAACATTGATAATAACACAAACATTCCATGCTATTCAACATTACGGAACTTACGTACGTACATATAATGCTCTGCAACAATCTTGTAACAATTTTGTAATCTTGAAGCCCATTACATAGTCTTAGTTCTTTGATTTAAACTAAAAGAAACAAGGCAAGACAGAGAACCCCCAGGGATCTTTGACCCGCCTAGACTTACATCCCAACTCAGAGTCACTAACAGTTACTTAAATCCCTCCTTAGTACAGAATTTGTATGGTGATTCTTTACTAAGGAGCGGTTAAAGTAACCGTTAGTGACTCTGAGTTGGAGCGTTAGACATGGTGATCCGCTTCAGTTATGTCATTCGTTTGATAGAAGCCGTCTCTAAACAATTTATTTGTACCAGTCTAACCCCATGGTAACACAGGGTCTACAGTACCTAGTTGTGTGTTCCATATATTTAAAATTATTCAGTGTTATAACTAATTAATGTTATATTCGTCTCGTATATTGTAAATCATTCAAAGTTAATTTGGTCATGCTTAAACTTGCCTTATTTCCATAACAACAAGTCTGAGATTTAAAACACTAAAACACCAACTTAAATACAAATACATACTTTCATCACAATACAACAACAAAATAGACAAGCCTCTGTATTTCACAACGGACCATCCTAAACATCGCGCGGTTATTGTCTAATGAAAAGTAATTAACTGGTGGGAGGAGGGGCGAGGGGGGGAGGCACATTGACATGACAATGCCGATCGAACAATCGCTAGAAACAGCTGAGTCAGCAAAAAACCTGAGACATGCCTTGTAGCGGCCGAACGCCATGGACCTACGAATCATTGTTATCTTCTACTTTGGTGTAGCTATGACTGTGCTCATATTAGTTGGAAGGTCAATAAATATCAGGTACTAGGGTATAGCTTTGCGATGCTCGACGGGCAAAATACCGCTATCACATTATAACTTACAGCCCTGTCTATGGTAAAAGAAGTAGATTCTTTCGATCTGCTTGGTGGCAGTGACTGTAGTGATCGTAATTTCGACCTACGTAAAAGGGTGTGAAGTAGGCTTTTCCCGGATTGAAAGTATGATTGCTTAAAATCCTATAAGACATTGCGTCTTTCTCTGGTATGTTCATATCTTATCTACCCGATTTATACTCGTATATTATCTACTATAGTTGCAAGTTATTCTTCTGTGTGATAGATCGGTTACATATGAACGTAATGGACCAGATACGATTAAGAACATAACTATATCTCAAACCTAGGGCGTCTGAAGTTGGTGGCAGGCAAGGTTGACTAACGCACAAGGCTTAACAACATAAGGAAGATAAGAAAAGGACATGATACTAACGGCCATCGATGTTTTCATATTATTTGATGACAAAGCGTCATTATAATATCCATGTCTGCATATACTCTAACTGGCTAATCTTAACCATCTATAGTATCTTCCACAAATCTTTAAATAAATAAAGATCTCTAAATAAAGCAATATTTTAGTCAGCTATGTCATAAACACAACAGTCAATACCGCATCCATTTTGTTTACAAATGGCGGTTTGCTTCGGTTAGTTAACCCGCAAAGAGGCCGACATAACTTCATTGATTAAAGCTCACGTTGATCGATGCGTTTTACGTTTCGGATCTTAGAAGCCCTCTAATATACCAACTAGGCAAATCAGATAAATATCTGACTAAGTCTACATAAGTAGTTCGTCATAAAAATAGCTACTTTTAAATCCTTTGTTTGAGCAACCACACCCATATTTAAGTAAAGGTAATGTTATTTTCAAAGGTGTAATTTAGAGGTAACCTTAACATTACAGATATAGGAGTGGCGTTGTATACACGTCAGTTGAACCAAACCATGTAGTGGATAGAAAAACAATGTAATTAATTAAATTTTATATCAGTCGTAATCATTAAAAAATTACAGAACGAGCTATTTGTTATCTAACATCGACATCACAACCTATAACTGTCCCTCTTTACGTTTCAACTCCTTTAAATGTGTGACATAATGCTACCACTCTGCCCATTTGCGAATTGGCATACTTTATAACTTTTATAAACATTTCGAAGAACTCTCAGGTTGATGAGTTACATTCTAGACAGCAAAAACACATGCTTGAGTCATTGTTAAATGTGCTTATGTCACTTCTGAATGCTACCTAGAAGAACCTAACAGGTTAATGGCATTAGTTCCGATTTATTAGCCACAAAAGGATGTTCGTAAATAAGGTGATGTAATATATACTTCATCATTGTGCTTCAGAGCTGTTCAAGTAGTAATGCTACTATGATATGAAACAATAACCTAAAACTCTACTTCAAACCACACTTAAAGTCAAAACAAGCCAACACCTTGATCAAAGACGGAATTCCGTTCGTAATAAAGTCCTGAGTAAGTACTCCGTACGTTAAGTAGACTGACTACAGCAAGGGTAGCGTCCAGCCAGCCGTGAAGATCCTGCGATACCAACCGCCCCACCACATGACGCGCATGTGTCCAGATTGCTATCACTATTTCGGTTTCTGCTGATATTATATGACCACTGGTCGAATGGTAGAAGGTATATTAATTAGTATGCGAAAGACAGTTGGCGAAAAGTGTAAATTGTTTAAAGGGTTGGCTTCGGAGCTATTAACTGGAAGTAATTGCCGTGGGTGGTTAGCCAAAATTTGGGGCATTGGCCGATGACTCATTTCTCATCATTTTAAAATAAAGAGTATTTAAGTTGGTCACAGAGTTATAGCGCAATTTCAAAATGATAAAAAATCGAAGAAGCTACAATGACTATTATTTTCAAAAGTAAAAAACTTAGGTTTCACTATCAAAGATAAACGTTCAAAAGACAACGATTAGGTACATTGTTAAATGCTTGCATCTTGTGTAGTAAAAGTATACGAAATCTGTACACGGTGCGGTATCGTCGCGTTTGCCTATTGCCTACGTTTAATTGTGCACACGGACCTGAAAAAAAAACGGACGTAACCTCGTCTAATCGAGAGTGAAGCATAGCAATGGCCGCTTACCATGTGTGCATAATTTTTGATTCGCGATTGAAGCAGAATGGTGTCATTGTACGAATAGAGAGTTGGTATTACTATGGGTGCTTCACTGAATTTGTTGTTGGGATTATGTCCGTCTTTTTTTTTAGGTCCGTGATTGTGCAGCTTGCATGCATTCGTAAAATGAAGCGCAGTGGACAGTAGGCCTAAATCACTTATCAACTTGAGCTAACCAACCAACTCAAAAAATAAGTCTTCGAATATCAACCAAATTAGAAAAACATATCGCACATTTAAAATATCAATCACAATAAACCTAGAAATCCGGTAAGTTCTCAGAAGTCGATACTAGTTTTGCAAATAACGAAGAATTTAGGTTTCATTACATCCAAGTGTAATACAAAAATACAACATTTAATACAAATTTTCCAGAAAAAACAAACACTGCTTTCTGGCAAGTTGCCTGAGCTAGATTCAATTAGCTATTGAATCAAAACGTTACACGAGAGCCGAGAGATTAACGGCCTCACGGCCACGGACGCGCGGGCGCACGGGCACAGACGGGCACGCAGCCACAGCAGTAGTGCGTGATCTGAATAATTTCATCGCCAATCGATCGCTGAAACATTAAATTAAATCGAAACCGCAAAACAGTGAGGCTCCGTAATCAAACGGCGGTGACCGATGATTGGTTCGATAGTTCGATACTGAGTTACGAAACGTGGCCCGCTAGTAGACAAACTAAGAATTAAAATAGCTAAACGGGCTTCCCCGCGGCCACTAAGCAGGGCAATTGTCGTTCACAGCGGGTGGTGCGTCTTTCATTATTTTATAATAACTCGAGAGGGCGAGTAGAAAAACGCGCGTGTCATCGTCCGGCCCGGCAGACCAAATAACCAACTCTTACCAAATTAATTGCCACATTCTGGGCGGTAACGTCAGTCCAGCTCACAGACTCATTGTCGTTTCTGCAATCCGGATCCGATACGATCGCTATCAATTAACCATTATTGTCTAAGTCACTACTCATTGCAGCTTTCTTATTCCTAGAGTAGTGGGATGTTTACTCGTTTTTAACAGTTAGATGTCAGTTTTTTAGATTTGGTAAAGTAAGAAATTAGAATAACGGATGAGATTACGTATTTTGTTGTTGCAATAAACGATAAAAGATGGGAGTAATAGAAATATATCTAAGCAATTGGCAGCACAGTCTTTCTGGGTAATAAGGTCGGCCCTGTTATCAATATACAATGGCAAATTTTCACGAGAAATTCTCTGGATAAGTATGTCACTTGTTTGAAGTAGGTAATGAAAAATTAATAAAAGAAGACATAAGAACATACGTTAATAAAATGTGTAAATATAGCTTAGATAATATAAAAAAAGTTTAAATGTTCTGGTTTTATGTCAGGTAACAGTTTAAGTTTTAAACGGTTAATTTAAAGAGATTATCCAGCTAGTTAGGGTTCTTAACACTCTGTAATTTAACCGAAATATTATCCTCGTCACCGTCAATTCGCACTGGAGCCGAGTGGAACTGTATACTCCATTCCTCCTCAGTTATGATGAGCGATGACCCATACCCTGAAGTCTGTAGTAGGCTTGATGTTGCCAGATCGAAGGGTCAAAGCCATAGATAATAATCTGAGTTTATGACCAGAAATGCTATTCCGGCTAGACTACCTTTATAAAACGCTGTTGCTACAATACTTAAATATAGCGCGAAGGACTGGAATAACTTGCTTGCGTCGGCGTTCTCGCCTGCCTATGACGTGGATGTCTTCAAGAAAAGAGCGAATAGGCTTTTACTAAGTTATTGTGCTCACCACCTTGGACCACATCTCCATTTACCATCAGGTGGGATTGTGGTCAAGCATTAACTTATTTGTGTAAAAAAATACCTGATGTACTTTTGAACTTAAGAAACGAAGAACTTAAGAACAATTAGAACCGTGTGAAGGATGCAATTCATCCTTAAACGGGCGCCGTATCCTCTCCGTAACATCTGTACGGATCGATATAGCACTCGATTATAAATCGAGATTATGCTAAAGCGATGTTAGACGTGTCGAACGCACCTATCTCTGGATCGATATAAATCATCTTATTAACTATTGTTTCGGGAGGTGTGGTGTGAACGAGCCGTGATGTTATCGCCTCTGATGTGTTTTAAATTAACATAATAGGTTTTGTGAATGGGTACTGCCTTTCTGTGTTTGTTGTTTTGGACGCCCCGCGACTGGTGTCGGAATCCGAACGGGTTGCTAAAATCATATCCTTGTTGTAAATGTGATAGGTTGTTAAGTTTGTGAGGATGTATAGATGTTTCTTACTTTCACGGAAAAACTACTACTACAAAATCCGTTCGATTTTCATGAAATTTAGCACACAGATAGAACATTACCTGGCATAACATATAGAATACTTATTATTCTGGAAAAGTGGGCATAGCCGCGGGCAGAACGCTATGTAAAGGTCGTTGCATACGTAAAGTGGACGTGACGGGGACGGGACGTGGACGGGGCATAAATATACGTGCGTACCCCGTTCTCGTCCCGTCCGTGCCTCCGTGGCGTATGCGCTATTGTTTACATTTTCTATGAAACGATATTTCCAAAACTTCACGTTACGTATGCATCGACCTTGATATTCTAATTTCCGAGTCATGGTTAATTTCTTCATCGATCTTGTAGCAAATGTCATAAATGTATTGTGATTCATGAGACACTGACGATTTTTTGTCGGTTTTATATTTGTTGTTACGTTTTGTATTTGATTAATATGTTATTTTTTCAAAGCACAGTACCTACTTAATAAAGTAATGTTTTAGATGGGTCTCTTGTTTATTTATCTCTATCTACCATTAACGCTCAGATTAATGAACAAGAACAGTGGTGACTAATAAATACAAATAATACTTGTTTCAAAAGTTATCTCGTTTTATTAAAAGCTCCGATGTAATCGGGAATCGGGAAGTGTCGAGTGATTTTTTAATTTGTAAAAGCAACAGAAATTACGAGCCCAATATTTTATTATTTTATTATTTACCTATATTAAAGTAGACTTTAAATCAATTTGGCAAAGATAAAAGTTTATCAGAATTTTGTATTTTTGTCTCTTACATTAATTTTTTTGTTAGTTTAATACTAGTTCTGTCATTGCGTTCAGTGAAACCGTTTTTCGTATTTTTAACAAATTTGTAATACTCTTGGCAATACTTCGGTGGTTCATATGGTATTGATTTCATGGGCAAATAGCCTTTGCTCTTCCGGCTCGTCTGCGCGTTTGCCAGCTATTTTCGTAAAACAAAAACTTATATAATTATGAAAGTACCTACGCTACCACTAAGCATCTGTCTCGATACCTTCTGAAACTACTATTTACCATCAAACTATGTACATAGTAAAGAATTTAAAATATCTATTCAAAACATAAGTATACCGATCATTAATCGTTGGTTCATAAACCTGTACCTGCACATAATTCTACTTCAGTTGTTTGATCAAGAAGATTTTATCAATAAATTGGTCTGGTGTCCAAAATAATTTGTCACTTTTGATGTTATTATTAACTTACGCACGCTATTAGAAATATTTTGTATGTAAAAGCGGTTATAAATGTATGTGATAAAATAACTTCATAAATCAGTACAACGATATACACATCATTTCCTTGTTTACTTTAGTTCCTTTTTGTTTATTATTCAAAAATATCAAAATATATTGCAATTCGTAAGATAAGGTTAAAAACCTTTTTCACATAAATATCATTGACCCTTGGTTCATAAGAAAAGAACAATAACGATCTACATAGTCTTGCCAGATATACTGTTACAGCCTTGTTTAATTTAAGTACTCAATACTAGCGAGAAATTTTGCGATTGATTATGAATGAGGAAATTTTGCACTATCTTAAAATAAAGAAATAATTGATATTGTGTCATTTAATAAAAATTGAGTGGACGTTAAAATAAGACACTCACGGGTTATTAAGTTGCACCGCTACAGCTATGCAGCTTGAGGTTTTTAAATTGCTGAAAATTTGAAAAATAACTCATGGATTTTTTTTATCGTACTATCAAATGATTCCCTGAAGTTTCGAGCTTCGAAAACCGTAGAAGAAGCGCCCAACCTCGTACGGTTAGAACGCCAGCGATCACCAAAGAGGTACAGGCTCGAATTAAACGAATTCCCGTCCGGAAGCAAAAAATTTTAGCTCTTCAGGTAGGGTTAAGAAAAACTACCATCAAATGAATGTTAAATGAAGACCTTGTACCCAGAGCTTATCGACAATACACAGGGAATTTCCGTAATGAACCTCCAAAAAAATTAAGGCTCGAGAGATGACCAGCTTTGTTAAGAAGGTACGCGAGAAAAAAAACCGCCAAATTCTTATTTCAAACGAAAAAATTTTTGGCATTGAAGAAAGTTACAAAAAACAAAGTGATATAATATTATGCCCACGTGAACAAAGAAGCAACCAGGCGTATGCCAATAATCCAGAGTGGGCATTATCCTGCGTCAATCATGGTTTGACTTAGAGTCTCATATTTGGGCTCATCTGTGATGTTTCTCTGTGAAAAAGAAGTGAAACCCAGTATTTTTGAGTATCCAAATACTGTCCTTGCAAAGATTGTGGAACATCTTCTTCAAAAAATTATCGAAAATCCACAATAAGTATTCCAATAAGATTCAGCGCCAGATCATCAGAAAGCAGGATACAAAACTGGCTGATTGGTCATAAAATTTACTTTATAGGGCACAACGAGGGGCCCTCTTAAAGCACAGACTTATATCCGTTGGAAACAAAATATGGCAACAATGGAAACAGAAAGCATGCGCTAAATCTCACCAAAATTTGAAGTTTCTGAAAGCATCCATGATTAAAGCAGTGGCTGATATAGATACGAACCTTGTATATGCTACGATTGACGACTGGCCTAAGAGGTTGAGGCCCTGCATTCAAAACCAGGGAGGGTATTTTGAATAACCTAAACAAAACTTTAATTAACATTTAACTACCTTTGTTTTTATATAATTAATTTACAGATATCTTAATTCCAAAAAATTTTATTTAGTGAAATGTTTGTAACAGTATTTATGGCTAGACTAGGTATATATATATATATATATATAAGGTTCTATTTAAGGTATCATTCCTTCAGGGATGCGGAAGTGTTCCGTTTTAATTTCTTAGACTTTTTTTCTTAATTTCTTCTTTTTTTCTTAATATAAGTGTTTCTCCTAAGTCCCAAGTACCTCGTAATCTAAACCATCATCAAATATCCGACATCCTATAGTGTACGATCAACACCGTCAGCCCGTTAGCACAACACAATGCAGCTTGCTAAACATTTTTTACTTCATTTATAATTGCCTCAATTTAATTTCTGTGTTCTCATTACTTTTTTGAACCATAGTGACGTTGTTATTTTGTTTTAGGGACCAGAGACTTATCGATTCTAGAAGTGGCTTAGCTATTGTTGTCGTGCGGAAAAATAGACACTAACCTTACAATAAATGTAAAAAGATTAATAGATAAGATAATAATATTTGGTTATTACGATTTACATTTGGAAAAACCCTAATATTTTACACGTATACGGTAGTAGATACTAGTGAACGTGTCTAGTTAGCCTTGGCGATTTTTTAAATTGTTTTATATGTGAACAGAATAGTAATATTCATTAGTAGCATAAATCATTTATTTACATTCCAGTATGATTTATGTACCAATATTATCGACCGTGAACATCAATTTTATCATGTCGATTCCAGTTAGATTGAAGATCTATGCTTTTACCGTATTAGAATCGTGTTAGCCCTACTTGAAGCGTTATGACGGGAAGTGATTTGTCGTAAATATAATTAACTTCCTATCTCATACTTAGTAGGTAATATTTAAATAGATTTCAATTAGAATTCAGGTTTTAAATAGAAAAGTAATGAAATAATGGAAAATTTAGCTTAAAAAAACTTTGTCTAACTATAATTAAACTGCAAGAAAATTAATCTGCATTAAATATTTTTTGATACAAAACCCCCTTCAGCATACATTTTCTCAGGACAGGGTCTCTTGTTCATAAACGAAATAGTTCTCGATGCAATATAATTTTACGATAATCCGGACGGATTATCCGTTCCGTTCTGTTTTACCTATAAACTTACGAATTCTCCTTACGAATCCTCCATATCTCCTTGTATAAACTTAATTTTAATACACAACTATGTAGGTATACATACATATCTGTTCTAGAACTAAGCCTGAGGTGTTAATGTGAGCTACGACTCAGTGCGATGGGCTATCAGCCTTCGAGCCTATAAACTTTATGGCGGAGTTATTCTGCGAATATTATGTTGAGGATTTCAACCAAGGCTCTATTTAATAATCACTACAAAATTTTGAAATACATTAACATGCTACACGCAACGATTATACGAATTTTAGTTTTATCGGAATTACTCATTTATTTCACACGCAAATTATAACTAATTTATGAGTTTTGTACTTGGTGATAACAATTATGATTGGACCAATGAAAAACTTTACATAAATTGAAACGTGAATTGTATTGTATACGTATTTAGGTATCACTAGGTACAACTTTGTAAAAATATAATTTTCAAGTTATACTTCTTTAGGCGCATTACGAAATATATCGGAAAAATGATGAGAGTGGAATTTTAAGATTTGTAACACGTCTGTGTTGATACAAATACGCCGGTCACGAAAAACCCTACGCGTGTTTTTAAAAACGCTCGTTTTGAAAAAATGATTATTATTATATTTATTTATTATACAGTTTTATTTAATATTGTAAGAATAGTGTTTTTTTTAAATATTGTTTTTTTTGGGTATTTTTTATATATCTTTCTATATAAGTTAAACAGGGGAGGGGAGAGGGTGGGAGGGGAGGGAGTGAGAGAATTATACCCTAACTATCCGTATGTATTATTTATTGATATAAATTAAAATATTATTATGTAATATAATTAATACTATAGTTAAATATTTATTTAATGATGCCAAAGAAGTATAACTTCTCACGCGCGTACAAAAGTACACGCACCCTTTTTTATTTCCATCGACGAACGGTTTTCAACGTAAAGTTCGACTGAGCAACAATTTTGTAACTATTACAATTGTATAATTACATACCTACCTATTTATGTCACTGTTTTCAAACATCGAGTCAAACTGTAACAAATTGTGGAACAAAATCTGAATTTCCAATTACCTGAATCCTCAGACTACCTGTTTCATAAGAATCAGGCCTACCGATTTCTTAGCATAACATCCATTTAAATTCATACTTAAATACCTTAATTCCTTTCTTTTGTTCTTGCTTGACAACGCACCTACGGGCCATATTGACCATCTACTCGCCGGCTACGACATTAAAAAACACAGTTGATACCCCTAAAACTATGCAACGTGTATAAATGTGTATGAAAAATGAAGAATAACCTAAGTGATGTAGGATAACACTCTCGTTAGCGCTATCTCAGGGGGGCGTGTGAGCGAACGAGCTTGCTTGCGTCCGTGACGTCAGCGCGCTTTCCCACCCGTTGCATTCAACGGGTTAAAAATGTAATGGAATTATTGGAATTATAAAATTGATGGTAAATTCAAATTAGTTTTATGATTATCGAAGAATTATGTAATGTTATCCTACCCAGTATTGTTTCTTTGCAAATATTTTTTCAGTGGTAATTTTGACAAACAAGAGATTCTAATAACGTTCAAATGTATAATATATTTAATCCATAACATTACAGATTAGTAAGATAACAGTCGTTAAGCCATGTAAGCCACGCACTGGAGCAGCGTGGTGGAGTATGCTTTAGGCCTTCTCTAGAGGAGAGACTCGTACTCAATAGTAGGCATCAATGGGTAGGTATCAAGCCAATACACGAGTGGACCTCAAGGACCCCGTTGTCTTAGTCGTTGAACAGTTGGCTCTACAGCGAGTAGATTCAAGGAGAGACCACCACTCTAAGTTTCCAAATATCATAATTAAGAACATGGAGAACTTTGGAGACTTCCATCGAAGGAGTGAAGTGAAGCTCGCTTTAAACCGTTGAGGTGAGCCATACCCTGCAATAAGTTGTAGGCATGAGGAGATATTTCTAAAGCTGGTCCCAGGCATCTGCGCGCGCGCCGGCATGCTCTGTCGGACGCCGCGGGCTGCGCAAGTGCGCATGCGATAAATGCTATCCGAACGCCGCCGCCGGCACCAACACGGTACTCACCAACTGCGACATAGAGAATAAACCTAATTGTATGACTTATTAACAGGTATGGCCTAGCAGTTTGGACAATAGTCTTCCGTTCTTAGCTGCTTCGAATAGGCACTTATATTTTTGTGACGAACTATCAGAATTCAGTAGGTACACCTGTTCTTCGCTGAAGATGAACATTATGTGGAATCCTGTGCATCAGATTTCTCCATAATGTTCTAATTGAATGTGAGGTCGGCTAACAGAGGAAATCCATAGTTTGTTATAGATGGTGATGATGATGAATTGCAAGAAAAAATCAAAGTAGGTTGGTTTACTTCTGTATGTCAATCATGGAGGAACAAGTATGCGTTCCCCTTAATGATGATGTTAATGGCAATGTAAAAGCAAAATATCTTATCTGACCGATAATAGCTTGAAAAATTAGAAGTTTGATTCAGTATAGCCTGAGAATTATTGTCAACATTTTTTATTTATTTTATAGAAATCGCTTATCGGTCACTACTTTGCGGTTGAATAGGTCCGTCCAGTCAGACCTTTCCATGGTATTTGCTCAACGCATTTAAAGCATAGACATTTGAAGAATGGGAAATATTAGTCTAACAGTTCGAACCACACCTGGATTCTCTGGGGTAGGAGAATAATAACATTCACTTTCATACCATAACAATTAGTTTGGTTTTGCAATCAAGTTTAAAGGGGCTTTGTGATAAGATCTACAAAAAAGTACCAATGTCATCTTCTTCACTTCAGAATCTTCTGAGAAGTTAGTTGTAAAATAGGTCGTTAAAAATGAGGGAAGACGGAGAACTACAGGGATACGTTGGCAAATTATTTACAATTTCAAAATTAATTAACAATAGTAAAATGCCGCGGATTCATAAATATTTGTTATATACTATTTGTATGCAAAAAGTGTTTCCATTTTATCCTTTAAGTGGTCAGTTTTTTCAGCTCCTAGGTTTAATGAACTACTCATAAGTATACTAATCTCCCTTAACACGTTCGAAGCGGCACCCATTTTTTATTTCTTTCCATTATTGCGGTACAAGATGTTTTCAACCTGGTACTAAACCTTTCATTGTGGCGATACAAGTTCTATTAGACCATGTAGCGTTTCAGAAACTAAAGTCTGTTTTTGGCATCATTTTAACAAAAAATATATAATTTTTTGCCTTGGACATTATCTATAATGAAGTGATTTATATAAATCTGAAGGCGTACGTGAACAGCTTATTTTGTTTAGAATCTGTAGCTAAAATAAGTTACAATGTCATTTACGCCTTGTACCGCACTGAACACGGGAATTTTTGCACATATTTTAGAGTTGAAAAGTAAAAATATCGATAACTTTATGTAAGGTTTATTATAAAAGAAAAAAATTATTATATTCAATGTTTTTCATTAAAACAAGGTAAACAGAAGTATTTTTGACACTCAGCACATTTCGTATTTTTTTTTTACTTTTTTGTCGGCTTGTTAAAAAGGTTCGTAATTTTTCGTAACATCTGACACAATTTCTTTTCTTGTCACCCTTTACCAGATGGAGTTTACTTAGTTTCGGTGCAGGCTCTGAAAAAATATATGTATTATTAACGAATTTATATATGTGTTCGTGTGTGTGTCTGTGTGTGTGCAATCTTTCAATAATGGAAAACATAGGCGCGTGAATAAAATATATTGTTGATATTAGTTTTCAAAAATTACCTGTGTCAGTTTCCACGCTGTTTTCTAAAAAAGCTTCAATATTTTTTTCTACAATTTCTAATAATTAGTTATTAATACAATTTCTCTTATACGAGTAATACACGTGATAATAGGTCTAACCTATTAAGAAACTCGAACAAAAAGTAGATTTAGGTCTAAAAAGTTGTATGCAGTAACTAGACAAGTGGCTCATCTGCTTATAACCTTCTCATTTCACTCAAACATTGACCGTGTTATTTCAAAAAAGCTAGACATTCGTGGTACATTATACCTTTTTTTTTTCATCTGCACGTAGGTTTTTTTGTTATAACACGGAGAACGTTTATTACGTATCTATTGATGACTTTCCTGTTTTTGATATAACAATCTATAATTTGATTTCATTTTGCTGTTATCTTTGTTGTCATCAACATCAAAGTTGAAATCGATCTTTTTTCGGCACCTTTTCTTTGAAGACATGTTGACGGATGCGTGCGTTTTATCGACTGCAACACAACACTGGCCGCGTAAAGCTAGCGCAGGGTGCGGTACAAGGTGCGCGGAGGTACCACGTGCATTCTACCCGGTACCGCACTGTATTTATATTTTATTTCTTCAGTGCGGTACCAGATCTAAAAAATCTGGTAATAAGCTGGCCACTCCTTTGAACTCTACTTTAGAAGCACATCTTAGATATATATTCATATTATTCATCTCCTTCCTACACCAAAGCAAACCGAAGTTATGCCTTTCGCACCACAGAGAAGTCTATGTTTTTCTTAGCCGCACTGCAAGCGAGTCATGTACAACATGTTTTCGACCTGGTTTCGCATCGAACGTGTTAACAGAATTTCCATACATTTTTTTATCTGCTTTTCAGGAGAAAAGAGCCATTCCCCATATATATAGTCGACCCTGGAGCCTAGCTGTTGGTAGCGATCCTGCCTGCGAAGCGACGGGTCCAGGGTTCGATTCCCAGCCGAGGCAGATATTAATGTGACAGATTCAATGAATATTTGTACTCGGGTCATGGGTGTTATTGTGATGTGTTGTATGTGTCAGCCATGCCATCCGCAACAGAGGTTAAAACCTATTGCGAGAGTGTGAGTATGTAAGCGTTTTATTATTTATTTATACTTATACTAAACAGCAATCCTATGTATTGACTCATAGTAATAATTCAACTCAAAAAAAGTTTGTAGATAGACAGACTGACAAATAAAATGCAAAAAATATCGATAAATAATGTTATTTGTAGGTAATAGAACCTACATTAATATCTGGAGAAACATTAAATATGCAGGTTTTACTTTACTACGATTTAATTGCTTAAAAATATTATTGACGAGTAACCACCCTCGCTTTGCTTCGGTTTTCTTATTTTTTACACCTTGGATTACATTATTGGAGTTTTATTAAGGATCCCTAATTTTTTTTAAATATAATATATCCTATGTTACTCGGGGATAGTGTAGCTTCCCAACAGTGAAAGAATTTCTCAAATCGGTTCAGTAGTTTCGAAGCCTATTCAATGCAAACAAAAAATCAAATCTTTCCTCTTTATATATTAGTATAGATATACCTACGTTGTCATTTGTTATATAATATAACGTATAAGTACGCAGTAGCAGTTCTTAAAAAGAATTCCAATAGCGACACAGATTTCTAAACTCAAAAATGGGAGCAGTCCAAAGTTATTCGATGTGGTAGTAGATGTGAAAGACCATTTCGTTTCCGGATGTTTTACGGCCGGTCTCAATAATGTACTAACAGATGGAAGACTGTGGATAGGGATACCATTAGTATGTTATTTGTCATACTTGTCAATTTTTCAGACGCAAAAATTGACAAATATGACAGATGACATACTAATGGTAGCCCTATCCACAGTCTTCCATCTGTTAGTACATTATTGAGACCGGCCGTTAATAGCATCAATGAATTGTATCTATTTGTTATGCAATTGTTACGAAGATACGATTAGCTTTTGGTACTTATTATTATATGTTATATTGAATTGCAATTTCAATTCAAACCCACTTAATTATCGTGGCATTTTGTCAAAATACTGTTTATTATATATCAAATAGTCAAAGTCAGGTGTAATGTAATTTTCAAAATGAAACGTTTATCGATAATTATTGTAAGCCAATCTTAATGACAAAGGTAAGTAAGGACAGGATTATAATAATAGTAGTAATAATATACTGTAATTTTTAAACTTAGTTTCTTAACACATATCTATACAAAATAGAAAAATAAGGGTTAGGATGGCTGAAGATGAGTGAAAATTGTATGGAGTATCTAAATGGATCGTGTCCATGAGTCCAAGCAAATCCCTGCATCCCTCGTCGTGAACTAAAGAACAACGAACGAGGTTGATGTCACGTTTGCTGGTAGGGTTTTTTACCCGCACGGCTACTACAGTACCACATGCCTTATAAAATCAACAACGCATCGGTATTGCCTTTTGGTGGTGCTGACGTCAATCTGACACGTGACCATACTGACCACTTGCTATATGGCGTATACTTGTTTGTCAACCATTTAGTTAAGTTGATACATATAATCAGAATTATACCAAGAAAAAATTAACCGACTTCAAAATAACTCAAAAACCACTCGTCAGATCTAACTCAAAAAGTGAGATCACATGACAAACACTAGCTTTCGATTATAAAAAGAATCATCAAAATCGGTTCACCCAGTTGAAAGTTCTGAGGTAACAAACATAAAAAAATACAGTCGAATTGAATACCTCCTCCTTTTTTGAAGTCGGTTAAAAATCAGAAGCCTTGTGTCCTATTAAAATTAGACATTCGGGATGACATTTTCCAGCATTTGCGTCGTGTTTGTCTAGTTCTCCCTACACTACTAAAACTACAAAAGCTTAACATGGTTAGCATGCTGATAGCTAGTTCCAACGGACCAAAAATTAAGCCCGTTATATTCTAACAAAATATCTGTATGCCTTGTCATCCGCTAGTAATGGGATGTCTGGATTACAAAGAAACGAACACATCATGTCATGATTATCATGCATATATTAGCTGTTCCTAAACAAAATTCCAATTACGACATTGATTCCCAAACTCGGAAACAATGGACCGTTCTCGAAGCCATTCGCTCTGTCAGTAGGTGTGAAGCATAATTTCTCGCCCGATGTTTTATCCTGCAACGATTGGTATCTTGTGATCCGTTCGTTGTAGAGGTGCGTCTGGTTTAATAAAGAGC
Source organism: Thymelicus acteon (assembly GCA_951805285.1). Classification (NCBI taxonomy): domain Eukaryota; kingdom Metazoa; phylum Arthropoda; class Insecta; order Lepidoptera; family Hesperiidae; genus Thymelicus; species Thymelicus acteon. The sequence goes on from OX638218.1 coordinate 6,301,198, forward strand.
GATAATTAAATGTTGTACTCGAGTTGTTTATACGGGACGGGCGGCGGGCGCCCCGCCCCCGTGCGGCGCCCGTCTTGATGCTAACGGATTAACGAGTTACAATGTTACATGTATCTGTCGCTGGGGTATAGTCAAATTTGTGATCTCAACAAATTCCTAAGAACATCTACATCGTATCATACTATCCTATGACCAGACCAGATGTCCAGGCAAAAACTCTATATGAATAGGTATCAAAGAAGGCTTTCCTTCTTAATAATAAGATTAAGCATAAGATTTTCCTGTCACATTTCTGTATCTGCAATGCATCCTCCTTAACATATTACGAACTTACTCAATTCTGTTTCCAATACATACGAAATACATTTGTTTCGTTATAACTGTCGTATGAGAAATTGGCTGATAACGAAAGTATTGTAAGTACATTGATAGATTGTCACATATAAAAATCGCTCTTAAAAATTTACTAAGCTATATTTTACTTGTTATATTTTACTTACAATTTAATGCAGATACTTACAATGTTTTCCATGGTATTCTCACTTTTCGGCCATAATTTTCTAATGTAAAAGGTCGATAATCGAGCTATCTGATAGCAAGTGGTCATTGTCACACATATAAATCAGTAACACTAACTACTCACTAACAGTCTAAACAGTTGTTGTGACTTAAATTTTAGGCTTTTCTACACAAAACTTGGCACCCATTTAGATCTCAATTCTTTTTTTGTTTGAACTTAGCTCTCATTTCACATTTATATTTTTGAGATCAATATTACGTACATGGTATATAGCTACTTTCTTGGAACTTCAATAATCTAGAAGCACTGCACTAAACCAATAACAGTTTACCGATCCCTGACTACTGACACAGTTTATCAGTAAACCTTGACAATGCGTAGATGCGATGGAATAATCCTTGTAATAAATGTTGGCTGGTTGATAATGCACTAATACTCGCCTTTTATACCGTCTGTTTTTTATAATAAGAAAATGAAACAGAGGATAATATCGACAACGATAAAATGAAACGGAAGGAATTGACTGAGTCTTTAATATAAAGTCACTGATAATTCAAGAAAACTTCATTAATAGGTACAATCACTTCATAGGTATAATTTAATGTCAGAAGAGTTGCAAAAAGTTCTGGCTATCATTGTATATGCTGAAACCTCGATCAAATTCAGTATTAGTCCAAGTGTAGCAGCAGTAGTAACCGATTTTCTTAATCGGTCTTCTTAATTTTCTTAGTCTTTCCTAAATCAGATGAGACTTGCAATATCAGCTAAGTGAGTTTGTCTCTAAACAGCACCAAATCATAGCACTTAACTTTAAAACCAATGAATATAAGCACAACAATGAGTTTAAGAGTCATTCCTATTCCAAATCACAAGCATATTGCTAACAAATCACAAGCGAATGGGTCGTTTAGCCGCCATTTGTTGCCCCCGGGGAGGGGAGGGGGTGGTAATTGTGTTTACAATAGCCCCCCTCAACTTGAAGGGGGTATCCGCTCGTTTCTCATCCGCAGACATCAGGCCATCGTTTAGCGATCTCACCTCTACTGCTCTTAAGAAAGTGTAAATTTTAGCCGCGTTTTATGGATGCGAACGATGCTTAGCTTAATATTCGAGACGTAAATCGATACTCGGGTTTATGTATTGGGTTGATGTATGAAATTGGCAAATATAAAACAGATTGAATGCGTGTAAACATTTTATGAACTCATGAAATTTATCGCAGCTGACTATATTAAAACAAAACATTTATATTTAAAACATTTAAAACGTCTGATCTTCAGCAGCATTTGTTAAATTATTTAAATAAAATGAAAATCATGATTGTTGTCATACTGTTGTAAAATAGAATAAAAGCGGTCAAGTGCGAGTCGGACTCGCCCATGAAGGGTTCCGTAGCAGCAAGTAACATAATATAAAAGTTCTTGTAGTTCGTTGTATCTTTGATCAATGTTTTTTGCGGTTTACGATTTATGTCGTATTAAAAAGAAACTACTTACTAGATCTCATTCAAACCAATTTTCGTTGGAAGTTTGCTTGATAATGTACATCATATATTTTTTTTAGTTTTATCATTCCCTTATTTTAGAAGTTACAGGGGGGGGGACACACATTTTACCACTTTGGAAGTGTCTCTCGTGCAAACTATTCAGTTTAGAAAAAAATGATATTAGAAACCTCAATATCATTTTTGGAGACCTATCCATAGACACCCCCACACGTATGGGCTTGATGAAAAAAAAATTTTGAGTTTCAGTTCTAAGTATGGGGAGCCCCCAAAATTTATTGTTTTTTTTCTATTTTTGTGTGAAAATCTTAATGCGGTTCACACAATACATCTACTTACCAAGTTTCAATGGTATAGCTCTTATAGTTTCGGAAAAAAGTGGCTGTGACATACGGACGGACAGACAGACAGACAGACAGACAGACAGACATGACGAATCCATAAGGGTTCCGTTTTTTGCCATTCGGCTACGGAACCCTGAAAAGGTTTTTGTGTACATACCAGATCAATTGACAAAGATAACTATCAATGTATTTGGCTCCATACATTATTCAAAAAAAAATTAATTCTAAACACTTAAGAAGCAAAATTACAAGTCGATTACCTAACTAACGTAGAGGCTTTATTATTTTAAATCAAGAAAAAATATTTAAAATATTCCGCTACAAAGAGTGCAGAGAGTGCCCTGATCCAAACAAAAAAAGTTTAAAACCGAGTATACCCGACGTCCCTAACGAGCCCAGGCTCCCATGAAAACCCCATAAAAAATAATAAACAATTTACGTTCACTGACACGCGCGCGCGCGTCATTACACTTTAGTATTAGCCATCAGAGATTTTTACACGAACGCGCTTTAAGGGAAAATCTCCGGGTACCCTCCACTGTCTCGTACTCATATAATCAGACGCCTACCTTTTTATTTCACAGTTTCTTATCTCGAATCAGTCTCTAGGGCATCGTGGGCTACGTAATTTGATAGAGTGTTCTACACGTTCTATATCGTTCATTTTGTAACTTTATAATGATAAGGTACACTTACATACAATTTAAAATCAATTAGAGAATACATTTTTGGTGCTTATGATGCATTTTGGCCTTGAGTACCTACATAAATTTTGGTTTTTTATGTTGTGTATTATATACTACTTTAATGAGATTTCCAATTTTTAAACCAACATTATAATTTTGAAATTAGGACACATAATCAATTACAACAGTTTAAAGTATCTATGAGAGTATCTGATACTTTTGATTTAGGATGAATTAATCGCTAAGTGTTTTTAATTTTAAACATGGGTAGGTTTTATTATAGACATAATTATCATAATAATGAAACAAAATAATGCAGTACTTGCAGTTTATCTAAACATCATTATAATTACGTATAATGAAGCATGTACAATGATCATCGTCCATTATACCCAGCATCAGGTGACCAATAAATAAATTCTATACCAAACAGCAACCGTCTATACAGTCATTGTGTATATTATGCAAAAATAAAACTGCCCGTTGAAAGCAACAAGTGTATAATTCTTGGAATACCTAACAAATGTTACGTTTTTTCCGTTGTCCAAGCGACATGGCCCAATTAAGGCTACGACACGGGGAATATACATACATACACCACACATGCTTGAGAATCGATGCATATGTACAGGGTTCTTTCTTTATAATTTATTCGTGGGGATTTCGTTCATTTCGTCTCGCCACGTTTTTTGTCCGATCGAAATCGGGATTGTAAACACCTTGTTCAGTCGCTCGCTGGTTTCGCTGCCGCTGATAAGAGACACTGATAGCCTGCCCACTGGTGGGATTAGGAAAATGAGTTATAAGGTTGTAGACTTTATGAGCTTGACACACACCCCCTTATTACAAGACGAGGTCTAAAGTTTAGGTTTAAACCATGACTAAATAGTCCAGGCTTGGTACAATACTGACTTTAGTAACATACTTTAAACCAAAGATTATTACAAAACGCAAAATACTCGTTGACTTGTTAGTACTATTGGTTTCAAGTTTAGACCTTGGCTTAAAATGCTGAAATAACTGACACGGGTTTGACACGAAACTGATTCAAAACGTCATTATTTATTCGATTACGACGTTCCATTATACTACGATGCTGTTTATTGTTTTTGACATATTTAATGGAACACGTCTATTATTAATAATAAGAGCGTAAATATTATTGCAAATAAATAATTATACAGTTTTCAATCAATTCTATTGATTGTTGTTGTCTTGGATTTTATTACATGTTAAAACAAATTCGAAATAAACATGACAATAACCTCAAAACTGACTTTGACATTTGTGAAATAGTCCAACGTTAAACTAGGGGGCTCGCAGGTTTAGCTTTAGTCTCAGATGAAAGAAATAAAAGGCACATATAGTCGTTCGAATACGACGTGAACCTACCACGGTAAATACAAAATAAAAGTCAAATACAATCTCGTGTCACAAAGCGTCAAAAAGCAAACGTCGCAATTGTCAAAATTCTTTCATCTGAAGCTTTAGTATCAAAGTTAGGCAATGGCTTAGCGCTAAAACGCGTCTTGTAATAATAATTTGTTTAGTCCAAGCTTCAAAGGAGGTTTAGTACCAGGACTAACGATAGACCTCGTTCTGTAATAAGACCGACAATGTTTACACACGGATTTAATTGTCAAAAAGTTGAAGAACCAAAAAGTTACAGGTAGGTAATTATGGTAATGAAATGAAATTTCACTGTTACCTGTGAATATACACAATTGTTTCTATAAAATCTATTCCAATAATAAAGCTGTAAGTGATAGATGTCTGCACATGGAAGATGTCGTTAAAAACAATTATCCCAATAACTGTTAAAATATCAAAAATGGGAAAACCGATTTCGATGCAGTTTTCAGCGATTTAACGTTTCACCCCCATGTTATCCTTCTAGGAGATAAATGTTGAAAAAAACTTTCTTACTGTATACACCAAACCTCTCTGTATAAAATATCATTCTAAAATAGAGTTGTTTTATTTTGTTAAGAACCAATACAACAATAATATAAAATTAATGGAACCTAATCTAAAATAATCTAAAATTTACCCGTTTATTTGGTAAATGGAATCAACCTTAAAAGCGTAAAAAATAGTTCCTTTACGTCTCTTAAGTGTTGCAGTTAAAATATTTATCCGAGTTCTTATTTTTAATCATAATAAGGTACCTAGCTAAAAAAAATTATATAAACTAAAAATAATCAAGAGTACTACTAATACAAAAATTGTGTACACAGCTTCAATGTGCGTTGTTTTCGATACTGAAATTGGCATAGGATACACGTCATCTTATGTACTTCCCTGTTTATATTTTAAAACGAAGCAATTTATTTAAAATACAAAAATAGAGAAAGAATTGGTTTCTGTTTGTGTCATAATATAACATCATATCTATATGTACCACTTTTAAAAGTCCTACTCACTTTATGTTAACTTGAATAGTATACCTTAATGTATTTGTATTTTTAATCAACATCTTAATAATTACTAGGTAGCTACAGTAACGACGATTGTGATTTTTAACCCATCAACATTGAAAACACCCTATTGACACTTTTTATAAACTCTAAATCAGATTTCATCTATACTAATATATAAAGAGGAAAGATTTGATTTTTTGTTTGCATTGAATAGGCTCCGAAACTACTGAACCGATTTGAAAAATTCTTTCACTGTTGGGAAGCTACACTATCCCCGAGTAACATAGGCTATATTTTATTTTCAAAAAAATTAGGGATCCTTAATAAAACTCCAATAATGTAACCCAAGGTGTAAAAAAATAAGAAAACCGAAGCAAAGCGAGGGCGGTTACTCGTCTGAAAATAAACTCGGTCCATTTATGTTATTTCTACCACAGCGTAATATTTTCTTTTAAGCATTTCTTCCCAGCCAGAGCAAATAAATAGTATTCTAAAATATCATTGTTTCTCTTATTAGAATACAATTTATTCGCTCATACGGCCGTGTAGCACATTCGTGCGGGCTACACCATCTTCTTGGAACCCTTTAATTGCATCCCAGCTCAGATCGAACGTTTAAAATCGATTTTTTATTCCATTTATCCAATGTGAGACCGAGTTTGAAATCGTGTTTTTGTTTTGCGATAGCGAACGTTGTGTTTATGTAAATTTTACACGCATCTACTGAAACTTCTCAATTAATTAAGCTACTCAGCGACTGAGCGAGCTTTGAGTCGAGCTTTAATAGATGTATGTAAATAATGACAACTTTTTCTCGATAGCGCGCTCTCATTACCACTTTTATGCCCATTTATTGAACATGGAACGAGTAAATTGGAATAAATAACACAGATAAGTAAAAACTAGTAAGAAACATAGAGGTTTTCGAAATTGTTATATGAATAAATACACTGCTATCAATCAATTTATTGTATAATTTGAGTATCGCTGAACCTCTCACCTTAGGTTTCCCTGTGTTCAAGACAGCTCGGAGATACACATAATTAACATTAAGACAAACGACAAATTTATCACAGAGGATTGATTGGTGGAGAATAACATCTATCTCTCTAATTGCTTGTTTGTAATGAATAGATAAAAACCTAAATCCGACACTATTTGTCGTATTTGCCCGGGATTGAACCTGAGACCCTTCGTTTGTCAGGCACTAAATAAAACTGTTTTGTGAAGTGAATCAAAAATCTTGATCCTATAAACATAATTATGAAAAATCTATATTAGCAAATTAATCAGCAGAGCACTTAAAGTACATATAGCTCAATTATTATAGGTGGGTATACTCGTAGAACTAACCTTAAAGTAACAATCCACTACAATACAGCAATGCATTAAAATATTCCGTAAATGTTAAGAATAATTTTAATTGGAGATTTAAAGAATGGCGGACATTAGGCCCGGTACCAGTATTTCAATGAGCGAAATTGTCGCATTCAGAACGCGGCCATCAGCGTGTCTTCACACCTTTGAACAAACTACACATTAAAACTAATTATACACCTTATAGCCACAGCAATAACCGTCAAATTCAATTGGTACATATTGGTCCCCGACACGAATTCAAATTCGACCAACTTTTAACTTTTTCTTTATCTCTTTTGAGTCTAATTTCGCGAATTGGAGACTATCGCGGGAAAGTCTGTTCGAAGTAATAAACAAAAGCACTTTGGACTTACACTGTAATCAGTTAGAGTTGAGTTTGGTTCGATCAAAGTAGTATTAATATATCAGGAGTAGGTTTAGCGCTATTCGTGCGGGTAATGAGGTGATACGACTCAAAATGCGAGCGGATTCAAATATGTAGTTTTTATCTTAAATATCTTCAATCTTAATCTCGTTAGAAGTAGAATGTTTAAAGATCTAACAAGAAGGTCCCGGTGTGGAATTTTGTACCCATTAAATTTGTCGATTTGCTATAAGTTGTGGTTTAATTTTTATATGTAATAATATATTATATTCTTACCAAAGTTTTAAAATTTTGTAAATTTTCATAGAGTGATCCGTTAATTCCTAATTTCTTATGATGAACACAGAAACATAATATTAATTCCTGTGAAAAAACTTTACCATGGTATTTGATCGAATGCTTACCGAAACCAGACTCATTAAATTTTATATGTCTATTAATTTCTTATATAATTTTATTGTTTTAGTTCATGTAGTACGCCAGTTACCCATTTTCTGTTCTTGCTGATTTCAGTCTACGGCTGGGTTGCCTGGAAGAAATCGCTTTAAAGTGATAAGTTTGCCCATTGTTTTGTGTTCCTTCCTTGTGCTCTCTATGTATATTACGTTTTCGTGTACAAACAATAAAGTGTTAAATAAATTTATATGTTACCTGTAGTACAGTCGTACCAATAGAACTGATGTAACGTGAAAATAGGCTGTAGTACCTGTAGACTTTAGTAAGCTTCGATAACTAATGATTGACAAATGATTAGCTTCAAAAAAATTTTTTTTTTCCTGCGTTGGTCGGTATTGCAATGTTGAAGACACTTTAGAAGAATAAATGGCTTCGATATGGCCCCCTACTGAGCACGGATCTCTCCTCTTGAGGAGACCTAGAGCATACTCTACCACGCTGCTCCAGTGCGGATTGGTGGAGAAAAATATTTATCTGTTACATAAATATCTGCCCCGGCCGGGAATCGAACCCGGGACCCCTCGCTTCGCAGGCAGGGTCGCTACCAACTAGCCTACAGGGTTGAACGGAAATACCAAGTTAAGAGTCAACTTTGGTGATGACGCTAAAAAATTTTTGCACCCCCTAGATTCGATTCCTAGCTGGGATGACATACTGACAAATTAATGTTTTCCCCGGGTCAGAATTGTGTAAATAAATTGTTGCGAATTCGCATACAAACGGCTAAGAGACAATGTAGTATTAAAATTTCAATGTTCGCATTTTATTACTAATATTTTATTAATTAAATATAATTTTTATACGTTTATATCTCGTTACCCGCGGCTGCCTATTCCACATCCCTTAAACTCAACGTGTGAACGGTTGAACTGTGTAACCGATAGAGAGTGACAGAGACAGGCGATAAAGCAAGGTGTACATGATCGATCAGGTGTATTTATTTAAACAAGGTGCTCTGTCTCAAGGACTTTTATAAAGTTAATAATCCGTTTCATGTTCGGACGCGCGAAAAATCGCTGTCGTAATTCCGAAGGGTTGTTTCAAGTGTGGCTTTCTGTTAATGATATCGAGTTAATATCAGTATCATCGATATGATGTTTAAAGGATTATCGTTTGGAGTAACATGATCTGAATAAGTCTTAACAAATTTAATCAACATAATCGAAGCGCTGAAACTGGCTGAGAAGACACGCAACAATGAAAAAAATCCGTATTGTAGGAGCCATTTTCTTGATGTTCTCACTTTTTCCAATTTCTGAAGGGCAGGTTTATAGTTCTCCCAAAATTCAGTTTGGAACCTAGATTTCTATGCTCGGGTAAACGTATAAATGCTCCATTTCTAAGTTTTCTTGCATTTATAAGTTTCATTGCTAAGAAAACTATCGCGAATGGATTGCCTAAAAAAATATGTTTAAGGCATACAGGGTGGAAAAAAAGTGGTTTGAGGAAAAGTACCCGTAATATTAATGATGGCAAATTTTACTGAAAGGAAACATTCCTTTATTTTCACGAATAAGTAAAACTGCATTCAAAGATTTTTGATAAATCACCTGCTTGAGCCGGGAATCGAACCTGTAAAATGTGAAGAAAACACCCAATTTCTTTTAACCAACAAAATATCTTAAAGGAAGACCTAGAAAAATATGAGTTACTTAAAATTTATATAGATTATTACCACCCTAATGTAGATTAACGATAGCCTTGAACATATTTTTTAAGCAACCCATTCTCGATACTTTTCTTTACATAACATTTTTTTTTCTCTCTTTCTTGACCGGCAACGCATCAGTGATGCCTTTGGTGTTGCTGATGTCCATGGACGACGACAGCCACTTACCATCAGGTGGATCGTCAGCTCGTTTGCCGGCTATTTCCATTAAAAAATTGATATTGAAAAATTAAAAAAATGAGTACAAAAACGCCTCTTCTACGTCTCAATATTATAGCACCAAATACATAGAACCGAAACTTAACTTGGGAACAAAATTCTTGATGACTTGACCTTTTTCGCGTGCTCTACATTTCTATCATAAATTTTCATTACTAAAATATTACAGGACCAGATTATAAAAATGAAGTATTAGTATTATTAAATAAAAGTATTAGTAAATGAGTAATACTAATAGTATTAGTAAATGAGTGTATTTAAGTGTAAGTATTTAAGCTCACATGATAACTTTACTAATGTAAATATTTGTCTAACTACCTATTGAAAGCAATCTAAATGGGAAAGGAAAAACTTAGAAAAAGCAACAAAAAGGTAGTATTACTCATAATAGCTATAGGCATACTCTACCTAGTATGCTTTATTTAGAAGAGATTTAAACCATCTAGCGTAAAATTGCTCTGTAATTTAACATTAAAGTCTATATTAGCATGTCCTATACCTATCATATCAAGCCCCTGTGGGACACAGCTTTAAGAACACAGCTTTGTAGCTTGGACGGAATTTTAAGTTACTTTTGTTTGAAAGCTCCGTGAGACCGGAGACCGGAGACCGGGCCAGCCAAGTCAAGAACCTTATAATTAGTAATGACCGTTCAAAACGCTAAAAGGTGCGTGGCTAAACTTCCGTTAGGTTCTCGCTTTACTACCAGCGATCAGATGAATGGTGATAGCGTGTGATTACTGTGATTTGATGTTGAATGAAGTAAGTGTCTAAACCTTGCAAGCAAACCTAAATTTTTTAATCATATACATAATTATTTTATTATGAGATACTATGCCATCACTTCTTTCGGTAAAATACAAAGTAGTTCCAGAACGTATTTTGGTATACAATTATTTTGTGAAGAGCACATACATTTGGAATATTTTTTCCTTTAACATATGAAATATTGAAAAACAATATAGTATAATTTATAATATCATTGATTGTTTTGAGTCAGTCCTGAATTCTGATTCCAATCCCATGCCAGCAAACCAGTGACGTAAGAGCGACAGGAGCCGGTTCCCTTGTTTGGTGGCAGGGTTTCACGTAAGGATTATATTTATTATTGTTTGTATAGCGAATATAATCTTTTGATCGTTTATCGCTGCAAGTAGAACACCATATTTAGGTCGGTCGGAAGCAGGCCGCTTCGCAATCAGGGGCAATAAACGCGTGCCCGTAAACTCGCAGCCTACCCACAGGTGCCCTCCTGCCCTGTGTTTAAGAACCCCTGGCCACATTATATTATAGGTTGTAACGGCGAAAGGTGTAATCTAAGCGCAGAAAAGTACTGTTGTTGTCCTGTATAAGCTTAAAATTTTAGCTCATTTCATTTGACACGTAAATGGTTGTCAATGGTCAATATATCGCACTTCTTCGATCGTCATTGGTCAATAAAACACCTCTGTTTAAGTACATTCTAGCCATAAATGATTTAATTTGATTTGGTTTGGTAATAAGGTAAGTCTTCAATTTTGAAAGTAGAGTTATTAGAGAACGAGTAACCGCCCTCGCTTTGCTTCGGTTTTCTTATTTTTTACACCTTGGGTTACATTATTGGAGTTTTATTAATGATCTGATTGAACAGCAGTGATAGCCTAGCGGTTAGAACGTTGGTCTCTCGAACAGAGGGGCCTGAGTTCAAATCCTGGCACGCACCTCTAATTTTCAAATATTATGTGCGTATTAGAAGTTAATTATCACTTGCTTCGGTGAAGGAAAACATCGTGAGGAAACCTGCACACCGGAGAGTTCTCCATAAAGTTCTCAAAGGTGTGTGAAGTCTACCAATCCGCACTTGGCCAGCGTGGTAGACTATGGCCTGTACCCCTCACATTGTGGGAGGAGACCCCGAGCCCAGCAGTGGGACAATTATGGGTTGTTGCTATTAATGATCCCTAATTTTTTGAAAATGTAATATAGCCTATGTCACTCGGGGATAGTGTAGCTTCCCAACAGTGAAAGAATTTTTCAAATCGGTTCAGTAGTTTCGGAGCCTATTCAATGAAAACAAACAATCAAATCTTTCCTCTTTATAATATTAGTATAGATTAAGAAACCCCTGAATGCCGACGGTATTTGTGCCTAGAGTTACCTGCCTGATTTGTTTTAACTAAACATAAGTTAAAGCTTGACTATAATCCCAAATGAAGCTTAGTAGCGATCAAGTCCAGGATGGTAAACGTTAAGTGTACTAACTTAATAGAAGACGATTCCCTCTTTTCATAAAGGTTCTTACACAAATTTTTAAGTGTTAATAATAAATAAGATAAACATCCATGAATTGCCGGGAATTATCCCCAGCAGGTGGCCCTTTAGTCGGTTTGTACTTACACAAAGTCATATTTGTAGTACCAATGTCCCATTTGGTAATCATCAATGACTTGCTACCAATATCTAGGACTTTCGTACTATTTGTACTCCTAGATTATTGCTCCTATAGGCTTATTAGGTATGTAGAGTTATGCATACTGCGACTACACATATACTTTTAAGTACATCATGCCGTAAATTGCCGTAGCAACTTGGACAGATACCAATTTTATCGGTTACCAAAAGCGTACATTAAGTTACCCTAAGTATACCTATACTTACAACCTACTTATCAGTTTTAAGTCAGTAAATGAACATAAAATCGTAATGGCTAATGGTTTTTTGGACGTAAAGATGTCTTTGGCTGTCGCTTATTAATTAATATTATTGTCGTGTCGCTTTATCAAAATTCTGTCAGTTTTTATCAGGTCACCTGCCTCACAAAGTCCGTTGCCGGCCCGCCGCGGTAATTAGCATACTTTGCTTCGAACAAAAAGATTATTTGCCCCAGTACCGGAGTTAATATTCGATACGTTTGCACCAAATAATAATTACGGCAGTTCGTCTGCCGAATGCATTAAGGGTCGTTTTCTCCGTATATATTATAATATTAATGTAGGAAGGCTCGGGCAGGTGCGTCCTAACATTATTAAGTTTCAGACACCCAATCTCGTCGTCCTAATACGTTGTTTATTGTCGCGAGCCACAGAGTAAATATTGTGGGTATTACGCTTTTGTTTTTTGGGTATCTGTTACTTCGATTTGTCGTAAATTTCGCTCGGCTACTGCGAACCCACGAAGATAATGAGGTTTTCGTGTTTAGCTACCCGTGCTTAAGATTGCCGAGTTGCAACACGAACGTATCGGATCAATTCACACCTAAAGATTTATTATTTTGTTCGCAGAAAGCATGCTTATACTTACCGTGTACTTAAATAAAATCAGTTTAATGTAATAAACTGTACATGTTTAACGCCCCAACTCAGAGTCACTAACGGTTACTTAAATCGCTTCTTAGTACAGAATTCGTATGGTGATTCTTTAATAAGGAGCGATTAAAGTAACCGTTAGTGACTCTGAGTTGGGGCGTAAGTGTATGTGTAGTATATATCTACCAAGTGCATTTTTATCATGATTTTTAATTATTATGATCTAAAACTCTCCGTTTAACACTTCATACAGGATGGATAAAGTTTTGATGTAATTGATGTATAAATAACAGGAAAAATCTAAATTGGAAGGCATTGAAGAAGTGTTCAGACTAGTTAGGCTTTTTAACATCGTCGGAGGATTTCGATCTTCAGAGGTCTTCAAACAACTTATTGTACTAACTCTGATATTCTTGGAAACACATATAAGAGAAACCTAAATGGACTAAAAAAACAAATAAACGCTTAAAAACTCATACTCCCGCACTAAGTTTTTACCTGTGTCGCGGGTGGCATGGACGACAAATATAACATATTACAATAACACCCATGAACCGAGTACCTGTACTTTATCTGTCACATAAATATGTGTCCCAGCCGGAATCAAACCCGGGACCCCTCGCTTCGCAGGCAGGGTCGCTACCAATTAGGCTACCGGGTCGTCTCCATATAATGACTCCCGCCTCATGAGCTATACGTTAAACCTATGCTCTTGAGAAGTGAACTAATTTGAGAACCATACATACATACTAACCTATTAAGTTTAATGTGACTCATTACTGAATTATATAAAATTCTTTAAACCAAATGCCTTCCTCTTCATCGACTTTAATATTTTGTATCTGAAAGTTAACCTAGTCTACCCCCCTTTTTCATAAAAACAAACAAAGTTACAGAATATAACTTACAAAGTATTTTGTTCCTTTCACTCTTATGAAAATCGATAAAGATAAGAGATATTATAACAGTGCACCAGCTAAAATAGGTTTGAGTCACATTTTGCTCTACATTTGACCAATTCTCTATTATCGTCTAAGATCAGTATTAGAAGCGTTTCTGCACCCACCTGCTTACCGGATAAAAATTGTTTCATATCAAATATCTATCATGTAAAGAAAAGTATCGCGAATTGATTGACTAACGCCTCTAGTTCGGGTCCTATAATATTATGTCAGCGACGGGCTGACGAATATGGCCTCCCTGTGAGAAAATCGAGCCAGACAGACAGGTAGACTGCTAAACATCGAAGTCGTAAATCCTTCTACATTTATATTTAATTTAATTATAAAATCTATCCCAATATCTAGCGCGGTTTAAGTTTAATCACGTGTAGATAGATAATGTCTCGGAGTGGGAAAATGTTAACAACCTTGTCGGATTCTTCAAAACTTTTCTTGCTACTTGGGATAGTTCGTATCCAAATTCCACGATCCTACTTAATTTAAATGCGTTGATCTGTTATCTAATAGGACTAGTTCTGAGAACAGAATATAATAGGTATTTGATTCCAGCAAGAGATGATACCGCGTTATCGTTTATTACTGCCTTAATGATCGACTACTCTATTTATATTTATTTATAAAAAATTTAGTATTCCTACCTAATAATTGGAGAATTAAGTTGCTTCCTAGCAATACAACTTTGCCATTTTGTTGCTTAATTTTCACAACAGTTACATGCATTATGTACACTAGCCATGACACAAATTGCTTATTCTATACTAATACTAGCTAACCGGGCAAACGTTGTTCTGCCAAAAATTTTTTAGGGGTAAGGGGATAAAAAATAGATGTTGTCCGATTCTCAACCCTAGCCGATATGCATGCAAAGATTCACGAAATTCGGTCGAGCCGTTTCGGAGGAGTTCAACTTCTAACACCGTGACACGAGAATTTTATATATAAGATTACAAAGCTGAAGAGTTTGTTTGGTTGAACGCACTAATCTCAGGAACTACTGGCTCGAATTGAAAAATTGTTTTTGTGTTTGATAGACCATTTATGTAGGAAGGCTATAAGCCATATAAAATTGTATATTTGGTGAAACTGCGGGGCACAGCTAGTAGAGTTGATATAATGCGCAAGTTCCATTAAATGTCAAGGCAACGTAATAAACATAAGTTTTTTCTCGGTTAATTTGTGCTTTGATATCTCTGTCTGGTGTCACAACGGCATCCACAATTGTAATTCTATTGCAAGTGTTTTTTTAAAGGTTTCCAAATAAAGCCCATAAATGCCTGTAACATGACAAGCGTAATATATTATTTAGTTGCTTAAGTTTATCAATACAGATGATAATATGCGCACAAACATTAGCATTTTTATAAAAACCTTAGGATCTGCAAGGCTATTCTGTTTTGTAACTTGACAGCGGAATCCGCGATGACTTTCAAAATTGAAGTTAAAGCTCGAGACTCACTTCACTTCGCAAGTGCGTACTAGATGATTAGAGAATGACATAATACCGAGGCCATCTGTAGTCGTTTGACGTTCGAGTTCGAGACTCACTTCACTTCGCAAGTGCGTACTAGATGATTGAGAATGACATATCAAGATCTCGAACTCGAACTTCAATTTTGAAACTCATCGCGGATTCCGCTGTCGAGTTACAAAACAGAATAGCCTTGCTGATTACACTGACCTGTGCCGCGATGCGTCGAGATGCTGCACAAGCGACGCCAGCGACCAACGACACTGCACTAAATTGAACAATCCCTATTCTGTTCAATTCACTTAAGTTCTCACATCGTTTGTTTATTGATACGCGGATTAGGGACTTGATCGCATTATTATTATTATTTATCTGTATAGTAATTCTACATATCTCCACATGATACTTTTACTGCCATTTTTTATTTCTGGTTTTTTCTTTCCTTTGCCAAAGAGATGTATTGATTTTCAAACAGTTTTATTTAGCCTAATTAGACCTAATTCTACTTATCCTACAAACAAGTTTGGCTCCAGTCGAGAGAAGTTCTTAATGGTTAGCAGCACACTCCCAATTTTTTTCCTTTAGCATCTCCATACACACTGTAAAACAGCAACTTCACTTATTACCTAGACCGGTGCAAGCCAGTCAATAACACTTCACTGACAGCAATACATTGACATGTACCGTCGAAGTATTCCCGTTATTAAATTCACGAGCAAGTCAAATGCGTCGTGACATTCGCGTGGCAGGGTCAGCGAGATAAGCCGGGTAAGTCGCAGATTGATTCCCGGATCATACGGACGGTCGGCGCGGTGGAGTGTGGACGATTCTTTACTCACGAGTCGCTGAACTATGCTTGGTGTCCTAAAGGGATTTGGGCGGACACTTATATTTCTGAGTACTTGCTTAGACTATGAATATACCTACCTTTGTCTATCTTTGTTATCGTAAAAAATATTTATAGTTGCTTGCCCCTTGTGAAGATCTATATAGACATTGCTATAAGAACCATAAATTGTATAATTTGAATAATAGCCGTTTGTAAATTCATCATCATATTTGTTTTTTTGCTATTACATTATTTTTGGTATTTTTATTATGAATTGTTTTTATTATGATATTATCACATGACTAATTAGTTCAAAAATAATTTATATATTAATAAATAAAAGTGATGCATGTTCAAATACCTGTAGAACAACCTTTAGGTACCTAAAAGTGAAAGACTGAAGTGAAAAGTAAGAGGGAACATTGATATCTAGCATTATCCTATCTAAATTAATCAATCTATCTATCTAGCTCTTGGCCGCGCCAGATGACCAGTGTTTATCTATCTTATCTTGTAATACATACTTGATTAAAATTTTATTTTAATAGGTTAACGGAGTTTGATTAAGACTTAAGTTTTGGAAGAGTTACTCGGGAAAGTAATAAATAGTCGATATTATAATTAAATTGATTAAAAGTATTTATAAATTTTTTATATCGCAATAGTCGATAAACGAGCAGTTGCGCAACTTGAAAGTAATTGGTGGCCGTAGATCAATCACATTCAGAATATTAGAGGCATCACCGACGCGTCGCCGGCCATGAAGAAAATTACTATCTTTCTTCACTCTCCTTCGTCTTTCTCTTTCTCTCTCACCGTTAAGGCATTGGTAATGCCCTCGGTGTTGCTGATGTCCACGGCCGATGGTGAGCATTTACCATCACGAGGCTTGTCTGGTCGTTAGTCGGCTTAGGGGCCATCCATAAATTACGTCACACTAATTTTATGCCTTCTGACCCCTCCCCTCCTCCTTGTCACAGCTGGTCACACTTGTGAGACCTCCCCCCTAGTGTGACGTCACATATTATGAAATTTTACATTTTGTTTTTTCATATTTACCTATACATACCAATTATTAGGGAGAAATTTAGGACCCCCTCCCACCCCTTGTTACACAATGTCACACTACATCGACCCTCCCCTCTCCCCCCTAACGTGTGACGTAATTTATGGATGGCCCCTTCAAGGAATTTTAATTATAATCCAACTCATGAAAAAGATCTATTTAATTGTCTTTAGTCACCTAAACCATTTAAATAGTCGTCGGATATAGGTGTTCCCTGGCGTTAAGCTAGAGTGGCTACGATGCAACTATGTACATCCTCATATCGGCCTATAAATGTACTTACATATCTTTGGTAACTGTAACATGAAACTCAATTACATATAGACAATCTTCAACTTTTTACTAATACTACAGTTTCAAATCGATTCTTCATAATAAAGGAGAAAAAAAAGCGATAGGACTTTCATGCAAAACTATTCAAACGTCTTGCTATGTAAATAGTAGACAGACACTCGTATATACTCGTAGTATATGTCTATAATAAACTCTACATATAAGCATGACATTTCCCACAGTAGATAATATTGTTGTATAGACGTAGCGAGCGCGATATACACCGGGTTATAGTCGTAATTTAGCCAAGTGCGAAGTTCCGTCACATCGGGGGGTACATTCTCGGGTAGGTGTAAGGATATTCGCCAAGGCCTTGTAGCCTCGAATATTCCAGTGCCATGCAATAAATTGTATGGAGTGATGCCGCGGTTTTTGTTGCACGACATTTTTTCCCGCGTTAGCAGCGCATATATCACCGGGCGTACGTAGTGACTTATGTGGTTGTCTCGAGTCCCGCTTGAAATAAACCGCACCATTTTTGCAAAACACTCCTCCGTTTATCACTGGCTATGCCTTGTAGGTTTATAATGAGGCGTGTTACTTAATAAGCCTAGTTGCCGACCATGTGTTGGTGTTGTATGCGCTATTGTCCATTTGTCGAAAATGTGTCGTAAGTGTGATAAGTATCAGCGGTATCCTTTTAACTATCATAATATACATAATTTATGTGTCACGTTGTTTGTCCGCGATGGACTCCTAAACTACTTAACCGATTTTAAACAAATTTGCACACCGTGTGCAGTTTGATCCAACTTGAAAGATAGGATAGCGTACATCTCCCTTAACCCGTCGGTTACCGAGAACGTTCCAGAACGTTCGAACTCAAAGGTACCGCGATCACGCGGATCCTAACGAGTTAAGGCACACGGAAGGTTTTAATAATTAAAAAAAATGACAGAACGAAGTCAGTCTGAGCAGATATATTTTTATATTTTTGTAAACTTTCATTACTTTGTCTGTAACAATTTACCATATTAGTTCAGTTTAGAAGGAGCTAAACTTAACTGACTACTGAGTGCGACCAGTCACGAATATTTACTTCCATCAGAACTGAATTGTCTAGGTGTATTTCTTACTATAGGTATCGATGTTGCCATCAATAAAGATAGAAGCAAAGTTCATTTTCGGATTCACAATCATAATTAGAATATAATCAGGTTATACCTAAGTATTATAAGTATAAGTATACCAGTGTTCGGGTGGTATATGAGCAATTGACAGTTGCTTTGGTCTTCTTCTGCCAGACTGCAGCAGCGTGTTTAGACCACCGCGGCACCGCAATAACGAGAAAAAATTAAATCCCGAGCTATGACAGTGCTACAGACTATAGAGCGATGACAGGACTTTTTTATGGAAATAGCCAGCAAACAAGCTGACGATCAGGTGGATCTTATGGATGGTAAGTTAAGATAACTACCGTCGCCCATGGACATCAGTCACATCATAGGCATCACTGATGTGCTGCCGGCCAAGAAAGAAGGAAGAAAAAGAAAGAAAGGTACAAAATATGTTTTAACACTACACAATACACATTTTCTGTTGCTACCTTGATATCAAAGCTTTTTAAAGCATCTTTGACACAATAGGAATGTTGACTAATTTTAGGATTAAATTTTATTTTATAGATAGAATGCTCCAAGTACTACAATCGGTAATTCACCGAAACTTGATTTTATATAGGTACTCGCACAAGTCTTATAGAAATTGACAAATGTAGTTCCGTAAAAAACCTAGCAAAAGATGTGTCTAGCAAAAACCCTCAATGTACATAACTTGCGGTTTCAATCTTCCATCTGTCTAAGCAACATCTCCGTGGCCAACGAAGCGAACTAACAGTATACAAACTGGCAAATCTCCGTGGAATTAAAAAGATCAATCGCAAACAATAATTGTGTACCAACAATGCCGTTAATCCGAAGAGACCGCAAATAAAACCAACATATTAAGTGAGGCCTATCGTAGCGGACCGAGGAGCATTTTATAGGTACTTTATCCGATGTCCTTTCTTCTGAAATGCGATTAAAATTGAATAGGTCCATATGTCGCCGGCAGCGCCCGTTACGTCACAAGTCACAATCACACGGCCCGCTGCATTTTCAATTTGCCGCGAGATAAGCTCGAGTTTTGGACTTTTTCTACGGAATGGCGGAATTGATCCGGTGACTTATGGCGGACAAGACGCCCGATCGATGGTCAATTGAATCTCCTTCTAATTTAATTTCCTTTTCAAATGCGATTTGGAGTTCGGACCCGTTGAGGATTGTTCCACGTCGCTTGTCTTGAAGTGTATCAGGAAATTTTGTGAATACGTGAGGATTTTGTAGGATCATTGTAGTTGTTTGTTATGATCAGTTTTCTATTCTTGTTATATTTTCTGATAGTAAGACATTTGTTTTAAAAAGGGTAGGAATGAATGGTGTAAGTGTAAGAATATTAGTTTATTTTATTCATATTCTTTAGGTCTAAATGATCTGAACGAAAACTATGGTCCAAATTGTTTTATAAAATATTGATTGCTGATTTTGTAGTGTAAATTGGAATACAAGGTTTATATGAATTCGAATTCAGAAAATCTTAATTTTCAAAAAGGTTC
This sequence comes from Thymelicus acteon, assembly GCA_951805285.1. Taxonomy (NCBI): domain Eukaryota; kingdom Metazoa; phylum Arthropoda; class Insecta; order Lepidoptera; family Hesperiidae; genus Thymelicus; species Thymelicus acteon. The sequence continues at coordinate 6,321,295 of OX638218.1, forward strand.
TAAAAGGTGAGTAGTAAATGGATGAGAGTAGAATGAAGTGTTGTTAAGTAATGAAACAACAAATTAAATATCAATAATTATTGATAATTTATTTATTCGCAATTTTATTTAAAATACACAACTTCACAATGTTTTGTTTTAAAAACTAAAAACTTTAGGTACGGGATATCGTAGGAGGCTGTTCTGCGGTGATCACTAATTTACATTTAACCTTCGTAGAATTATTCTCTAATGTTTCCATTTACATTTTACTTGTATATTTACATATTCTGGGGTCACGGGACTACGGTTTATGAGTATAGTCGCAGACTTCAAACAAGAAAATTTGGAACATCGCAAAATTTTATTCTTTCTAAATCACTGTCTTCAAGACTACTCTTATAAACCAATCCTTTATTAATTTATGGCCACACAATATCTTAATTTTACAATGGTATAGTAATAAAAATATCAATATCATGTCACTTTTCCATGACAAGTTACATATATTTTACAATGTTCGAACTTAGTGATCGGGTTGCAATAAACATCTTGGGAAACGATCGTCCTCGCGTCACTAACGGCGTATTTACAAATCGCATGATTTATAACTATAATATAAATTACTATTGCATTTCATTCAATATAGTCTACACAAATTAAATGTACAAAAAAATCTGTAATCACTCTTTGAACACATCACAATTCCTATAGCGAACCGAACAGTTCAAATTAAATATAAAATAAAAAAACAATTTATACAGGAACGGAATATAACTTAATAAGATATTTACAAAATACACAAATCGGATAACGGTACCTACTTACTTTATATATATAAATCATCTAAGCGGGCGTAGTAACCGACCTTACCTAACATTATAATACTGTACAATTTCGCTAGATGTAAAACACTCTTAACTAATACTTTTAGGATTCACCGAAAGTCTTTGTGACACTGTGAGAGCGTCTTCGTCGAACGTCGATCGCAAGTCGCAAGTCGCAAGTCGCAACGATAGTCGCGTACAAACATCAATTCTGTCCAACAGTCTTATAAATTAGTGAAGTGTCGTGCCGTGATTAGTTATTCAGTAGAACCAGTTTAAATGAATTCGCAGTGTCTATTTTTCGTGATGCGATGTCTCGAAGGTCGCAGCGTCCTGGGGACGGTTTGTTTTCACCGATATTCAAATGAGGCTCTCGAGTTCGGTTGACTTATCACGTGTATTCGCTTCTCCATCCAGTCTGTAAAGAAACGTTTTAGTTGAAACAAGCTGGTAAACGATTTGAATTTCTAAAGCGCTTAGAACGAGTCAGGGTCGAGGCTCGTCTTTAACAAGGTAACTCATTTGTTTCGCTGTGATGTCAAAGTTTATTCCGAAAATAGATGGGAATGCTTGCTTAGAAATACAACTGACGCTAACATTGCTAACAGTGTACCTTAGTGATTGTATTATAAAAAAACTGGCTAACGGAATAAAAAAGGCATGTCTTAGTAAATGATCATTACCGCTCATGCACATCAGTCAGTCGTCATGTAAATAATAGATAAATAAATAACGCTTCACACTCATAGCCCCACACTAGGATTCCCTGTGTCGTGGGTGCCATGGACACCACACAAAGACAAGAACACTCACACCCAGACCAAGAACAGAAATTCAAACTCATCATTCAAACAGCCTCACTGGGAATCGAACCCAGGACTCTTAGCGCGGCAATCCGGCATGGTAAACATTGCGCCACACGGGTCTTCAAAACTTTTATGAACGTTTATATTTTGCTTCTGCTACCATTTTAGAAAGAACCGCCGCGCCGGGTTTTGATTCCCAGCGATGCGGAAATTTAAATGTCTGTTTTCGGTCTGGATGTGTGTGTTCTTGTCTTTGTGTGTTGTCCATGGCACCCGCGACACAGGGAATCCTAGTGTGGGGCTATGAGTGTGTAGCGTTAATTAATTAATTAACAATAATATTTCGGACTTACCATAGAGTTAAGCTGAGCGAGGTGGTGATGGTGGTATGGGTTGTGCGAGGAGGGCGGCGGGGCGAAGCCCTGGTGCGGGGCGCCGTACCAGTGCGACATGTGCGCCGCCGCCGGGTGCACCAGCCCCACTTGGTGTTGGCCTGTGGGGAGAATGAAATTAGATGGAGAAGAAAGTTTAGTTTTAGGGAATGACAGATATAGAAACAGTGTTAAAATATTTTTATGTGAGGATCTGTCAAACGAGCTGGAATAACAAATTGAAGGCAATGAAGTTAATAATTTTATCTTGACCGAAACCAAATAATAGTCAAACTCTACACATTTTTTTTACTTATTATAATTTTTATATTGAATGTGCTTGACCACAATCACATCTGATCGTAAGTGTAGATACGTCTAAGATGGTAGCGCACAATTTTAGTAAAAGCCTCAGTTCTTTCTATTCATCCTTAATCTGTTTAGATTAGAACCAAGTTCCTAATAAAAAATCACGTAAACTCTCAATTACAACAGAACTATATGAATTTATAATATTCGAAAACTACCATAATAAAGTAATTCGATAAATACAGGTAACAGATGACACACTTAACGAACGCGACACTTACCGAAATCCATAGCCGAAGGGAAGGCGGATCCCCCAAAGCCCTTCGTCGCGTCTCCGAGGGGCTTGATCATGTCTCCCATGACGCCCCCCAGGGCCAGCGCGCACGCCCCTCCACCCATGCCCATGCCGCCCTTCTTCTTCTTACTCTTGCTGCTTAGCTTCCGGTTCCGCGTTTGGATTCCTTCTTTCTTCATTGTTAGGGGACGATTTACCTGTGACAATAAAAATAACAATTTAATATTGATCAATATATTCTCCACATTTTTGGTAACCTAAAGTCAACAAGAAATTGAGTCAATGATACTCAGAGATTGAGAGATTGTCAGTTAATAAACTGGAATTCATTGAAATAGAGTTCAAATTCATTGGTGATTTTGGTGGTGTGAAATGAAATTTGTAGAAAGGTTTGTATGGTATTGTTATTTTGTAGCATTATTACTTTGGGAACAAATTGTAATAGAAATACAACGTAAACTCATAAGTAAATGTGTCCAAATTGGCCTAACTTGAAAAGTAAATTTTACAATGCTAGTGACATAACGTAACATTCAAAGAGTAGCATTTCCTTGTTATCTAACGTGGAATGCAGTACGATGCAGCTATTTAAAGATATTAGGTAAGTGCACATGTCAATTTGAGCTAAAGGATTTTATTGCACTTCCAACTCGTAGTTCACCTGGTTTACATCCGTTATAAAGTAATTGTGTCGAGCAGAGGTTAACAATCGTAACAGATTGACTCAGCTTCAACGCGAAATTCCGGCTATAAAATTTAGCGGTATGAAAAACGTTTGAGCTACCAATTTGGAATGTTAACTAAGGAGTATAAAAGCGACCGAGACCATAAACTCGTATCACAATAGACGTGTGCGAATATTTAGCTGTTTGGTGACCGATGCCGACATGCGTGAAGCGGACACTCGGTGCATCCTAATTACACTGCACTTTGTGACTGCATTCGTTCGCAATTGGTGGGAAACGATGGTGAACACCTCGGTGTAGATCCTCAAATTGATCTTTGCATTCAAAACAGAGCCAGTTACAACTATTTTATTGAGGAATGTCGCTTGTAACAAGAATACGAATATAGGCGGTTGCCCCATGTTTTTAAACCTAAGTCATCGTGGATTTTGAATATATTATTATTTAGTATAATGCGGATCCCCATATATGTATACAAAATATCTAAACCTCTACATCTACACCTGAGCATCTACCCGTGTCATTGTAAAAATGTGTACGTTTGATACGTTTGATTACTTAAGAACGTTTGATTGAAAATTGAGCGGATGAAATTAAACACACATTTCTGTCAGATCAATGTAACTCACACTGATTTCAGTTCAGTCAATTAATAGGTCACATAACCCATTAATTACATAATGTTGTGAGGAAGTAATCCATTAGGTCACCAGTTCACTACATCAAGACACCAATTATGTCACTTGGCGCTACCAGAGCTTGTCCCTGATGCTGTTTCCTTCTAAGACAAGATTTCGCGGGTGAACTATCTCGGTCACTTTCTGCATTGCATCGTTTGTTTCCGAGAAGCGTGCGTCACGACGGACGGACGGACGGACAATGAGTTATTCATCGCCTTCCAAGGAATCGGCGGCGGCATGTGCCTCTAAACGCACGATTACATTGCTCCAACTACCGAAGCACATGACCTGATCTTATTCGCGTAGCTTTTGGTAACGCGCGTTGCATTGATAAAAATCTTACCGTAATGTGCTAATACGGATTAGCAATGCTAATGCTGAGAGCTACGGACTTCTATGGATGCAAGTCTGATGGATAGATATGAATGCATCTGAGGGGAAAATTAAAATTACTTGTTTTTAAAGTGTATCTAAGCAGCAGATGATCGAACGAGAACTGGACTGTATCCAGCGGCTTCTCAGAGATAACATATTACTTAATGTTTGCGTAGGACATTTTACTCAATCATTGCAGCAATCTAGTCAACTACTGTCTAATTTTGTGGCTGTTTATCACAAGCGTGCCCTTCAACTAATTGCTTTCTATAAATACATACTTATAACCCATTAAGAAAGCACGACAACTTACCCCTTGCTTTGTATATTTTCGACTGAAATGTTTCATATATCATTCGTGTCATCGTTCACGATATTTTTAAGCATAGCCGCATTAAATGTTATGGAATGATTAAATACGTAAAAATATAAATAAACTCTCGTATACTCAGATCAGAACCCCGAACTAGGACTGCCTCTTTTCCGAGTAGCATGGGTATACACAAATGATTATGCCTCGGCAATATGATATCTGCCCCGGCTAGAAATCAAACTGAGCAGGTTAATGTAAATATAACGTATACTGCATAGAATTTCGTAGTAGGTTTAGTATAATACATCAAACATATGTGTCGCAGAAACATTACGAAAATTAACAACTTGCAATATTTGTGAATCAAATTTAAAAACTCGTCTGTTTGACTAACGCGCTTTTTACGTTACTCGTATTTGATCTGAGTACACATTTGAAGTTTACCGCTCTGATTGTAAGATTAATTCGGGCAATTAAAACAACACGCCGTACCAAAAAGAACTGTCAGTCGTTGAATAAGGTTATTAAACCCTTAATGTAAAGGGCTGATCGAAATAACGCGAATTTGCAGCGATTCGCGAGCACGTAGAAAGTTAAACTCATATTATTATGACTATTCGAATCAACCTGTAATATTTACTACACTAATTATTAAACTAAATTTGGTGTAATCTGAATTTTGCCAAGAAAAAAATTACCGACTTCAAAATATTTCAAAAACTACTCGTAAGATCTAGCTCAAAAAGTGGGACAACATGACAAGTACCAGCTTTCGATTAAAAAAAGAATCATCAAAATCGGTTCACCCAGTTGAAAGTTCTGAGGTAACAAACATAAAAAGTACAGTCGAATTGAATGCCTCCTCCTTTTTTGAAGCCGGTTAAAAATTTGCTGGTATCAACATAGTAAAAATAATGTAAATACCAAATCCTATTAATTAAACTCAATACATAGGAGGGGTAAACACTACAAGCTTCAGCTACCTAGCTATCAAAAATTAATAGTCCTAGTTAATAGCCTATAAATATTGTACACCCTTTTGCCCGCAGTTGGTAATATATATTACGAAGAACTCTGGATTCGCTTTCCATGGAAAACACTTTTTGAGAATGCCTCCGTTTTTACTTGGGTTTTACTTGCTTTTCTTTCCTTTGTTCTGTACATGAAATCCGCAACCCAGGGAATCCTAGTGCAGGGGTATCAAGGTAAGTTTAAAAATAAAGGATTAGTAAAGCTATCAGGTATCAGGTACAGTCCCCTGCAAAGAAAAGTAACCCATCTCACGCACACAGTAAAAGATGCGTGTCCAAGTACATCTTTTACTGTGTGTGTGAGATGGGTTACTTTTCTCTGCAGGTGACTGCAGTTCCGTGCAGAGAAAAGTAACCCATCTGTATAAAAATATATGTAACATACGAACATCAACGTTTCTATTACCTTTGATACGACCTTGTAGCTACGTGTCGACCTGTTTATAGGTATAATTATATATACGTAGTGTGTTCAAAAAATAAGAGAAAGTTTCGTTTTTTGAAAAAAATATTTTTATTTATTCGTCTGCATTAATGTTGTCCGCCTATAAAATAGTCCCCACTAGACATTTAAATAAAGTGCCAGCGCTTCTTATAATCCCCAAAAAACTTTTAAAACTCGATTTTTAGGATAGGATGTGTTTTAATGTCATTGCTTAAAAACCACGGCCCTTTCAGGTTCTCTATAGAAAAAAGTCACAAGGAGCCATGTCTGGCTAGCTATGGAGGCTAGAGCATCGTTCCGATTCTATTTTTGGCCAAAAGTTCACGAACAAGTAATCAAGTGTGAGCAGGTGCAGCATTATCGTGGTGCAAAAGCCATGAATCAAAAATCAATTGTGTCAACATAATAAAAAATTGTTTTACAATCGGACACTACAAATCCGCAAAATGTAAAAATTCCCGTTATTTTTTGAACATACTATATTTAATTATAAATTATAAAATTAAATTAAATACTCGTTACTTAATTGGTTCTTCCGCTATTATTATAATTTTGTAAACAAAATATAAATTAAAATATGGAGAGGTTGTGGTCATAAGGAGGATATATTAACCATGTTAACAGCGTAACTTATGAACTGTAATTTCCAAGAAGCAAAAATAGAATTTCAAAAAAAACTTTGACTTACCCACATATTTTGTTAAATAGCGCATAATCAACCTATGCCGCGAGAATGAATGGTGTGACGTCACACGACGTCTCGCTAATCGATGCTTATCGCTAAGCCTATACTAATTTCGCGGCGACTACCAAGACCTCTTTGGTCCAGTGGCTAGGAGGTCTCGCCTCCACTTATAAAGTTGGTGGTTCAAATCCTGGCAGGATGATTGTTGTTTTCGCATTTATTTTATAACTAGTTATTTTTTATTATTTTATAATTTATTTCAGAACCCGGCATTTTCCACTAGGTTAAAAAAATTCTGATGATTAAGACGGATCAGTGTTTTGTGTTGACGTTGATGCGCCATCTTTACTTATTATCTTCAAATTGTTGCATGGGAAAAGTGGAAAATCGACTTCAGAGTGTATAAAGGACATCCGTACAAATATTTTTTGCGTTATATACATATATATAGATTTGTTGATTCTAGTTAGCTTACCATCGTGAAATGAAATATAAATTGTAATTTAGCCGCATCGAAGTGACAGAAACAGGTTTCCGCAAAAACTGTTCGACACGTAGCTACAAGGTCGTGACAAAGGCAACAGAAACGTTGCTGTTCGTATGTATATTTATGTTTATAAAGATGGGTCACTTTTCTTTGCAGGGGACTGTACCATTAACATCGTGTTATCGACGACCCAATTACGTATGGAAGTAGCCAATACACTGAAGTGGTAAGAACGCGAAGGCTTCGCAATGACCCAATTTGAATGCAGTCTCAATCCGACGGCATCTGCTAATGCATTTTATATTGGTCCAATTGTCCGACCGACGGCGCGGTATGCGCTCTGTGTGGGCGATTCACAAGAACGCATTACGAATTGCACTGTTATGTTCGGTTTACACGTATTAAGTAGTTAACTAAATTTTAACTAAATTTTAAGTAAATCAATACGTGTAAACGGACAATTTAGTAGTTTAGTAATTTAGTAGTTAATGCGTCGGTTACCGGGAACGTGGATGCACGTTCGAACTCAAAGGTACCGCCGCCACGCGGATTCTAACGAGTTAAGTAATCAAGTAGATAAGTAATTTAGAAATTTTTCTATTTTCTGTTAAGTAAGTGGGCGGGGCTTATCACTTAACACGTTTGGACAGGCACTTTTAAGTTAAAATTTAGTAAAATGCTTAAATAATTAAGTAATTTAGAAAAAAGCTTAAGTAGTTAAGTAGAATTGTATGAACTAAAGAGCTTTACTAAATTATTTCGTGTGGACGGACACTAAAAATTATTCACTTAAAATTTAGTTAAAATTTACTTATCTACTTAAGTACTTAATACTTGTAAACCGGACTTTAGAACAGGGTTTGTCAACCTTTACTGTGTGTGCTTTTGGGTACTTGTGTAATTGATATTAATTTCACACTTGCTGCGGTAAGCTTTGTGCTTCGCTGTTTTTTTTTCGCTTTTGATGACGCAATTGTGATTTATTGTGATTGTGACGGGCAGTGTAAGTAGTTGTTTTAATGTCGGTGTCTAGATCGGATGACCTAAGTGGAAATCCTACATTATTACGCGTACATATTTGCGTCTTAGAAATAAATAATGTTATTTGCCACGCTCCCGGAAAACATCGTAGGAAACATGCTCACTAAAGACTCTTTTATATAAAAAATTGAAAATTATTTTGTTACGTAACATGTTCGTAAAATAAAATCAGAGCAGGAATAAAAAAATACGCGGCTATTTATATTCAAAGTGCATTCGACTATGTATCTATGTAGCGCTTCATACGCATACCTATCAAGGAAATGTTATTAAAAATTCAACCAGGAAAATGTCCTTAAGTTAGCGATGGTCATTGTACGTACTTTGCATGCGAAACGTGCGTCCTTTTAAGGATTTTAGTACCATAACAGGCGTGTCGGGAAGGTATGTCAGTCAATCAGTACCTACATCTTTAGACAACATGTTTGACTTAGTAACGTACGTTAAGATAACAAGGATCATGGATTTTGAAGTATGTAACTGAACCTCGAATAATTGCCGGATATACGGAAATAAGCTCTTACACACTTATACCCCGCACTAGGGTTCCCTGTGTCGCAGGCGGCAAGGACAACACAAACTAAACTCTTGACACCAGCTAGTCTCTAAATTGGAGAAAAAATCACAATTCAAAATATTCACTCATCTCAAGGAAATGAAAATTATGTGCACATTTCAATCAAACCATTTCTTACCTTCAAACTGTACATCAGGGATAATTTAATGCTTTATAATAATCGGACATCCGAAATAATTATATACCTACCCATAACCGTAACCATAAACGGGAAAATATTATTCAAATATCCGTATCCATATCCATTATCCATATCAGAAATGTAATAATCCATAAATCCCAACTCCATATGCAATGACGTACCTACTTACATATAATCCAAGTTTGATAGCCACGAGTATGTTAACCTAAGACTAAGTAACGTGTCTACATGTCCTGCTGTAGGTACTAGAGTGAGACTGCGATAGTAATTAACCTGACATAATGGCCAGTTATTAAGCAATTTCTGCTCTAACATGTCCGACGTCTTAACTCATATAACTACTGCCGTATAGATATATTATGTCGGTTTACATGTGTGCTCTAAGTAAGGAGTAACTAACCAAGATATTCTGAAACATGGTAAATGGGAGAGGAGTCTACTGAAGAAACCTATAGAATATTTTGACAAAATATTAAAATCATATAATCGGTTTAAAACTGTAAGTTTTAATTTACAAAAAACTTGTGAGTTTATTACTTACTCGTAGGTACGTAACGTTTGCATAGATCCTAGTAAAGTAGAATAAGGAAAATAGACCCAATATTCTTTCTTTAAAGAGAGGGAATGATGTGATTCATGTGTCCACGAATGTGTCACTAAACTGACGGCGTCATATTGGTTAAAATACAGCACAGACATTGCATGCTAAGTGCGTATAATATAAGGTAGGAAACGGATTCAGTGCCGTATGGCCACAATATTTCTGCTTCTAATTATGATTGTTTTCCTTCGCATCGCAAGTGGGTATTAAACTTTCCGCGATAAGCCTACCATTGCGAAATTGTAACTCTACACTCATATACATACGTTAAGTAGGGTGAAGGAGCCGTCATTCATGTGTGAACAATTTATGTAGGTGGGTACGTATTTACCTTGTAGGTTCTTACAATAACCTGTGTCCTGGTTTTAAAACAGTATAATGTTGTCAGTGTTGCCAGTTTGCCAGGATCAATGGTTAGAAATCTAATTCACATATCGAATTTCAGTGCATGTAAAAAAATGCAAGATGCATGAAAAAACCAAGAAAGGGCTGTATGTTGAACCATTCTCTGAAAGAGTTGACATTTTAAGCACGGTCATGCGAATACTATCGGGATATTTTAGCGTGAGTGAGGCACATTTGCCTGTGCATTTCTCTTATGCTCGTAGGAAACCTTGTACTGAATTTCAGACTTACACCCTGAAGTATTTCTGTAATGGTACAGTATCGTAATACAATGTCCCACCGCTTATTACATAAACTAGGGGAATTGTCATTAACATAAACTTAATTTATGACGTCCTGGTAAATTCAGTCTTAATTTGAATTTCCATAATTCTATCCTGATAAAATGTACCCATCCGTATGGTGTTTTCTTTCCTGCTTGCAATTAACTCAAGCTCAATAAACTTGCTATATAACCATAAACCAGGTAAACGGTATGGTCTATTTTCCATAAACATTGCAGTAAAGATAGAAAAATATACTCCTCAATAACATTTAAAGAGCGTAACTGAACACCCTTTTATAGATGTATAATAAAATACTGAGATCAATGCATGTTAAGACTACATTGGTGAATCAGTTCCAGTTACGTAGTAAAAGTAGCATAGTAAGCGTTCTATGTATCACAAAAACTCCTGGTTGCGTTGTATCGTTATGCGTGCGAATAATTGCGTTAGGTACGTTTCTAGATCAGAGAGTGCGCTATCTATGGCCATCAGGCTCCAACGCAACGCCATAAAACCACTCAAATGGGAAAATAACAGGTTCACTACAATGACATGGAAAACGCTACACTTGCTGTAATTTTTCCGACAGGTAGAAAGCTTTCATTTGCGTTTACATACACAATTACGGCAAAATTACAAATGTTTTATTGCGTATTCTTTACGAGTTAAATATATGGTAGGGCTTAAGTACTAAGTAATAACGGATGACCGACACAATTAATGGATGTTTTAAAGGGACTTGACTCATCTATAAGGTTGGCTATATGTTACTAACCAGTTACTATGTTATGTTCTACTAAGAAAACAAATTATTATCTGAAAAGAAGATCGAAGTGTAAGATAATTTCACTGCAGATTTTGAAGAAGCCCTACCCCTACGAATACTGTCGAGATTCAACTAAGTGATAAGTTTAAACTAAGAGGTAACAGCAATCTCTGACAGGTGGATCCTGGCACCATTATTTAAGCCTTTTCTGACTTTTTTAACGAGTTAACGGTAATGGTAAGCGATCAGTAGTTTTGCAAGGGTTGGTTCATTTCTAAGCAAAGGAACTTGACTTGCACTTCATGATAGCTTAGTAAGCTTATATATATAGCTATAAAGCTTAGTAAGATAAGTGAAACATCACATTTTATTAAAACTAACGTTCATTCATTTCACCGTATAGAATGAAACCGTAGTTCTGTACAAGTTGTATGCTTGTGAACGTTGATAGCTTCGTGAGAAACTGACATTTATTTAACGTTGAGACCTAGTTTAAATTTCTTCTTTCCACTTAAGGAATCTACCTATTAAATAACTAACAGAGCTGACGCCTCGAAACGGAAGAGCCGATATCGTGACAACAAACTTGGCACAGACTTAATTGTCACAAAACGATGCGGACCTAATATATAAGAACTGTATAAAATGGAACAGTTTGCCTGTATGTTTAATCGATGACATCGTTTGAACGTATTTAAGTTCTGTGTTAACAAATTTAACTTACTTACTTACTTACTTATTTAATTTGCTTACGTCAATTTTATTGAACATCACTCTTAATTTCATATTAATAATGATGAAGGACTACGACTGCAAATGCTCTGAATGACTTGTATTCGTAATTAACATATTTTAATTTAATAAAATTGTATTTTCGTTTACACTTAGTCACTTATATTGATAAGTCATTCTAATGAGTCGAATATAACTAAACTCTAATAATTTTATTATCCTACAATCTTTCATAGTCGCACATCGATAACATAACAAGACGATGAAAAAGAGACTAAAGTTTAAGAAACGCACTTAAGAATTTTTTTTGAATATCCAAAATACCCTCTCATAAGATACAGTTTAATAAAGCATTAAGACAGTTTCTATGAGTTCCTAGAAGACAAAGCCGCAGGCTGGGACTAGCAAAGATAAATCGAAGAAGGAGAGAAATGCAGCAAACGGAGTTTAGCTGTAAATCAATCGATAAGGATCTGATAAATTAGACAGGCGTACCAGTGCACGACAAAACTTAAGAATTAGCAACCAATTACCCGGCAAAAAATGCTATACACCCATTATCGGACAAAAACGTACGGTAAATGGCTCTATTGAAACTGATCGCGCTATTATGTGGGACTTTTGTTTTTATTCGCGGTCTAATGGCCTACGGCCTGTCAATGTTTGCCTAAATAATGTACGCAATTTATGCAACGGGAATTCCTTGCACCCTTAAATTAAGTATCGACTGACAACTTGAACTTCGTGTAAGTACATAAAAACCATTATCCTGTTAGCTAACAATATTCAATTTTGGCCTATTAAATAAAATTTATCGCGTAACATTTACAAAAACTACTAGTTTTCGTATTAGCTGCTAATACATTAAAAGGCACTTTAATAAAGATAAATACAAACTAATAAGTTTACTTCTATCGTCAGCTGTCAATATGCGATCGAAGATATTACGACTATAAGTTAAATGCACGCTAATAATTGTCTGAATTACTAAATACAAAATTATACATAGTACACCACTAGACATTCAGATCATATCTCGAACACAAATCAAAGGAATAAACGTTCATGTCGGAGATTTCAAATTAATAAAGCTTCACCTCATTCCTATAACAACTGAATTATTATCTATTGTTAGTGCACGTTGAAACTACATAACAACGGTAGGCCCATTGTCTCAAGCCACTCTTACGTTATCCTCACACCGTGATATATTCCGAGCGTTTTCCGTGTTCTGTAAACGACACCGAGTTCGCGTGCTAAGTTTTACTTCTTTTTACACTTGACACCGTATCTGCTGACAGTAGCTACAGAATGAGGTATATCATAATGCGAACTGATTGTTTGCCGACGTGATAAAATAATTAGGTCATGTTACTATAAAAATATCACAGCAAGTGTTTGAAACTGTATCGTTAGGTCAATTAATAAAGTGAAGCGTTACCTTAGTCTCTACGAGTAATCATCCATAAACCATTTAATTTTAGCCTGGTTAAGAGCTTTTAACCTTTAATTTAGTTACTCGTAGGTATGTAAATGTTAAATGAAGATCTAACTATATCAATTGATGTAGATCGCTCCTAAAGTTAGTTTTGGAAAAGAGACTAAGTGTAGCATCCAGTAGCTTAGCTATTGATGCTAATATCTTCGAACGAAGCTGTCGAATAATTAAGATTGAACTTCACGTAGGTACAGATAAATTCGTTTAATCATCTATCAGAGTAATAAAGTTTAATTCTTAGACGCTTCACAACACGCCAAACTGCTCAACTCAGCTTCGACATATTACCTAGCTTCGACATAAATGACACAATAAATGCTGTTACTAACCATTTCGTGTGAATTAATAACGAAACACGTTTGTTCATTCACACTTGTTATCTCACAGTAATTATCAGTATCGATGAATAGTTAATAGGAACCTGTTTCATAGCTACTATTTAATTTAACATTATTTACATTGAGTGCTCTATCAAATCAAATCAAATCAAATGTTTTTATTCAAAATTGGTTTGGTTTACAAACACTTTTTGAAAGTCATGCAAGTTATGCCAATGCTTCAGGCAAGGCCCTACTGTGAGAGGGCCCGGGAGAAGAAGCAGCAAGAAACTCCCGGGTTTGTTTTTTTCCTGCTCACAGTTACAGATAGCACTTATCATCTACTACAATCTATATTCATAAAACTCATGTCCAAGCAGTCTTGTCTTTAAAATAATCATCTAATTTGTAATATCCCTTCGTCATAAGAATGCTTTTAATATGAGTTTTAAATTTAAGGTAAGGCATTTCTGTAAATTTCGATGGAATTTTATTATAAATCTTTACACATGTACCCATGAACGAGCCACCAGTTTTACAGAGTCTAAAATTTGGTACAATCAGTTTAGCCTTATTTCTCGTATTAATATTGTGGATGTCACTCTTCTTAAGAAAACTATCGTAATATTTCTTAACATACAAAATATTATCCAATATATATTGTGACACCACAGTTAAAATATTAATTTCCTTAAAGAGATCCTTAAGCGAGTCCCTAGGCCTGAGGTTGTAAATGGCACGGACTGCTCTTTTCTGTAAAATAAATATAGACTCAATATCTGCAGCTGAGCCCCACAACAACAGACCATAAGACATGACACTATGAAAGTAGCTAAAATAAACTAACCGTGCTGTTTCTACGTCAGTTAAGAGCCTTACTTTCTTAACCGCGTAAGCAGCTGAACTCAGCCTCCCAGACAAGGCTTCAATATGAGGACTCCATTGTAGCCGTGAATCTATAGTAATGCCAAGGAATTTCGTTGAATTTACAAGGTCAAGTACTTCCTTATTTATAACTATTTGAGTTGGTACCTGTTTTACATTTGGTAAAGTGAATTTCATACATTTCGTTTTACTAGCATTTAACATAAGGTTGTTACATGTAAACCATTGCAACACTTGGGAAACAGTATTATTTACATCGTCAAAACATGTTTTTCTCCTATCAACTTTAAAAAGTAATGAGGTGTCATCTGCAAATAATACAGTTTCACACAAGTCCTTTGTGAAATAAGGAAGATCATTGATATATATTAAAAATAACAGTGGTCCTAATATTGATCCTTGGGGCACTCCCATAGTAATGTGTGCTCCTGGGGACTCCTTGCCATTAATAACTACTTTTTGAATACGGTCGGATAGGTACGATTTTATAAGGCCAACTGATTGTGTTGAGACACCATAATGCCTAAGTTTATTTATCAGTATATTGTGATCAACGCAATCGAACGCCTTTGAGAGATCACAAAATATACCAATGGCATCCTGCTTACACTCCCAAGCATCAAAAATTTGCTTAAGGAGTGCTATACCTGCATCAGTGGTATTTTTACCTCTCGAAAAACCGAACTGATTAACATGAAACAAATTGTTTAAGTAGAAATGAGACAGCAGCTGGTTATAAATAACTTTTTCAAAGATTTTACTAAGAACTGGTAACATTGAGATGGGTCTGAAATTAGTGGGGTCGCTTTTATCTCCAGATTTAAATAAAGGGATTAATTTACCATGTTTCATTAGATTGGGGAAGCTACCATCGTCAATACATTTATTGAAAATGTGACTTAGATGTGGCGCTATGGAATTAATTATTGGTTTTATTATCATAGTAGAAAGACCCCAGAGATCACCTGATTTCTTGATCTTTATAGACTTAAAAGTCTTTATAATTGTATCAGAATTAATGTATTTGAAGCTAAATGAAGTCAGGCATTTTTCAACACATGATTCCATTAAAGTCATAGCAAGCTGAGGGCTCGCGTTTAAGTTTTTTGTTATTTCATGTGGTATTTTCGAGAAGAAATCCTCAAATGCGCAAGCAACTGCGCTATCAGTAGTAACATTTTTATCATTGACCTTTAAAGTATACTCATGATCCTTAAATTTTTCTTTACCTGTTTCTTTATTAATAATGTTCCAGGTAGTTTTGATTTTGTTATCAGAATTCTTAATCTTATTAGCAATATAAATTGATTTAGCTTTCGCACAGACTAGTTTAAACGTTTTTGAATAAATTTTAACATGATTTAAAAATTCAGGGTCTGTGGAAGTCGATTTATCTGCATAAAGTTCAAAAAGTTTAATTCTGCTTTTGTATATACCAGGAGTTGCCCAATCACTAAATTTAGTTTTAAGGTTCTCACATTTAATCTGTTTTTGCTTAAAAATGTTATTAAATTCACTATTAATTAATCCAGACACATTACTGTATGCTTGATCCGTTGTATCATCATCAGAAATTTGTAGGAACGGAATTTTTCTAGCAATATTGTTTGTAAAATCACTAACACGTCTTTGTGTGATTGGTCTACAAGATATAGTATATTGTGATAGGTCATGATGGTACTCAATGGTGGCTAATTGTCCGCTATGGTCTGAACAAATACAATTTAATATAGACTTATTGATAACATTACAATCACAAAAGATGTTATCTAAGCAAGTAGCCGATGATGGAGTAACCCTTGTCGGTTCAAAAAATACATAACCCAAATTAAATGATTTAAACAAATTAATGAACCTTATTGAGGTAGAATTTGAAACTAAAATATCAATATTGAAGTCTCCACAAACAACTACTTTTTTATTTCTTTTACATAAAATTTTCAGAGCATCTTCCATAGCGGATTCAAACAATGGGTAGTTGCCTGCAGGTGGTCTATATACACATACAATTATAACCCTTGCAAGCTCTATACATGAAAGTTCTATATTATGCTCAATAGAGAGGGATACTATGTCTTTACGTTCCTTATAATTCAAACTATTATGTATAATTATTAATGACCCTCCCCTAATCAATTTTTGCCTACAGAATGAACTGCCTATGCTGTAATTATCTATAGATACAATTAATTCAGATTTTTTTAGCCAGTGCTCTGTAACACATATAATGTCAATATTCATCTCATTTAATAATAAAGTTAATTCTAAGTCTTTGCCAGAAAAGCCTTGTATATTTTGGTGCACAATATTTAAATTATAGTGCTTTCCTTTTGTCACTACATTGCTAGAGTAGTTCTCTGTTGTCTTACAGACTAATTTAAATTACTTGGAACGTATTCCAACGATGCATGCTGAATGTCATTAAGTGACTGCTCAATAAAAGCAGGAGTACCAGCCAAATTCTTGGCTAAATTGTCAAAAAAATATGATAGCGAACATGCTATTTGTCTTTTATTATACTTAGACAGATAGTAATTATCTTTAGTCATATAACTTCTAGAAATTAATTTATTAATGTCAAATATTTCTAAATATTTATCACTGTGTAAAGACATAGTGTACATTGCTAAATTTACATTATACCTAATGTTATTTTCTTCTTGTGGCAAACACTCACTGTAAGGTAAAGTAAACATTACAATACTTTTAGCTTTTAGTGTGCATAGTTTATTATAATAATATATTAACATTTTTCTGTTTATTTTACCTCTATTTCCAACAAAAATAATTAAGTTTGTAGTACTGTCAAATTTACTGCATAGAATTTTTTCAAAAATATCATTTAATGATAATCCAGGAAAACAATGGTTAACACAGCTGAGCCCCGAATAAATGTTTATTAATTGGCCAAAATTCCTTCCAATTTCATCACTAGTGGTATGATCTTAGTCTCCGAATGTCATGCCAATGTATTACTTAAATCGAGATTTTAGATCAATAAATTATTTAAATTTAATCTTCTTTTCCTTTTTTTATAATATTTAACATACGATGAAATGTCAGTCAGTCTAGACAATGTAAGTATGTACTTTAATTTAATGTAAATAATTATGTACTACGATATTATTTCTTCTGTGGTAGAACAATACAGTGACAATGTTGGAATTTAGGATTGACATAAAATTAAGAAATTGTTAATGTCAATTTTAACCCATATACCTACGTCGGTCCCAAGCAACTTTGACGGTTATAAATACTCGTAGACAACATAGTATGTACTTATTAGGCAAAATGAGCAAACGGTTTTACGAGTTGAAATTTGAAATTAGAAGGTTTTAGAGATGAATTACGCAAAACTTTGGGATCACTGGAGAAATGAAGGGATTTTATACATTGGGGGAAATTTGGACGTTATGTACAATTATGTACTATTATATCTTCTGTGGTAATGGTAAAACATTTACCTAAGGGTTTTAAAAAGCTCTTTACAATAATATCGTATTTCATTAAATGTAGAGGAAGTTGTAAGTTAAGTAAAAATAAGTTATCCTAAAAATTTTATTTGAAATAAAATAATGTTTTTAACATGATATTTTACTTTTAATTGTCTGCTACAAAGCCCTTTCTGTTCTTATAATTATCTAATATTACGCTTAACCCTACAAAAATTAAGAAGTTAAGATTTTTTAGCATGGCGTCTCATCCCAGACGTGTCGACACTCTCAATTAGAGCGCGGCGGTTGGAAAACTCGCAATGTGGCGTGTCGACAACCCACGACACCGCGACACCGCAGCCGACACCGGCGACCGCCACACACACGCTACTGGGAATACTGGGAATCTCAGCTCCCGGTATACTATGTCTCTCAATATAGAAAACAATAAAATTAACAACGTAAGAACAGCACTTGTAGACCTTGCAGCGCGATGGTTCGAGCCAATGTTATCGACCGAGTGAAGTACCGAAATCAATATGAAAGGCTTTTGGTTGCCGTATTGAGACGGTTTAGAATACGAACCTCAATCCCACGCCAAATGGGTGTCGAAAGAGGTGACTAAATCCGGCCCGCTGGTGATAGGACCCCTCGGAGGGATTGTATTGGTAATATTGATTTTAATTGTTAATTATTAATTCCATTATTATTTTTCCATCTCTGGCTGGGGGCTTGAGAGCCAGTTCTTTCTTTCTTTCTTTTTCTTCTCTCTTTCTTGGCTGGCAATGCATCAGTGGTGACTTTGGTGTTCTGATGTTCATGGGCGATGATAGCCACTTACCATCAGGTGGATCATCAGCTCGTTTGCCGGCTATTTCCATAAAAAAATAAAAAACATCTGTAGATATGAAAACTACTCTACTATATCTACAAAACAAAACATTTTCATATTATTTATACCTTTATTACTCACTAGCTTCTACCCGCGACTTCGTCTGCGTGGACTTCAGAATTGGATCCTTAGAGGACTGAAGAGTGTGATCAATAAAAGAAATGATACAAAAATTCTATGCTAGCCATTTTTAATTACACCACTTATCTTGAGGGAACGGTCTATCCCCGATACAAAATTTTAAACTTAACTCACTCAGTTTTAAACTTAACCACCATGGACCACGATCCACGCAACTGGGTCGAAATATCGGAATCCTACTAATATTATAAATGTGAAAGTTTGGATGTTTGGATGTTTGGATGTTTGGATGTTTGGATGTTTGGATGTTTGTGACTCAATCACGCAAAAACGGCTGAACGGATATGGATAAAATTTGGCACACGGATAGCTTTCAACCTAACTTACCAGATAGGCTACTTTTTATCCCGGAAAATATACCTGTTCCTGAGGGATAAGAGGTACAATTTAGTCATAGAAAAACAGTTTGCCGTTTTTCGTCACACTGACATGACAGATGAACGAAATAAAAATGGCCGAACTTCAATCAGCTGATTAAGTGATTAAGTTGTAATATGGTTAATTGTTTTTAATAACTAACATTATACCAATTGTGCGGTGATGCACATTGTGACAATTTTTATCATACAATGCAAGGTTTAGTAGCCATCGATCTTGTATAAAATCAAATAAATCAACAAAACAATTTTTGTGGAAAACTAAGGCTGCTTACATACTAGCGTTTATAAAGCGCTTCATGCACCCAATGAGCAATCAATGAGTTACAAAAAATAATAATTTTACTATAAAGAAAATTACTGGTAGCTTATCATTGAAGTATACCTAATGTAGTAAAGTACCAGAACAGACAGCGCGAACAAAATTTGTGTAGCGTCGGTAGGTTCTGTTTTTTAATCGAACGAATCCATTGAAAATTGAAGCCCACTGCAGCCAATTTATTGGGCCAAACATAGTATTCGCTGTATCGGTTCTATACGCCAGTAATAATACTTCAATGTAACTTATCAAGTTTTTTCCTACCTTTCAATAAGAAGTGCTATCGAAGTATTATAAGATATCGTATCAGGTTTAATTGATTGCAAAAGATCATCAAATTTGGTTTTTAACATTCGTAAATGTCTTTCTATTTTTTATATTTACTTTATAGTAAAAAATATTAATTTTCCTGAACCGATTGAGCAAGTCATTATTAGAATGTCGGATGAGTGCGTACGTCTTTAAAATCCTAGTGCGGTTTTAGCCTAATGTCAAAATTGCTTTATTTTTCTATAGCTGTGCATGCGTTTAGGCCAGTAATTTTTTGAATCACTGATTTTAGCCATGGATATATTACTCTAACTGGATACATAACTTCGTAGTTGTACTTGAAGATCGATGGTGGCATAAAATAATGACCATTTTTGTATTGTGTCCATGTTATTTATAGTCCCAGGATATAATTATCTTTCGATTGTGATTTTTTATAATGGTTTAAAAACATCTAAGATGAAATTATAATATAGATATGTACCATAATTGTGTACCTTAATTTTCAATTTACTCTTAATGCAATTATTTAAATTAGGTAATTTTGAAGAAATTCTTATAAAATGTATATTATTTCAATATTATAATTTTTGCCACCAGAAGAATTACATATAGAAAACATTTTGAAGAACCGTATCAAAATAGGACATAATTTTTCTAAGTGTGTACACCCTACAATTATGAAGGACAACCTCAATCCGGCCTGTGATTGGTCGAATGGTCATTCCGATATGACGTTATTGATCTTCAGGTATCTCTACAAAGTCTATGATCCAGACAGAGTAATATATCCATGATTTTAGTTAATACGAGTAAATTCTTTGTTTAAGAAGCAATTTGGATTATGCTTTTTTGTATAACATATTTTGTCAAGTAAATCCTATTGAAATTCAGTGAGGAGCTGATGATGGTATCTGGAGATAAAGAGTACTAAATATCTGGAGATAAAGGAACTCCTCAATGGTAGAAAAAATAGGTATAACGGTGTTTAAAGATATTTTGTTTTCGTTATCGTTGACATTGTAAAATCAGCTCTTCATTGACCAACTAAGGGTCTCTTCTCTTGTCTTGGAGAACAAATAGGTAACTCCTGAACGGGTGCAAATTACTTAACAGGAATAAAAAATATTTAATAAAGAGTTTTTAGTAACGTTGACATTGCAAAACCAGTACATTAATGACCAACTTAAGGCCTGTTGGTGTACTTATCTTGGAGGTTAAATATGTAAATCTCGAACGGATGGGAATATCTGAACAAGATTTAAAAATATTTTTGTTAGTAACGTTGAAACTGCAAAGCCTATATGGGTGAATTTCCCAAGTGCATTTTTGAGACGGCGAGGTTGAAAATTAATGTGTGGAGGTAAACTACAGTTATGCATAATTTTATATAGGTAGTTTATATAGTGATCTACACGATAGTAAAGTATTCAGAGGTATTTAATACATAGATTCTTAATAAAAAAATATCTAAGACCTAAAATCTAATTCCGGTGTACTGTCCGAACTCCATTTATTTACATATTTTATTAATTTTTTTTTTTTGGTAAATAAATTTAATTGAAAAGGAATGTTTTTTAGAAATACATTAGATAACACAACTAATATATATTTATGGAGCAATTTAAGATAGTACAACAGCTCTTAAAGCATCTCTTAAAAATGTCCTACAAAAAAAAGCAATACCGGTGGCGCATTTTGTATACTTCATAACTTGTTACAACACGATTTGGAAGACACCTTACTGGCTCTCCCCGCACCATTCAGTTGTGCTCTTGCAAACTGCGTGTTAGGATAACCGACTTGCTGCGTAATTTTCCTGTCAAACACGTAAGTACTCACTGCGGTGGCGCAGGAATACAAAATCATCCAATTCCAATGTCATGTATATTAGTAAAAGTACAAAGCAGATTATCAAGAATTTTTTTGGAGGCTTCCATTAAAGGTTTTCAGCCATAATTGTGAAATAAAAGTTAACCTGTGAGTAACGGTGTTCTTTAAAATTCAAGTTTTGACTCTAATTCTAAGTCCGGTGGCCTAATCTCGGTGGCTCCGGTGGCAAAACAAAGCGCATAGGGACGTGTATAGACTAGTGCCGATAATTTTTGAAACGAAAAAAAACAATCGTAGGATGAAACCCCTTGCAAAAGGAAGAGAATATAACGAAAATTAAAGGAAAAATAATTTACGGGCGATCTGAGGTCGGGAAGTGGGGGAGGGGGGGGTTCAAGGGTAAAAAATAGTTTATCTCAATTTCCGGCAAAACTACAAGTCCTATAGAAAAAAGTTAAATAGCAATGTTGTAAGTAATAAAAAGATCTACAACTTTTTATTTACCCTTTTTATACATTACCTCAAAATTAATGTGAAAAATTCAAATAACCAAGTTTTTGGTTTTTATTTTTATCTTTTACAAAAAAAAAATTTTCACGAAATTTGGTGAAAATGAAATGACAACTATTTTCGCAAAAAATTTTCGGATTCGAGTTTTAATTTTTTTTGACAATCATTGTGTACAATTTTGAGTTATTTATTAATATTTACACTTTAATTAATCGAAAAACGTAAGATTCCATGTTACTTTGTTAGACAAAAAAATTACAAATCCATAAAACATAAAGATTGCAAAAACATGCGAAAATAGTTGTCGTTTCATTGCATTTTCGGAGAACATTTACCATAGTAGTTTATAGTTAGTAGTAGTAGTAGTTAGTAGTTTATAGTTTTTTATATACCATTAGAAAGTAGAGATTACAACGAACAAAAATCTCACCGATTTTTAAAAAAGTAGATTTTTGACGCGAGAATTTTCGATTGAAAATTAGGTACCAAAAACTTGGTTATTTGAATTTTTCACATAAATTTTGAGGTTATGTAAAAACGTGTAAATACAAAAGTTGTAGATCTTTTTATTACCTATGACTTTGCCATTTAACTTTTTCCATAGGACTTGTAGTGTTGCTGGAAATCGAGATAAACCATTTTTTACCCTTAAAACCCCCCCTCACCCCTCCCGACCTCAGATCGCCCATAAATTATTTTCCTTTAATTTTTGTTATATCCTCTTCCTTTTGCAATGGGTTTCATCCTACTATAATTTTTTTTCACTTTTAACCGTTTTTGAAGCTATCGGCACTGGTCTAATAGGCCACAGAAACACAAGCGTGTCTAATCACCGCTTAAAGGAGTCCGTTCATCTAGACTCCTACTCTTCAAAATGTATCTTTAAAGTATTAAAATATGATCTTGCCTTTATTATTTCTCATTGGCATAATCAATTTCGGTGGATCAGATTCTAATTCCAGTGGTCCTAATTTCGGTGGCATTTTATAATGTAATTTCAAAATATCTCCGGAACTAATAATTTTTTTTTCGATCTCTACTATGTGACTAATTATTACTACTATTTACAAATTATTTATGCCAAATAAAATGTATTAGAAACAGCAGGTTTAAATTTAATCAATTTCGGTGGCTCGGATTTTAATTCCGGTGGTCCTTTAATCATTTCGGTGGCATTTGATAATTTCAAATGGAAATATCTCATGAACTAACAAAAATTTTTCGATCTCTAGTATATGATTAAGTAGTACTAATATTTACCTATTATTTAAGCCAAAAAAATTTATCAGAAACAGCAAATTTAAATTCGCCACTGTAATTAGGCAAAATTCGTGTTTGTTGAAATTGACCCATATACATCATTGAGCAACTTGAGCCTGATGGTGTATCTTGGGTACACAAAATAATTATGCCATGCCACTAAAACGCAGACGTGTCTGTTCACCGCAAAACGGAGCCTGTTCACCTTGGCTCCCACTTTCCGGAATGTATCCCTGGAATGCACTGACCGCCTACAGTTATTGGAAGTCGAAGTTTCCTCGAACCTCAACTATGAAAGGTTCATCGAATCCAAAGCTAAAGTGGCTGCAAGAAAACTTGGGGTCCTTGCAAGGGTGCGCCAGGATTTCTCACCGAGGTAGATTTTAACAATATATAAAGCTCAAGTTCGCCCAGGTGTGGAGTACTGCTGTCACATTTGGGCCGGTGCCGCAAAATGTCACCTTTCAGCCTTAGATTCGCTGGAGAGGCGTGCAATGAGGTTCATTAACGACCCAAACTTGGTGGTAACCAACCTGCAAAGCCTCGCACACAGGCGCAGAGTAGCCAGCCTCTCGGCATTCTACAGGATGCATTTTGGAGATTGTGCTCAGGAATTGCACGAACTAATTCCCCCATCCCCGTTCCTCCATCGAACAACCCGTCGTACGGCAAGCATCCATCCATATGTCGTGAATATCCCACCGCTGCGAACGGTGTATCGACACGTCTTCTTTCATACTGCGTGCCGCAAAGGACTGGAATAGCTTGCCTGCGTGGGTGTTCCCGTCCAACTACAATGTAGGTGTCTTCAAGAAAAGAGTGAATAGGCATTTATTAAGTTAGTGCATTCACCATCTTGGACTCCATCGCCACTTACCGTCAGGTGGGATTGTTGGCAAGCACTTATTTTATGTAAAAAAAAATGGAACTTTTATGTGAAATAAGCTAATGATTGACTAAAAAGCCACCTGATGGTAAGCGTGAATGAAGTATGGGTGGTAAAGCGCACTAACTTACTAAAAGCCTATTCTCTCTTCACTTGAAGACACCCGTATTATAAGAGTAAGAGCCAAGATGAAAGGGCTTCTTTTGCCGGTGAATTGGCACGCTTGAGTTTTTGTGACGTTGAATCTCACAAAGTTGGTATGCCAGACCCAATCGAAGGCCTTCGAGATGTCAAGAAAAACGGCTATCTCTTCCCTATTTTTCTTGAGGGCCTCGTCCCAGATGTGAGTGCCATACGCTAGAAGATCTCACGTCGACCGGTTTCGGCGGAACCCGTACTGCCTATCGCTAAGAACATCATTGTATTCTAGATATACCATGAGGCGCGTGCTAAATATACATATTAAGAGCAGTTATTATATGGGCGATTGTTGTTGTTGGTAACATTCACATTGCAAAACCAGTACAACATTGACTTAAGGCCAGATAGTGATCTTAGAGATAAAATAATATGTAATTCCTGATCGGGTGGCAATAACGGAAACACTTTTTTAAAATATTACATAGTTGGTTGAAATTTGACATTGCAAAACTAGCATATTATTGACCAAACTTAGGGCCTGGTGGTGTATCTTGAAGACCAAAAAATTATGTAACACCTGAACGAACGGAAATAACGAAATTGATATCAAAGATATTTGTTGTTGTTTTTTAAACCATTTTTAAAATGAAATTAAGTGAATGTTTCTTATTCACAGACGCTTAAATTGCTAAAGGAATTTAGTTTCAGTTTGGCTCCCAGATATTTAATACGAGTACTTATGGTATTTATTTTGTATTCCGATATTTCGACCCAGTTGCGTGGATCGTGGTCCATGGTGGTTAAGTTTAAAACTGAGTGAGTTAAGTTTAAAATTTTGTATCGGGGATAGACCGTTCCCTCAAGATAAGTGGTGTAATTAAAAATGGCTAGCATAGAATTTTTGTATCATTTCTTTTATTGATCACACTCTTCAGTCCTCTAAGGATCCAATTCTGAAGTCCACGCAGACGAAGTCGCGGGTAGAAGCTAGTACAAAATAAATACCATAAGTACTCGTATTAAATATCTGGGAGCCAAACTGAAACTAAATTCCTTTAGCAATTTAAGCGTCTGTGAATAAGAAACATTCACTTAATTTCATTTTAAAAATGGTTTAAAAAACAACAACAAATATCTTTGATATCAATTTCGTTATTTCCGTTCGTTCAGGTGTTACATAATTTTTTGGTCTTCAAGATACACCACCAGGCCCTAAGTTTGGTCAATAATATGCTAGTTTTGCAATGTCAAATTTCAACCAACTATGTAATATTTTAAAAAAGTGTTTCCGTTATTGCCACCCGATCAGGAATTACATATTATTTTATCTCTAAGATCACTATCTGGCCTTAAGTCAATGTTGTACTGGTTTTGCAATGTGAATGTTACCAACAACAACAATCGCCCATATATTATCTGCTCTTAATATGTATATTTAGCACGCGCCTCATGGTATATCTAGAATACAATGATGTTCTTAGCGATAGGCAGTACGGGTTCCGCCGAAACCGGTCGACGTGAGATCTTCTAGCGTATGGCACTCACATCTGGGACGAGGCCCTCAAGAAAAATAGGGAAGAGATAGCCGTTTTTCTTGACATCTCGAAGGCCTTCGATTGGGTCTGGCATACCAACTTTGTGAGATTCAACGTCACAAAAACTCAAGCGTGCCAATTCACCGGCAAAAGAAGCCCTTTCATCTTGGCTCTTACTCTTATAATACGGGTGTCTTCAAGTGAAGAGAGAATAGGCTTTTAGTAAGTTAGTGCGCTTTACCACCCATACTTCATTCACGCTTACCATCAGGTGGCTTTTTAGTCAATCATTAGCTTATTTCACATAAAAGTTCCATTTTTTTTTACATAAAATAAGTGCTTGCCAACAATCCCACCTGACGGTAAGTGGCGATGGAGTCCAAGATGGTGAATGCACTAACTTAAAAATGCCTATTCACTCTTTTCTTGAAGACACCTACATTGTAGTTGGACGGGAACACCCACGCAGGCAAGCTATTCCAGTCCTTTGCGGCACGCAGTATGAAAGAAGACGTGTCGATACACCGTTCGCAGCGGTGGGATATTCACGACATATGGATGGATGCTTGCCGTACGACGGGTTGTTCGATGGAGGAACGGGGATGGGGGAATTAGTTCGTGCAATTCCTGAGCACAATCTCCAAAATGCATCCTGTAGAATGCCGAGAGGCTGGCTACTCTGCGCCTGTGTGCGAGGCTTTGCAGGTTGGTTACCACCAAGTTTGGGTCGTTAATGAACCTCATTGCACGCCTCTCCAGTGAATCTAAGGCTGAAAGGTGACATTTTGCGGCACCGGCCCAAATGTGACAGCAGTACTCCACACCTGGGCGAACTTGAGCTTTATATATTGTTAAAATCTACCTCGGTGAGAAATCCTGGCGCACCCTTGCAAGGACCCCAAGTTTTCTTGCAGCCACTTTAGCTTTGGATTCGATGAACCTTTCATAGTTGAGGTTCGAGGAAACTTCGACTTCCAATAACTGTAGGCGGTCAGTGCATTCCAGGGATACATTCCGGAAAGTGGGAGCCAAGGTGAACAGGCTCCGTTTTGCGGTGAACAGACACGTCTGCGTTTTAGTGGCATGGCATAATTATTTTGTGTACCCAAGATACACCATCAGGCTCAAGTTGCTCAATGATGTATATAGGCTTTGCAGTTTCAACGTTACTAACAAAAATATTTTTAAATCTTGTTCAGATATTCCCATCCGTTCGAGATTTACATATTTAACCTCCAAGATAAGTACACCAACAGGCCTTAAGTTGGTCATTAATGTACTGGTTTTGCAATGTCAACGTTACTAAAAACTCTTTATTAAATATTTTTTATTCCTGTTAAGTAATTTGCACCCGTTCAGGAGTTACCTATTTGTTCTCCAAGACAAGAGAAGAGACCCTTAGTTGGTCAATGAAGAGCTGATTTTACAATGTCAACGATAACGAAAACAAAATATCTTTAAACACCGTTATACCTATTTTTTCTACCATTGAGGAGTTCCTTTATCTCCAGATATTTAGTACTCTTTATCTCCAGATACCATCATCAGCTCCTCACTGAATTTCAATAGGATTTACTTGACAAAATATGTTATACAAAAAAGCATAATCCAAATTGCTTCTTAAACAAAGAATTTACTCGTATTAACTAAAATCATGGATATATTACTCTGTCTGGATCATAGACTTTGTAGAGATACCTGAAGATCAATAACGTCATATCGGAATGACCATTCGACCAATCACAGGCCGGATTGAGGTTGTCCTTCATAATTGTAGGGTGTACACACTTAGAAAAATTATGTCCTATTTTGATACGGTTCTTCAAAATGTTTTCTATATGTAATTCTTCTGGTGGCAAAAATTATAATATTGAAATAATATACATTTTATAAGAATTTCTTCAAAATTACCTAATTTAAATAATTGCATTAAGAGTAAATTGAAAATTAAGGTACACAATTATGGTACATATCTATATTATAATTTCATCTTAGATGTTTTTAAACCATTATAAAAAATCACAATCGAAAGATAATTATATCCTGGGACTATAAATAACATGGACACAATACAAAAATGGTCATTATTTTATGCCACCATCGATCTTCAAGTACAACTACGAAGTTATGTATCCAGTTAGAGTAATATATCCATGGCTAAAATCAGTGATTCAAAAAATTACTGGCCTAAACGCATGCACAGCTATAGAAAAATAAAGCAATTTTGACATTAGGCTAAAACCGCACTAGGATTTTAAAGACGTACGCACTCATCCGACATTCTAATAATGACTTGCTCAATCGGTTCAGGAAAATTAATATTTTTTACTATAAAGTAAATATAAAAAATAGAAAGACATTTACGAATGTTAAAAACCAAATTTGATGATCTTTTGCAATCAATTAAACCTGATACGATATCTTATAATACTTCGATAGCACTTCTTATTGAAAGGTAGGAAAAAACTTGATAAGTTACATTGAAGTATTATTACTGGCGTATAGAACCGATACAGCGAATACTATGTTTGGCCCAATAAATTGGCTGCAGTGGGCTTCAATTTTCAATGGATTCGTTCGATTAAAAAACAGAACCTACCGACGCTACACAAATTTTGTTCGCGCTGTCTGTTCTGGTACTTTACTACATTAGGTATACTTCAATGATAAGCTACCAGTAATTTTCTTTATAGTAAAATTATTATTTTTTGTAACTCATTGATTGCTCATTGGGTGCATGAAGCGCTTTATAAACGCTAGTATGTAAGCAGCCTTAGTTTTCCACAAAAATTGTTTTGTTGATTTATTTGATTTTATACAAGATCGATGGCTACTAAACCTTGCATTGTATGATAAAAATTGTCACAATGTGCATCACCGCACAATTGGTATAATGTTAGTTATTAAAAACAATTAACCATATTACAACTTAATCACTTAATCAGCTGATTGAAGTTCGGCCATTTTTATTTCGTTCATCTGTCATGTCAGTGTGACGAAAAACGGCAAACTGTTTTTCTATGACTAAATTGTACCTCTTATCCCTCAGGAACAGGTATATTTTCCGGGATAAAAAGTAGCCTATCTGGTAAGTTAGGTTGAAAGCTATCCGTGTGCCAAATTTTATCCATATCCGTTCAGCCGTTTTTGCGTGATTGAGTCACAAACATCCAAACATCCAAACATCCAAACATCCAAACATCCAAACATCCAAACATCCAAACTTTCACATTTATAATATTAGTAGGATAAATCTTTTATCGACTCATATCTGAATTACATATGAACTCATTATTTTTATCTAAAGCATTGAGCGATGTTAGTTTGTAGGTCTGTTAAAATGGTAACAACTTTATTTTACAGTGGTTATACGAGTATTTAAGCATATTTAATTTTGTTATAATCGAAGGTGTTCTATATTGATACATGAATGTAAGGTCAGCTGCTGAATAACCAAATGCTTCAGTGGAACTCGGTGAAGTGGATAGAAAATGATTGGTTACGGCATTTAAAGGCGGCTGTCATTTTTTACGTGACCGTAAAAGTTTAACCCTCTAGCACGGTTTAAAAATAGGTTTTTGCTGGATGAATGCAAAGCGGTTCTTTAGTGATGTCAGTGAATTAGTTCCGCGTTGTTAGCGGGAACCAATCGGCCACGCCGGCGCCTGCGTGTGCGCACATCACAGGCCCTTCGCTTTATTAGTAGAGCAGTGATAGGATATAGCGAAGATGGGAGTTGTGAATCTAATCGAAGCAAAGATGGAAGCTGTGAATTTCAAAGCAAAAATTATAGTTGATAATGTAATCGAAGCAAAGATGGGAGTTTTGATTCTAATTTATTTGTATGTACTGTTGTTTTTAATGACAGTAGTTAGGTAGTGTTAATACTCTACAAAACTAATAGTACTCTATTAGACCATGTTTAAAACGAGAATTAAATTAAACATGGTCTAATAGAGTACATGCCACGTCCCGTACGGGATTCCGCTGCGTATGCACTATCGTATACATTTTCTATGAAACGATGTTTTCAAAACTTCACGTCCCGTCCCGTACGGGAAAAAACCCGTTACGTATGCATTGGCCTTAACTCTATTTGTAACTGGGAGTGAATCATTAGTAAAATTATTAAATGAAATCAACTACAAATCGTTGCTTGAAGAAATGGATCAGTTACTAAGGTGCAGTATTCATGAATCCCGGTCATGTAAGATTGATATGATTTCACTTTAAATATTTATTAGTTTCGTTGACACCAGATTTCTTGAAAGAATGGAAAATCTAAGGCCATAGATAGACCAAAAAAATACTTAAAAATTATATCTACCTACATACTTCAATACGAAATAATCTTTGAAGAAATCTATCTAAAACTGTATTTTCGAAACTATTTCGTCAGTTATAAATATCAAAGAAACTAGCTTTGGATTGAAATTATAATTAATAATAAGGGATTATAAGATAACCTACATTTGAAGCGAAAGCGAAGATTCCAATTAAGAATACTTACTTTAGTAATAACATAAAGTTATTGTTTTCGTTTTACAATCAGTGTTTATTAATACAAATCTTTAATTAATGAAATGAAAACTTCATTTGATCTTATTTATATAATTTTTAAAAGTTTTACTTTTCCAAGTTTAATTATTAAAATAATATTCTTTACAATTATTTATTTTATCAACAACTTATCAATGCGGATGTAAATACTATTATTTCCGTGTGATTCATCAAACATAACTTACGGGATAGTAAGCGTATTCTATCTCTTAAATTTCGTTTTAATTTAATACGTCCGCAATTAAGGATGTGCGAGTTGTCGATGAAACATTGTCTCGAGTCGACTCAACTCGACTGTTTGATGAGCGCGCATGATTAAAATAAATACTCGGGGCAGTAGTCGACAGCTGTTACTCGCTGGATAATTGAAAACACGATTTATACACCCGCCAAATTTATCGACAACCCGATTTATAGTGTGAGCGCTGCCTTACGCACTCTGGACTTCATTTTTTCCGGCGATGAACGAAACTATATTTTACTTATTTAATAAAGGTTTTGAATTACTGTTATACAGTATTGTGTATTATTTTGTTAAATTAAAACTTCAGAATATAGCTTTAACGAAACGTCCGTAATAAGTAGAAACAAATGAGTATTAAAATATAAAACAAATATAAATATGTGATAATATCAAAATGATCAATTGTCAACAATGCAGTAACAATACTTTAGCAAAAAAAATTAAACTTCATTTAGGGAGTTGAAATGTTCTGTCACAAATAATTAAAACTGAACAATCATTCCACCGCTTATCTTTAAATCTGTGTACTTGTCAATTACATTACAACATTATCAAACAAGACAATAGCGAGTTTGATAAAAAATTTATAAATTGGTGTAAAATAAACCATTATACACTGACCATTCGTTCGGTATTTATCAAAATTTCCTGTATCAAAATATAGCATTTGTGAAAAACTAAGAGGTTTTTACGAAGGACACTTCAAGTTCTAATATCAGATAATGAATTATGTAATCATTAAAATCGTGTTCAAGATTATACAATAAAATATTATAACTTTAAAATTTGGGCTAAAAATTGATCGTGTATTTGATTTGACGTATCCGTATAGTGCCCGGTACATTCGCATCGAACTTGTTTACGTAATCCAGTTTAAACGTATCCTACAGCAATTGAAGCCTTGTAGGAAACGCTATAACTTCCCGCATCCAATTACTTATCAATGCTGCTATGACATTTTGAAGTTACTAGATAATATCGGACCATACCTAATGAACTTAGAGTAAAAAGAGAAATATTCAAACATAGTAGATAATGAAGATGGCGTGCGAGTTTCTCATCTCTATGCTCACATCTCAAAAACAATTATGGAAAGCAATAAATTTAAATCTTTCGCGCCTGTGGCTTCGAACCCGGTCCAATTAGAATGTGGCCCCGTCCGCAGTAAATCTCGTATGGCTACCATGCTACACTAATTCATACGATGCTGCCAACGAGTGGCCGTAACTGTCGACATCGACACAAACTTTAACAGCCACTCGATTATCGATAACTCAACCTCACAACACTACGATCGAGCTAAGAGAATTTTATTATTTTATCCACCCAAATACTGCGAATAATAGAGTTGCCAATCGCGTCTGCACCGGCAATATCTATAGCCGCTCCTTGACATCTGTGGCTGTGAGGAAACTGTTATCGTAGATCTAATAATTTAAAAAGAGATCATGTCAATTGTTGCAATCTTATTGGACTTCCTGTTACGAGCGTCACGTTTTTTCGTCTAGGATGTCAGAGATACGAACTTTCGAGCATGAGCTACCCCAGACCACACGCAGAGAGTAGACGCAGTTCTATTGACCCCGTAAAGCTAACAGAGGAAAGTCATTCGGCCATTTAAAGAAATTCAATGAATACCTAGAAGATAGATAGGTATTATTTACTAGATAACGGAAAGTTGGAGCACGCGCAATTTTAGATCACATTACACGTTATAGCAACAAATTTTATGTTCATTTACTGACCTAATTAAGTTATAAAACTGACTATTATCATAAGTAACAATAAATAAATAAAGAAGACAGGTGACGCCGGCGTGGCGAGCGACTAAAGGTGTAACTTAGATTACTTCTAGTACACACAAATAATTTACAGCAATGAATACGAAAATGTGAAATGGGTTTTTTTAATAGTATTTGTTAATAAGATATTATTAAAATAATGTAATATATAATAATATATCGTCGTCGGAGTGTGCGGCGGCGGCGGCGGCGCGTGCGCTTCACTCGCGCACCTGCCACTAAGACCCCAGTAATTATTCTACCACTTATTATACGATTATAAGACTTTTTTGGTGCTTTCAATCAAATTACACCTTGGCCTGACCACTTTGAACAAGTGAGATGTCATAAAGGTTTTTTTCTTGCCCATCATTACATACGACCGTTCGTGGTAGTGTGGTAACGGTGTAAAACGGAAATTTATCAGTTCGGAATTTCGAGGCTATACTTTTTTAGGTTTGTATTGTCAACCTGTAATACATAATTTAAAATTGCAATTATTTGAAAGTGTTTATTCTGTTGATGTAAGGTAATTATGAGCAATAAAAATTTACTACTGTACTAAAACAGCTGTTCTAATAACCCTTTCCTGAAATTGAATTTAAGTATTTGCGAATTGAAATTTTGCTTGAGTAAATTTTACTTACTTAAACGGAAGGTATGTACTACTTTTACTAAAAGAGTCATAACTCAAGTGCTCAACAAAAGCTATAGTTTCAGGATCATAAATAAATCTGTATCCGTACGGCACAGCCCAGTTCAATACCTGCGCATAAAATAGAATGGCGAAGTATTGCGCTGACTCCACTCTGTCGTCGAGATCATTTACAGATAACTGTACGACTCCATTCTAAATTTGTGCTCATGAAAACGAGCGGTTTTGCAGCCAAGCGCATCGATGGTGTGATAGCTAAGCATAAATAAATAATTAAGGAAGAAGTCAGGGGGAAAGGAGGGGGCTTTCGGATAGTTCAGGAGATTGTATCTCCGCAACCGCGCTTTGTGTCAAACGTCAGATGGTTATCGTAAGATGTTTACAGATGTACCGGAGGGGTAACGGCCCGAACCTCACGCGGACGCAATCGACCGAGCCGTACTAATACGGTTGATATCCAACGGGTTAATTATATCATTTGTCTACCGATGTCTTTAATAAACACGTAACTAATATTGATATTTTTTATTTCGAACTTATACGAATTTCTAGTCAAAAATCGATTTGTGTCTCCGAAATTAATTGAATTAAGTTTATGACCTTTCTACTTATTATGGCTTAGCTCAAACAAGGCAAGGATTATGTCACATTTTGATAGATTTGGCGGTTCGTATCTTATAGTACGAATATAACTCTCATCTAGACACGCGGCAGCGTTCAAGTTCAAGCAAAGGTTCTAGTCAAATCTAACCTACTTTAAGATCTCACATTTTTAAATAACAGCAATTGTTATAGGTTGGATACCAAAGCAAAGAAATAGAGTTTAATACTTGTTCATAATGTTATTTTGTTCCTATAAATACATATTTCGATTTTGCATAGAACTTGGCACTCATTATATCTCCATTCTTTTTGCGGCGAAGCCCACAGTCAAGCATAATTTTTGTATTGAACTTGGCTCTCCTTTTTACATTTATGTTTTTGGTGGGATATTAATAACGAAAATACGTTATAATGTAACGTAAAGTACATAATATCCCAGCATAATGTAACGTCAAATATCTTGACGCAAAAACTTACGTAAAATAATATACTGTGTACTAATCTCTATGCCCGTGTGTACACCAAAACAATTAATGAGCATTATGCCGGTGATTGCTCAAATGATTAAAAACGGGACATGATAATCGCAGCAGATATTTTAGATGCTTATAATCTCAGTGTATATCTGTCCGACGAATCCAGATTACTTCTAACAGTGGGAGATCAAGTCAGATGACGCTGATAGCGTGGCCGAGTGCCAGATATGAGGTGATCTTTGCTTCTGATGTTCGGAACTACGATTAAATAAATAGGTATATGATGTGCACATTGAAGTATTATTATTAGCATATGGAATCGGCACCGCGAACACAATGTATGTCCCAATGAATTGGCGCCGATCAGCTTAAATTTTCAATGGATTCGTTCGATTTAGAAAGGAGAACGGGGGCTCAATTTTGAATATGGAACCTCCCGGCGGGACACACATTTTGACCATTTTGTTCGAGATGTCTGTTCTATGACATTATACTTCAATGGATGTGCTTTTTAACCTGCCGTTCTCTACGAATTTTTACGAACATCGAAAAATTATGTTATAGGTATAAAACAAATATCTTAAGCCACAATTTACCAAGTTCGCAGTAACATAATTCTTCCAAATTAGTTACAAAACGAATAATTCGTAAAATTTTTTGGCTACAAAAATTCTAATTACTTATAAAGGAATTGTAAATTCCTTTCAAAATGGAAGCTGAAATCAATACCTCAAATAATCTATTCATACGGTAACTATCGACAATGAATACTGTGCAAATCTTTACCAACTTATAAGCTATAATTGTTTTGTACAAGGACACTGGGTGTTTAAGTACTCTGTGGACACTGGCTTATCGCGCCAACCATCGCTGACGTGCAGCTGCCATTTTCGTTCCTTTTTTGAATTCCCCAAAGAACAGAATATATGTATATTTAAATGTTGGCACGCATGCTTCGATTCTAATTTCAAACATTGCTTTTTATTTATAATCAACCTTGTACAATTATGTAACGGCCATCCTTATATTTTTACAACTAAGTTTTAAGATAGAAACGGAGATCTAGATAAAACCTTAACTACATGTAACATAAGCTTATTCTCTTTATTTTTTAATTATACAAAACGTAATAGTTTGTGAATCACACCGTACATTTTCCCAAATTTATTACAAAGACAATAAATCAGCTGAGAATCGCCCACTAAACAGAATGGGAACCTCATGAATAAAAACATGCTATTTAGCGCTACACTCGCCATGTCTTCAGGTTTATCGAAACGTTTTTAATTCAAATGTTGACGAACAAATTGATACCTTGTGTGAAGGTCGGTAAGCATTAAAACTGATTAAAACTCCATCAGACTTATAGCCGTTTGATATTGTAAGGCAGTTCTACGCAAACGCATTTCCGGCCGAACGTTGCCGGGAAAAAGCCATTTAAAACAAAAAAGAAAAAAATGGTAACGCGCAGCACGCCGCACTCGGACACTTCCGGTGGGCGCCATTTTTTCTGTATTGCCAACAGATAAAATCTTTCCGGCCTACTGCGCAAACGCCCACGTATTCGTTTTTTATTTCAACGATCACTTTTTGGCAGAATTAACTGACTGTTTCTATTGACATCATTCACTTACTTCATTACAAAAAGAATATAAAAAAAAACCCTTTTGTTTACATTTTGATTTATTTTGTTTATCTGTACTTCATGCTGTAGGTACTTGTCTGTATTTTACACATTATTTTATGATTTTGGTAAGTTAGCAACATTTGGAAAGTCAGATACATTTGGAATTTACAAAATCCATGATAAGCAGGTAGCTACTACGGATCCTTTAACTTGAAATTAAACAATACGTCGTATATCGTAATAATTAGCGATGCGGACTGCGTTTTGCATAGCCACAAAATTCAACGGTCGAACTTATGTTAATGGGATCGTTGTTCGATGTGAATATTCAAATTGATGTCATTATAACATTCGGCCAAATGTACCGGTCGTTTGGCTGCCAGCCAGTTGCATGTAATGTAATGTAATGAGTTACTTAATGAGTTCTTTTTCTTTTTTTATATCAAAGCGCACTTTGCTATTTATTATTGAAATGATTTTTTAGTTCTGATTCTGATCTCATTTATCAGTTTTTATAGTCTACTTGGATAACGAAAGACCGCTACACCGCTAAGAGCCAGTACTCCTAGGTGCAGGTACAAAGTCTTCATAATAAAACAGTATTTCATGGTTAATTTTCATAAGTTCACATAACCCCAACTATACTGTCAACGGCGAATATAATCATAATGAGAAATCTATAAAAGCTTGAGGGCTGATAAAGACGATCTTGTAAAATGTTATGGTTTCACGCTTTTCTAGTTTTATTTCACATTTTGATTTTAACGTCTTAAGTTTTTAAAAACAATTTATGATTAATTTCGCTCTCATGTATTGTTGGAAATCTCTCCTAGTTAACTAAATTTTCAACACCAGGTGAAAACATGTGGAAGGTCGGAATACTGGTTCACACATTTCTATCAAATTCAAGACCTATTGAAAATGGTTTTCAATTTTAAGTTCTACACTAGTTCTACGTATTTTTTAACTGATTATACATATTAAACTAGATATAGTTCATTGCGATTAATAACAAGAATAAAAATCGAATACACTGCGTTTGTAACAAAAAACTAACGCAAAAGAAAAACATGAGAAAAAACAGTGACTGTCAGATTCCCTCGGATGTTGGCTGAACAAAACAGCACTTTAGACAAAATAAAAAAGAAGACTAGGAGAGCGTTCTCAATTCAAAAATTGAATTGATCGCCCCATTGTATTCGAAATGTATCATTTGAGCTGTTATTATGGGTGCTCTCTCTCTAGCTCAATGCAGGCCGGTAATCCAATACTTTTGTATGGAAGGCACTTAACGTTACGATCTAGTTACGAAACGTCGGATGTATTAGAACTTAATTTGTTTAGTGTTTCAGAACGAGTATATAAGGATGCGTTTGTGGGTCGAGCGTGGAGCTTTAAATCGGTAAGCGGTATTCTGTTTAATCTAATTTTTATACGCTACTAATAATTTCGGTCGATGATCTGAATTGTTTGTAGCATTTTTTTCCTATTTAATCACTATTGTTATGACGTAGTACAGCATATTTAAAATAAATGTCTTGAATGACTTTCCCAAAGTTTTCATCCAGTCTGTGAAAGTTTTTGACCTATACTAATTCCTTAAATACTAATTTAAAATGCAGCAGATATTAGTAACAAACAATTTAAATTTGTTTAACATTAAAATTATATCTGGCGAATTCAAACATTTTCAAAATATCAATATAGATAGTATTTATATTCCATCAACAATGAATTTTTAACAGTTGAAAAGCTTAAAACTACATTAAAAATAAATGAAAAAAGGCAACCGCAAAAAGTTAATACAAACTGAATCATTGGCAACCTAAAGGCTGGTCCAAAAAAATTGAATACAAACCACAAAAAGCTAATCGCATATAACACGGAGGAAGTACCGAATAAACGAGCGTGATAAATTAAATAAACAAATTTTATAAAAAGTTACTCCAGTATACGGCAACCTTTATTAAGGTGCGGTCATATACCAGCCAATTAATCTTTTCATAGTTTAAAAAAAATAGAAAAATAGAAAATATTTTATTTCCAGTAAACAAGTGTTTATAAAAATAATAATGACAATTTCTAAGTGCGGTTAGTTTGCAATATGAAAAATACCAAGCATTACATATCAGAAATGACGTGTTAATTTTTATAATACAAGCATATTTTTAAATACACCGGCCTTATGAGATAATTAACTCAGTAAGTAACGGCCGTTAGAGGTAAGTAACTAAAGTAACACTTGAATTTACAGAGGGCATATTTTTCAAACTTTTCAAGTTTTCACTCATAATTATTATTGATATACAAAAAGTAGTTTACGATGGGTAAGTAATTGATTGGTGCTAAACATTGTTAAATACATATGTAATATATTTATTTACCTTTATCTAATATTGAAGATTTTGTAGAGTCGAATTGAGTAAAATTATATACTTAATCACATTGATTGGTGATGTGATTTTATTAATATTATGAATCAAGCAACTAATAAATTAATGCTCAGTTTTTTTTTTCATATTTCTGGATACACCTATGATTTGATTGTTAACCGTTAGACGCATCTATTTTTGTGTATTATTTTACTCGTAGTACCTACAACCTCAGCTAACATAATAGGTACACACACATTGATTTTATAATCAATCTTAGGCAGTATACAATATAAAAACGGTTTCTGGCTCGAATGTCGGACATGTCAAGCTCTAAAGTGTTGCTCCTTTTCGACGTGTCGCCATGTCAATTCACTGTGTTAAGTCGCGTTGTTTTCATATATTTTGGGTGAAATAATAAAGCAAAAAAATCCATGAAACGTCACGTACCAAGACAGCTTTTTTGCCATGTAGCAAGAAGACATTACGAATCCGGTAGCCAGTTTCAGTATAGACGCACCCTTATGCTATATTGCGGTTAGGGCAGGTACAGACGGGACTCGAACCCACGCACCTACCGTAATCCTATTAACGCTCTATTGTTGATGACCAAATAAATAATTTATTTTCGATTGCATTCAATTGATACTATTAAAATCCCAAAGCGACTGTTCGATGTAAATTGCCCTATCATGGGCAACGATTTTGACTATATTTATTCGATACAAAACTGGATCAGATAATAGCAATAAATTAATTTGAATCATACATTAATAGTGAGTGTAATGTCATTGTCAGCATAAATGTAACATAATAATTATGATGATTATCAAGAGTCATGATCACGATTGTAACAATACTAGTACCTCCATTATTAAAAAAAGTATTAGATATATTCATTACGTCAGTATTTATTTTAGTTGCTACAATTTGTCCCAGTATCACACTCATTTATGTATGTTTTTTTTTATAAACGTTTATATTATATTAGTGAACAAATAAAAAACACTACTTTAGTAACACAAAAAGCGTAATATGACCAAAGTAATAAAATGCCTAAAATATCCACTTGTGAAGTGGTAAAATTTGTAAGTCATAATTTATTCTCAAGCCCAAACATTCCCATATCAATCACGTCGATAAAACAAAGTATCCAATAAAATGGTTTTAATAAAAACAATATACAAAAGAGCGGAGCGGACCAAAAGAACAAGATCGTTGTCGGAATGAAACAGTATGGTTCGTATGAGGCCAATTTGAGTATTATGTCGGTTACAATAGTATAGGGTCTTTAAGAGGCGTGTTTTGAGTAAACACTTCACTGCGTCGAGTAGTGCACTTTATATTATTTGATGCTTGTGTAATAATACCCATGAAAAAGTTTGTTGTTTTGTTTTGGATCTAGAGAGATTTTTATTTCTCTTATTAATTTTTATATCAATATTTTTTTTATTTTAGTCGCAGGAATTTATTCGTTTTTTATTTCTTTATTTTAACCATGTCTTATATCATAATAAATATACGCTTCAAAATAATGCAATTTCACGGGTTATTTTCTATTATAATTAATGAGTATTTATTTTAATAATCCATTGCTGAATATTTGTAATGTATGGATCAGAATGTTGGGCTACAAATAAGACAGATGAGAGACGATTGCATGTCACAGAGATGAGAATGTTGAGGTGGATGTGTGGAGTGACGAGAATGGATAAAGCAAGGAATGTGAGTATATTAGAGGAAGTTTGAAAGTGGCAAAAATGACAGAAAAGTTGAAAGGGAACCGAATGTCGTAGTATGGGCATGTGATGAGGTGAGAGAAAACGCATGTGGTGAGAAGAGTGATAGATATTAATGTGATGGATAGACGAAGGGGACAAGGAAGACCAAAGAAAAGATGGATGGATCATGTTACAGATGATATGAAAGATAAGAGAGTTAGTGTAAAGATGACGGCTGATAGGGAAGTGTGGAAAAGGAAAACAAATTGCGCCGACCCCAAATAAAATTGGTAAATGGGCAGGATGATGATGATGATGATGATGATGAAATTACCAGTTTATTAAATCTCAATGTCTAACATCTGTGATTTGAAGCTTGAAATAAGTAAAACATAATAGGTAATGGAATCAATGATTTAAATAAATTTGTCATAAATAAACAATATGAAACAAAAATAGATCGAGTATCAAGATTCAAGTTCCTGTATAGATGTGTGAGTTGGGTGACGTATCATCGCTCGTGCTCTATTGTGTATGTGTGTGTGTGTGTGTGTATTGCGTTTTTTGAACGAAATCGATCTATGTATCCGGACCCGACCATTGTATGGTATTTATTTACACATTGTTGCGAAAATTCAGTTTCGGAGACGGGATACATTCTAATAATAGTCATTGTATGCTTAGCCGAGATTTAAGAATTTAACATTGATTGTGGTAACGACAATACAGTAAAGTTTGTGGTAAGTAAATCTATAAAGAAAAGGTTAGTAAATCTGTTGCGAATAAGAATAACCTATTTTATATCACTTTAGGATCACGAAAATACCCAAGGCTTTAAAATAAGCTTTGATACAGAAATGGCGCAGTAAATTCGCTCTAATTGAGTAAATTTTTCTTCACATCTTACGTGTAGTAGGTAAGTACTGAAGTTCTAATATTTCTGGTGGCAAAAAGAAACTTTTATGTAATTCATACGGATTTCACTTGATACGTTATTTGAAGGTAGGATGAAGGCAGTAGCCGTGCATAAATTAATATGTATAAAGAGGCGGATACGGGTGACATTGTTACTTATTGTGCTCCCGTCGACGCGGTATTGTGCCTCCAGATTGTGAAGTATCACTGTAGCACTCCCATTCGTTTCTTTGTAGCTCCTTCCGAATAATTAGACAAAACATTGTCGCTATACTTTGAAAATAAGGCCCTGCTGTACCCACAGCGAAAGACAGACCGCAGCGAACACATCTTTTTCTAATTTTCCGTTAGTAAAATAATTATTTTAAATATTTTTTGTAAGCAAATTGTTTTTGTTTGTTTTAAACTAGAGCTGTTGTTTTCTTTCATAGGTTTATTGGTGACAAAAATATTTTTCCGACTACGAGAAAATATTTAACAGTTAGTACACTACACGTTATCTTTTCTATTAATATTATTCTGCATAAATACTTAATATGTCATGTTTCAGAAACCATATAAATACAAAATAGATAATACGAACGTAAAAAGTAAATTTATATGTATAGCACATTTAATTTTGTCTGCGTTGTTGCTTACAAAATTTAATTTCGTTGAGTAGGCCTGTTATGTAATTTTGAGTATTTTATCTAATATTTTACTAGTTCTCTATTCGCCTGTCGCTTGATGTATTACTATGGACCAATATCTCCAATATTACCAGTATACATTTCAGCAAAAAAATCTCAAGTGGCCAAGCCGAAGGGTCGCTTTGACTGCTAATTTCTGTCATTGTAGCGGCCCCGCTTTGTGACGTTTGTTCTTTTCTGAACGTATCGTTCTCTCAATTGCACAAGGGTTTTTGTTGTTCCCGCCACGGGGTTGTGAGAGTCGTGAGAATGATTACTGTATTTACTGTTTAAGGATGCAGTTGCTAGTCTTAAGTGGTCTTAGTATTCGCTAATATTTGTGTAATCTGAAGAAATGATGTAAAACAGACGGGTCAATAGATGGTCGAAATCGTCGTCATTGACACGAGTAGCAAGAAGAGTCGCCAATCAAATACATCGGAGAAATCATTTTACACTTATTTTCAAGAACCCTCATATCGCAGTGCTCCGTAAGTTCCTTAGAAGGAAGTTCGTTCCTCAGTATGCATGTACACATACGTGGCAAAGATTGTTGTGAAAACTTAAATCTACAAAAGGTTTGGTAAACCATTTTATTATTTACATTTAACCAATATATTGTTACAGGTGCAGAAAGCGAACTAAAAGGATTTCAACTTAGGAGTATTAAACCAGACAGTTTTACAAACAGTTAACCACCTAACTATAACACTCCCTAAAAAAGCCACGTTGGTAAAAACCCTATAAAACATCATATTATGTAAATAAAAGTATAAGGTGATTCATCAAATTCTAATATCGGAATTGTATTTTAAAACTTATGACACATTAACCGTGTCTCCAGAGACGCCGTGCTTACATTAAGCATTGAATAAAAAGTCATCGACAAATCCCAGGAGAGCGCCCCTGAGGTAAGCAAGAGTTAACAGAATGAGGGTTATGGGGGATGAGTTATATTTAAGTTTCATACGTGTATGAATGGTACGTAAGTGGGTAAGTTAATCTTAAGCGGTAGTAAATAAGTAAAAAATATCATCGACTATATCGCCAGTTGCTATCAACAGAAAAGGAAGTTGGAGTTAAGCCGTTACTTAAAAAAATTATACCTACACTATGTAAATTTAATTGCCAAAAATTATAAAGTTAGTATACACTTAGTTATTTAACTATCTTTATAAGTTTTAGTGATTTTGCGATTGTTTATTAAATCCTCTTACAAAAATTTTCACAAAATATAAAGGAGTTGTTTTTAAAGTCCGCAAATTATTATCTTTGCTAATTTAATGTAAATCACTTGCCCATGTTCATCTTTGTCTGATAAACTTTCAGTAAAATATTTAACTCGCTTTTTAATGCAGTTAATTATATATAGCTTTTGATTTAAAACACAGGCCCATTAAATAATAATGAATTAACATGAAAACTCCCGATAAAATCTTTAAGCCTCAATACAAAGTTACCGTTAGTGTAGACAAGTTATTAAAACTTAATTAGATGAACTAAGCCTTCATAATGAGCGATGATCTATAGATCGTGATTATTGCGAAACTACGGTGGCAGAAGAGCGGTACAACTTTGACAGTTGACAGCTCATCTTGACAGGCACAATGATGCATTAGTCAAAGAGATGCTGTCTACATTATTTTAATTCGATTTCCTTGCCTAATGTCCGCTCGGCAGCGCTTCTGTTTTGGACAAATAATAGGACTAATAGGAATTATATTAGAAAAAACTAAACAAATTTGCACCAATAAACGGACTATAATAATACGAGTAAAGTGTCATGTGCGTGAATGAAAACTCATGTTCAGTGGCCGCCTTAAACTAAAATTCAAGTCATTGCTATTCAATCAAAAAGTACAAGATAAGCTGAAAAGTGTAATACTCTTCTTTTCAAAAAGACGCTATATTTTTTGGATTTGGATTTCTCAAATCGGCAATTTTATGTTTGTATTTAATCAACTTGTAGATTCAGTTGAAGTCAAAAGGACAGAAATGTGATGCTACCATCACCTTCGTCAGCTTGTTTCCAACCGTTACCACAATTTCTTTTACTGAACTATCCACCTGATGATAAGTGGCTATGTCATGCTATGGTTCCTAAATCAAACAGTACTCACATTATGTAGCTTGTAGTAGAGACCACACGCGTTGCAGACGGGTTCTCCGTTCTGGTTGCGCCGCCATAGCGTGGTAGTGGTCGTCTTGCAGTTCGCGCAGGAGGTGCCAGCTCGACGCGCCGCGCTTTGTAGCGACTGGAATGAAAAATACAACTGTTATGTCATGTTATATTGATACCGGTATGAAAATACCGGTAGTTTGAATTTACCGGTATTTTAATTAAGTTTTGTCGCAGACAATATAGTTCATTATAGCTGTTCATTCATTATTGTATATTTTTTAAATATAGGTAAATATTATATACCTAGAAAGTAAGGTGGAAATTTCACAATATATTTCTGGAAATGTAAGAACTGTTGCATCAATACTAAGGGATTCACCATTTTTAATCACAAATGACTTATGTTATTGACACACAAAATATTAGTAGCCGCTCCCAAAAATTGATATTAAACGCAAACTCGCAAAATGAATCGACTTTAAAAAGCGAACACGGACATCGGTTCGAAAAGCGGGTAGATATCGGCCTCTTACGCACCTGCCCATTACTACACGTCAATCAAATAAAAAA
Organism: Thymelicus acteon; assembly: GCA_951805285.1. Taxonomy (NCBI): domain Eukaryota; kingdom Metazoa; phylum Arthropoda; class Insecta; order Lepidoptera; family Hesperiidae; genus Thymelicus; species Thymelicus acteon. Next base: position 6,365,726 of record OX638218.1, read on the forward strand.
TACCTACGGCGCGCGGTGGCCGTTTTATACAGTCCACAAAAGTGCCTCACTCAATTAAAAATGCATTCGTCCTAACCCGAAAACAAAACAAAAAAATAACCGACCTGCGCAATCCCACTCATAATAAATCCATTAATTTGTCATGTCATTTATTGAACAAAAAGCATTCAGGTCGTAAAGTATTACAGGCGAACTATCCGAAACGGAGCGGGTATTTCTCGGTAACTAGAATCAAATACATACTACCAAAGATTATCGTGACCGTACCGCCGTATTGTCCGATTTAATACTGTAAGTGACTGTCGGACTCGGTACAGCCGTGTACAAAACTAATTTTTCTTTTTTTTTTCCAGCCCTATTCTAATGCCCTACATTGCTACGAATTTTATTAAAACAATTGTTGCATTTGATCTATTGAGCAGGTTTTTAAGATCAAACCTTTATTATATTGTTTTTGTCTTTTGTATCAAATTTTTTCATCAAACAAGTTTCGTTGCAAATTTTTTAGTTTTTTTTTTATATTTTTTGATATCAAATCTTCATAATTTATTTAAGTTATTTATGTACGGCAGATCACTCCTTTCTATTGAAACATTCATTATGAGTCTGCAAAATTAAACGCAAGCCGTAGAGATGATAGAAATGCTATTAAAAAGCATATACCGATAACAAAATCTTTTACAATTAGTTTATCGCATCTGTACACGGCAGTACAGCTGCATATTGGAATACCTAAATATTAAATGGTTCGCGTCAATATTCGCCGCGTCATGGCAGCTCCTTTGTGCCGGAATAAGATTAGAGCTCGCCATATTAGCCGAGCCAACAACCGACACTTTTTCTTCCCACTGCCACGAGGATGACTCGAGTCGAGTAATCGAGTTCCATTTGTGTCACGCTACTAAGGAATTATAAGAACCTTCATCGACACCGATCCGTATATCAGCTAGCTTTGCACGTCGTCATATAAGCCGAATGAAAAAATTGACCCCGGATTTTATGACTCAATTACGCGAAACCGATTTTATAATCTGCTGATAAGATTTTCTCATCAAGCTATAACGGTGGCGCTGCATCACGGCTCCCGGGGGAGCCGCTAAATCGGAGGGTACCGACTAAGCCGATTACGAAAGTCAACCGGCAGTGAGGGCGCCTTTATTTCCATGGAAAAACGGCTGTTTACTCGTAATTTTATGACCGAATTACTTTCGCTCCTCAAACACTGAAATGGCTGGAAAAAGTCGTATATTTTACGAGCGGAATTATACTTTATTTCGCTCATTCGTCATCGAAGTCACGGTTTGGTGAAAGCTCTGTTGATTCAAAAGTCTGAGAAAGTATATTCAAGCGTAAAGAAAGGATAAAATAATAAGTCTGTGCGGTTGTTGACTCTACTTATAAGCAGTCTTATTAAAAAAATTGCAAACCAATTCTTCTTAACAAAATATTTTTGTAGGATGCTCGCATTAATTATAAGGCATTAGTTATAAGTTTAAAGCCTCGATCTAATGAATTACGTTATACCTTTAAACGAGCAATTCTTGTATATAAATATGTATATATATTTTCGAAATCTCTGAAACGGTCCCTACGATTTTCATGAAATTTAGTATGCAAGGGGTTTCGCGGGCGATAAATCGATCTAGCTAAGATTCATTTTTAGAAAATGTCATTTTATCCCTGTTTTCAGGCAATGAAAAACTGCTACAATATTATTTACTCTTCCTGACATCTGTTGGCGTGTAATAATACTATTATTATTGGGAGCAGCTAACTGCTTTAACGACACAGAACTACTTCAATAGATGGCATTGTTAAGCAATATTAAAATACCGAGCAAAGCTCGATTATCCAGATAGGTATTTCATTATAATGTAAAACTGACAAATTAAGTATAATCTATTTGATATTACAAAACGAAGGTTGCTAGGGCAAACATAACAAAAAGATCTTAAAATTATTTGATGGCCGACGTACTATTGTACTAAATCCAGTGTTACCACAGAATAAATAATAGACTTATACGTTATACTGTATTCATACAATGCATAATTTTCTGTTTAGGTACAAGCAATAAAATTAATTTAAACCAATCTATTTATTTCAGTCAGTACTACATGACGTACGTACTCAGATCACTTGCATTTCATTCAGTTTATAGACACTCTCTATTTTATTTGTCGTCGCTGTGACCCTATTTAATAAAGTTATCTAGTCGTCTAAAGAGTTTTATTATTCGTCCAACCCATTTCACTGTCACCGCCGTTCACTGATCGATATCGGGATGCCAAAAACAAGTATCGGACGTAAAACACGCCGACAAAGATAAAAAAGCTGAATAGGTACAAATGGGTAAAATCAGTACATATTGTAATGGTGGTACTCTAATTTTCAGTGTAGTGTAAACTCAAAAGCGCTGTGACAACATCAGATGTCTTTTGTGCTGTGATTGTGACAGGGACAAAGGACCTTTGTTGTGATTTTGGTCCGAATTTAGCGATTATAATAGACGTAATATTGTCCGTACAAGTGGGCAGTTTACGTGGGCACAAGGAATTCTATCTTTAATTATTTCTCTTCAGTAGTCATTATTTTTTATAAACGTGTGTCGGTGTCTTTTTGCTATACATGACGCAACGTGAGTAATTTAAATAAGATTGAGACATAGAATCTACCATTTAAATTAATTATTATTCAATTAATAACCCGAACATTTTGATTACGAGATAAAAGGGCTGGAAATAAAAGTTATAGACTCGAATACCCAAGTAAGTAATTGAGCCAATGAAAAGCTCGTTAATTTATAAACACAAAACACATCAAACGGATTAATCTCGCTTCAATTCGCTCAAAGTTGGTTAATTCAATAAGCCACCCACATTAAAAACATATTTCCATAAACCCTGCGCTCCCCACCTCCTCGCGATCCAATCAGCCTTATCTCCCCGACCCTACAGCAAACACCTCCTAATCAAATCAAATCACAGCCTCCGTCTTCCCTAATCTATCCACCTATCTACACTCAAACATAAAATTATATTACAAAAAGGGATGGTTACCTACAGCCCCTCATATATTTGCAAACACAAGCGAAATTTAACCCATCGGAAGTGTCCTCTATACTATATAGTGTATAGCTTCGAAGCCGGAAAATACAAACCTATTCCCTCACACACATACAACATCGTGCAGGCACGTCACACACACAGCGCCGCGTATCAGCATATCTACGCCATCTAGATCCCACTATGAGAACCCCCAAGAGGGAGGCAATCCATTTACCCGAGGTCCATGCGCGCTGAAATATCCGTCTTAGTTGCACTAGCCTAGAGATCACAATCGGGTAGCAAGAGGGCTGTTTTTAAAGGTTTACACGGCCCCTAGCAGTGAAAGCGCGGAATCGATGTAGCCTTTACCCCTCACCCCGCACCAGTTTTTCCGGCGTTCCGTCCTTATCTGACCGAAGCGATTAGATAAAGAGAGATAGAGCGTGAAAATAAAGATTTTCATCGTGTTCACTCACACCATGCTAGTTTCAGCTGTACGGCAATACAGCGGTCGCGCGGTGAGTAAATGTATAGATAGACGCGGCGTAGGTATAGACGGAGGGCTCTTGAAATAAAGCAGGGGTCGACAGAACTTTGACGCGATGTCTCTACAATACAGTCAACTCGGCACAAACTTGATGAAAGTGGAATTAATGTAACTATGTTTCTTGTGAGCGGTGAAAATAAGTTTTTGGAATGGTGTTGGAAACGTCACGAGCGGTGGTACGTTATAAGTTCGATCGCGTTTATCAGATGGCGCTACGGTGCCGGGACGAGTGCTATTGTCGATGTGATCGTAAAATAAAGGGGTCGTAATTTTAAAATTTTCACACGAAGATGCAACTCGTCCGCCCCACGCCCTGTGGGGGAAGCCATTTTGGAAAATACGCTTGACAATTTATTTGAACTTGGGACGAAGCTTTTTAAAGTCGCATGATATTGATTCAAAAGCCTTACGTATTTTCCAACGTTGATGTTTAAAGCCAGTTTGGTATTTTGTAATGGATCCATTGTAAGCCAATACATAACATTGCACGTGGTGATCTCATCCATCGTCCACCTATCAATTAAACTAAGATGGATAAAAGCTTTAAAAAAGTATTTGAGATCATCAAAAATCTACGATTTTTCACATGACAGTTAGAATATAGTTAACCTGTCTAATATTAAACTACAATTGACAGCAACGCACGATGAAAGTTAAAGTTCCGAAGCAAGCTGTACTGATAACAAAGGTTGTTGGTTGCTCAATAGCATCCAGTGGAGATATCAATCGGATTGACACATCAAGAGGCAGATAGCATCGTCGTACATAGGTAATACGAGGCAGCCGTCACGCCCAGATGCTGCCAAAATCTTAGAGGCAGTCAGTATCGACTAAGGAGCCGATATTATTTTTTGTTTTTCTATGAATGGATAAGGCACAAAACAATTTTATTTCGATGACTCTGAGTCATCAGTAAAGAGAACATATATTTGTTTTTTGTACGATCGATATTATCACAGGTTTTTTAAAAATAAAAGTACATTGAAGATAAAATTTATTATATCTTTTATCTGGTATACAATGTTCAATACCTATTAAGTGAATTTCACACATGCAAATCGTTATACATATAAGTTTATTTACCCTTTTATTACGTAATTTTTCTGCTGGATGATCAACTTCCTTTAAGAAGCTCTAAGTTTGAATCAATTAAAATTGGAATTGGAATGGTATTGAATTGGAAGTATTTGGATGTATTTTGGACTTACGTATTGTTTAATAAACATATTATTTTGATACAAATTCACATTTGACCAGCGTGGCCACAGTATGAATATAGTCTTAACTCATGTCAATGTGTCCTAAAGGACATTAACAGCTTAGTTTATTCTTATAGACAAATTTACAACATTCCCATAGAAACTCCAGCTCTCCAAGTAAAAAACATTATACCCACATGGGAATGCGCCATAATTAGTTCGGTTAGACATTGATGGATGGCGCCACTGCACAATAATGTAAATAAAATCGCACTGCAAAGATACTGCGTGGAATTTCCAAGCTTACCTGTGATTGTTTTTGTATGGTGATAGATATTTCCAAAGATTGTGACAAGAATGTTAAAAAATAAACCCATTCATAACTATAGCTATTAACAAACTGGTAGCTGTCTCATTTAATACTTGTGTGAAGATCTCTCGGTTTTTATATAGTACACACACGTTTTCACATATTTATTTATTTATTTAATGCCTTATTATACACAGGTATTAAAATATGATAATATGAGAGTTATATTATGACAATATGAGAGTTATTATAAATTGTATTCAGAATCACTAATAAAAACGTCAATGATAAAAAAACGGAAAACCCAACCCTATGGATACGAGTAAAGAGAGCTAAGCTAAATATCATATACCTACCTATGTAAATATTATATTATAAGGACTATCAATCAGAAAAGACAAAAGCTACAGTGTTTTTTTATCGGTCTGGGTGTGTGTGTTCTTGTCTTTGTGTGTTGTCCATGGCACCCGCGACACAGGGAATCCTAGCGTGGGGCTATGAGTGTGTAGTATTATTTATTTATCAACCAAGCTATACATATATGATTTATTTTAGACACATGTAAAACAGAAACTTGCCGGCTTCCTTGTCGAAATGCGTGAAATATAATTATAAGCTTTCGCTTCCGAATTGATCTTCTGCGCCAAAGCACAGAAGACAATAGTACCTACATAACAGGCCCAAGCATTACTTACTATACTCGACGTGTTAAATATTAAAAGCTAAACTATCCAAGATTTACATATAACGCTACGTAAGAAAGGGCCTGTATGTATCAACCTTTTTTTGAAGTCCCTATACCTACTTGCTTTATTTAATCTACATCAGTCTATCAGCTAGTTACGTACCTACTGACAACATTGTAATAAATTGTAACATATTTTTGTAGGAAACAGCAGGTGCGGTTGATTTACCCCTTTACATCGACTGTAATATCCACAATAAAAAATAATACTTAATATGATAGCAGCTTTCGGTAAGATTACACAGCCAGGTTAGAATTATGTTCCGGAGGCGACTAAACGTTGGTAATTCTGCGTCGAATCGCTTCTTATAACGTGTGAATTTGCATTGAATGGAAAAGGACAGTGAGGGCGTTTTCAAATTGGATACAAGGCGAGGTTCGTACACTGTGTTGGTAGTCGCGGTATGAGGAATGCGTGGAACCTTGTTGTCTTTGTGGGGTCCGAATCATTGCCACTCTCAAATATATTTTATAACTGGCTTTATTTAAAGCTTTCTGGATGGACCAATACAGTTTCTTGTGCCATTCGTGATCTACCTGATTATATGAGGTATTGATCATTCTATATTATATTATCTTTAGGTCTTCATCAAAGAGCATTAAGTACCTATAGCAATCGTTTGTACAGAATTGTATTTGTACAATAAAAGCACGTTTAAACATTTTAAATTTCTACCAAAATACGCATCTGTGAACATGGGCTTTACAACACAAATAATACAACAGTAATATGACTTCTTTATATTGTAGCTGGAATGAAAATCTTGTCACGACGTGTGTTTGGAAGCCTTCCGATCTCTGATAGGTACGAGTTGAAAGTTCAGGGAATGTCCTCGTGCAGGCTGTGACACCAATATCCTCAAGCGTGTCTGATATTTCTGAGGTATTTCCATTTTAAGCTGCGGTTCAAATGTTTTAGCGCGTCATGCATACCTTACCATTTTAGAATATTCATTCAATCAACGTGATACGAATTGTGATAAAGTCGCATTGACTAAAACACAGAACACTGTAGAATAGACTATATAATATATATCTCTCTCTTTGTCTGTACGCACGTCTAACCATGTGCGTGCTAATCTATTTAGACGATAAACATGACGTCCGATCAATCATTTAATTCAAGTTTTAAGGTTAAAACTGCGAGAATGAATAGCAAAAGCTTTTTTGCAGTCGGAACGTGTGGATAATGATACAATTATATGACAGGGCGATTGGACGAGGCAATTAATCAAACAAAACAGGTGCACAAAAACAGTGCAAGTTGAGTGGAATGAATGAATGCCGCGGGTCCCGAAGGAAAGCTGCGTACGGGGAAGTCGTAAATACGAGCTAGCAGCTGCCTTCACACATTTTATATGTCTTTCTAGCCTGCTGATTTCACATTTGTATCGGAATTGCTATTTTATTAAATGCTGAATAGTAACAACTACCTGTTGCTCTGTTTTTACACCAAAGGGATAAATAAATATGCAAACGAGACATGTGACCGAAATCAATCGAGTACTTTTTGCTGTCTTGATAATATCTTTATGTCTACGGCTGGAAATACTACATTCTTGATAAGTGAATTTACAATACCGTTACTATTGAATGTGGGGTAATACTTTTTGCAATTACTCACACGATGCGATAGGTTTATGCGTTGATTGACATTCGACCGGAATGGCTAAAAGAAATAGCCTACGTGTATTATGTTACAGTAAATGTCTGAAGTGTGGTATATATTATGATTCATCTATGTATCTTGGTATATTATGTAGATTTTACACGTAACCCGGTAGTAATGTTTGACAATTTTTACCGGTTTATTTGATACACGAGTAACCGCCCTCGCTTTGCTTCGGTTTTTTCTTATTATTTACACCTTGGGTTACATTAATATTGGAGTTTTATTAAGGATCCCTAATTTTTTGAAAATATAATATAGCCTATGTTACTTCGTAGCTTCTCAACAGTGAAAGAATTTTTGAAATCGATATAGATTACATACCAACATAAATATATTATTTGATGAATATTATTCAAAAATAATTTGTTTACTCTACATTATTACACATTAGTATGATATAAATTTTGATAAATATCTTCTTTACTAGGAATTAAGTACAAGGACTCCAGTAAAGTATTAGATAATAATTCTAGATGATTGTACTAAAATATAAATGAAGACCGATTGCTAACTTTAACTGAAGTTGTTCGCAAGTGTGATTACTAGCGCACATGAACGTTTGCACAGCGCGGCGACGACGCGACGTTGCGTCGGGCGCCGGGCGCAGCGCAGCGAGAGGATTGCAACTTGCAAGGGGCTACAACATCGCGTCGGCGTGGCGGCGCGGCGCGACTCGGGGTCGGAGGGTCAGTTCGCACAGTTTAGCACCGCGTCATATTTATAATTACCGCAGGCGAGGGCACGCGCTAGCCACTCCGACTCTCCGCGCCCGTCGATAAATCAAAATTTTAAATCACCGATGGGCGGGACTCACCGCTCCACCAGCACCGAATAAAATGAATCGAAAATAAAACGACCCGGCTCCGGAGCGCCCTGAGAAAATTTAAAGATATTTCGCTTTACTTTTTTTAATTAATACCTTGTTAAAATTTAATATTGAGAGCGCATGCGTTATTACAATGGGTGTGCGCGAGATTTTTAACTCGCTTTCGGTAACGTATTGAAGCTCCGCAGGACCTTTAATTGGATCATTTTTTTAACGAGAAATGATAAGGCTCGATGAAGGGTGCAAAGAGATTACACGGATCTCTCGCTCGCGCAAATTAATTGCGAAAATAATACGTTACGTGAGTTAAGATAATGTTTTCTGGGAAGACGTATTTGTTACAGAGGTATGTACGGTTGGGCATCGGTGGGTTACCTAAAGCCTACATTGCGCGTGGCCTGTCACGCACTTGGCCGGTTTTTTATTGGACATTGGTTTGAATGCCAGCATATGAAAAGTAGACAAGTAGACAGGCATTCCACGCCAACGTCGCGTCAATCGAGGAGACGGCCGTTGTCTCTCTGTCATGTCAGCTCGGAACTGCTGTTCACTAGGTAGGTATCTCCCATTTACATGTATGCGTACTACACATGATTTTCCATACAAAAAAATATTGGAGGTTGATTACATTCTAAACCTTATAGATGTTCTGTTATTGGAAAACATTTATCTTTATCCTTGTTTAAAATATGTCAACAAGTTAAATTTTAACAAATTAGTTAAAATGTAGAGTTTTAAGCAAAACGTGGGAAATAATTAATTTTCCTCAAGTTGACATTGTGCTAAAAATTATTGCAGTGAGATTTGAGTGCCACTACCTCCAGCATTGCTGTGATAAACATGAAGCTACGACGAAATGATAACTTTAAAACTTAACATATAAATCATTACTTACGCCCCAACTCAGAGTCTCTAACGCTTACTTTAATCGCTCCTTAGTAAAGGATCACCATACAAATTCTGTACTAAGGAGCGATTTAAGCAACCGTTAGTGACTTTGAGTTGGGGCGTTAGTTCGTATCAGGCTCGCTTAGCATCATCGTGACTATTATCAAATTTAACAATTGTTTTCAGCATAAATGGATTCAGACACAAAACACAATTGACGATATCCTTTGCTCATTTACATGTTACGATACTACTAAGTCTTTACGTGCATTTTTAATAATTATAAACTGTAATAACGAAATAGGTAGCTTAAATCAATAATTACTTAACTATCCAAACGCACGATTACTCACAGATAATCTTAAATCTGAGGTCAAATATTCTCGTAACCTACTTGTGAAGCGGTCGGTCGGTCGGTCGGTCGGTAGTCGATGTGGATGGCCGCTCGGCGCTCGTGGTCACTCGCCTGACAGCTCTTCATAGAACTGACATAATTCTGATATTCCTCGTGACTTTTGATTACTCTATGATGAATCTAATACGTGTTTGAAGCTTCTGTTCTGTACGATTCATCGCTTACCGTTATGAAAGCTAGCAAAAGTGTTGAGATGCAACATTATGTTTATAATGAATTAAATTGTAATTGTTAAGAATTTTTATTTAAATGTATAAGAAATTTAATTTTTAATTTATATTTGTTATTAGGAATTTAATTTTAATGTATTACTCTAACACATTAGCTAAGCTGTAATGTTAGATGTAATTTTGAATAAATAAATGAATATTTTTCTTGAATGTAACGTCTAGTATGCGTCTAATTAATGTTTTTGAATTGACACGTAATTTCTACGCAAAAATGATGAAAACAATCTTTAAAATAGACTCTACGTAATATAGTATAGATTCTGTTCAGTGAGATCCCGGGTTCAGTGCTGGCCGGGCCAGATAAATATTTTTTTTTTGTTCTCGAATATTGGTTATTTTTCATGTAGGTGAAAGAATTACACATGTATGTATTATTAAATAACAATTCGCTCTTCACGATAAAATTCAAATTGAATTAATTGACGGTTACAAAAACAATTGCAAAAATTACGAATTCCAAGAATCGTTTATAATTCGAAAGGACAATGATTTTTATCTTTTAATCAAATAGTACAACTAATTCTGAGGGATCGTGTATGTGAATGAGTCGTCGTATATCGCAGACAGCTGCGACGCGCGACGCCCCGTCGGTTGGTTTGCCGTAGCCGCCGTAGGTGGATGCCATTTGCCGCAAACTAGTTAAACATTGCAACCGCAAACTAATATATTTGTTATCTAGGGGAAAGTGATTTAGGTTACTTTCTATTTAGTTTTTGATTCACTTGTATTAGTTAGTTAAAACTTTTATTATATTTTACTAATGAGTTTCCATGTCCACTTGTAAAATTTATATGAAACGTAATTAACACAAACGTACCTAATATCGAATTTAATAATGTATGTTTATAGAGATCTTAATTAGCATGTTTTAAGTAATCACTGTAATCACTGTAATCTATACAGCGCTAACTAGACGATTTAGCATTTCTGCAAAACAACCATTTTACGCTACATGAAGGTAAAAGATTTCAATTATTTTAAGCATTTAAATACTCTCGTGCAAAAACTGGCACGCTGCAGCTACGTATGATTTAGCTACGGAATTAATTGCTTCTATCCACGAGCCCTAAGCGACCGTGAAATGACATTCAATGCAATGTCTTAAGAACTTTTTTATTACACAAACTTGCACTCCTCTTCGCCGTTTTTGCTTATAGCGACTTGAATGATTCTAGATTAATGGGAAAATTATTAAAGTTCGTTTAGTCTTCCATTTTTTGTCCCTAATTAAGAATAAAGGATGGAGTGTTAGCCAATTTGCGTTGCCGTTTTTGCGATAGCATGCGTCGCTGCACTTTTAATAAAGTTTTATGTGTGTAATATATTGCATTCGTTTAATGCTCGCGGTTGTGGTCTATATTTAAAACTAGACGCATTGTTGTTTTGCGCTTGGTCTTTTAAGAAATAAATATTACATACATAATTCAGTAGAAACTTTAAACAGAGATCGCATTAACACGTCTCGGAATGAAGTAATATGACGCAAAAAACTCTAAAATAGTGACAGCCAATTCCGTCCTAGTTGCAAAAATATTTCTGTTATTAATATATGCAATTATGCGTGGTTCTTAAAATATGTGTTAAGAAGTTTCCTTTGCTATTTAACCATTTAATTATAAATAATAACGCCTTTTTAATGAGGCAGAAGAGATGGCGTAGCAATATATCATATTTAATACCTTCATGAATAAACAATTTTATTCTACAAAGTTAATAGAAAAGTATCAGCCAAACAAGTAAAGAAAGGGTTCACTCCAACTAAAAGTATCCTTTCCATTAAACGATCGAGAAAAGAATGAACGACCAATAAGACTACAAAGCTCGAAGCTCTCTGAACAAGGGTGGCCTCACTGTTAACAATACGGATTAATTATCGGCCGAAATCGACCACTCAAATATACCTGTCACCGATGTAGGACGTCGCGATCCAATTTATATGGGCCCTGAACAATGGTAAGAGCGGTATTCACAATGGTAAACGGGTGCAAAATGAGCAAAACAGGAACCCGCCGGAGGCCTCTACTGAGATATGAGCTGACTTACTAACTATTGTTTTCAAATAACGCGGTAATATTACCAATAAAATTATCTAACATCTGGAATGTGTGCTGTATATCATACCGTCTGCGAATCTATATCGGCTTAGTGTTTTCGGTCGGTATTCGAGAGTGGGAAAAAGGATACGAATATTGTACTGTTTTGTCTGAGAATATGTCTTTTGTTTCATTTCTAACCATGGCAACTTAGATTTTATTGTGAAATAAGATGCTTATTTATCATTATTATTTATCTAAAAGATTTAAAGTATCACAATTAGTGTTAACGTTCTTAAGGCCCAAAGACATTTCTAGTAGTAGGCTTATGTAAATGGAAGGGTTGAACACAGGCGCACGCGCGGAGTTGACGCGAGGACCACCGGTCTCGGTGTCAGCCCTGATACATGGCCGTGGGTATTTAGGGTTGCCTCGTAATACATTATTAATATTTTAATTGTGTAAATTTTATGTGTTGTTGATTAAGATAATATGACTGTTAATAAACGCTGAATTATTAACTAGTTAGTACTTATTCAATTTAATGTATGGCTTAATTGAAATTCCTTGTCCTTATACGGATTTAAACAAGACTAATGGTTAACAATGTCGACGCAAAAATGGTTTTGACTGAGGTTCTCTCTCAACGTATAGGTACAGCTTGTTCCTATTTGTTTTCGACGCTGGCTTTCCCTTGGAATGAGGTCCACAAGTTCAGTTATTACATTCAACAAAGCCGATATATCGTCACTTGTTGAGCCAGCCCTGTAGCGACAAGCGTAGCATTGTTAGCGGCCTGAGCCCTGAATAAATACATTCATATTGCCACTCTAAATATCGCCAATCGAACGATGCCGACGCAAAAACCTCCAACAAAACTCAACTCTGATTGTAATTGTAAAGCGGAATGTAATGCTTTAGCGTTTTATTCAACAACCGTAATGTAAATTATTACAAACGTTACTTTAACAAAGCCTTTTAGCTGTCTGAGTAATTTAAAGTTTTTTATTTATTCAATAGGGAAACAGCTAAGTAAGTGAATCTAATTACTCAACCGGTGTCAGGCGTGGCATTCACGAGAGATCTAAATCGTTAACACTAACAACTTATTTCTATCGCACCCCGGGATTTAATCGCGCAAAATCTACCGCATCGCGTTCGACGCATCAGAATGCGCAGAAAACGGAAAAAACATGGCGCTAACCCGCGAAACCGTATGTATTTAAACGCCGAATTCGAGATTCCAAGGTTCAAAAAAGCGGCCAACGTTCGATCATTTAAATTTTTCCAAAACGTGAACACAATGGAACAGCACCCTAATTCACGTAATTTAAGAAGTTCGATTGCAGTGCAGTTGCAGTGACGTTCCGATCAAAATAACACTTTCGGTATTCTCTTAGCTTTCGCGAGCGCTGTCAAACATGCTCGCGTCACGCGAGCGCTAGTCAAACACGCTCACGTCACAAATAGGTATTCTGTTGATGCTCGTCAAGACAGCGTGTTTCCGATCGCAGTTTGAGGGTATTCTCATAAACTTTTAACGTTGAAATAACATCTCGGTACGAGTTTTTAAGCAGTTTTGTTGACGCTTTCTTTAAGTTAGAAGTGACTCATTGCTTACTTTTGTCAATTAGACGTAGAAGTCAGTGAAAATAAAATTATATTTCGTAAGTAAATTATAATTTATTTATTTAATAGACGTTTATCATTTTTTAATTATTAATTACCGTGTTTTTGAATACAATACCTCTAACCTAATTAATTTAATTTTTTCTAGTGAAAATGAGTTTGCGCTTTGGATGGAGGATGTTAGCCTTAGCTAACGAAATAGATGAACGAGATCGCTAAGCTCGAACTTTGGCGCACACTTTGTTTTGACACTTTTTTATTACTTTTTAATTGCATTACGAGGTAAAGTAAAGACCTTCATTCTGCCATATTGAAGTAACATAATTACATATGACGTTTTTTTGTGAATTGAAGCACAAATCATTACTTTTTTTACAAAAAGTTTCACAAAAATCATTATTGGGATAATAAATAAATATTCTTTAACGTTTTTTAATGGAAACATAATAAATTGTATTTTATTAATTAAAATAAGTTTATTTGTTCTCTCATATGACAACACTAACAGAGAGTACTAAATAGCCGAAGAAAAGTTTGACAGGCGCGCAGGATGCGTGCAGGAGAAGTGAAGTTAACGCGCAGTTTGCGTGCAGTCGACGCGCAGTTCAAAAATTACGAGAATACGGTTTAGACACTAAACGTCAACCAACGTCAACTTGATTGCCGCGTCACTGCAACTTGATTGCAGCGTCACTGCAACTCAATCGATGCTTCTTAAAGTTACGTGAATTAGGCTGCAGATTCACAAACTTAGTGGGATTCTTGTTTTGTTTTTAATTTTTGAATGTAAAAAAGGATTTCGGTTCGGCAAGGCCTGTCACATCACTCCAGCGCTGCTAAGTGACGCCGGACGCACGTCAGTCCCCGTATACCTTTTATTTTCATACGAATCGAACTGACTCGCTCCGTTTTTGTTATCATAGTTGTGTCCGACTCGCGGATTTGATTAATACTATGACTGTTTGGGCGGTAATGAGTAAAAAGTTCTTTAGAGAACTTTCAATTCAATTGAAAAATCGTATAATTAACAAAATACAAATTTATAATTATGGCATAAATAACTTTAGGGGGAAATTAATTATATTATTCACCACCTCGATTCCGCCACCATATAATTATAATAAGCTCGATGGTCCAAAATAATTGCATTCTTATCCGAATAGTCTACATTTTTTTTACAAATAATTAACTTTATTAATTTAATAAGTAAATAATAAATTATTACTAACATTGTAATAAAACATAAAAATTACCGTCTCTATTAGGTGCGTATATCCATCAATACTATGCTGCAAACGTTAGGATCTTTTTGATCCGGTAACCCGAGTAAAGTGCAAGCACTCATGTATCTAGTAGGAAAATTATAATAATTATGGCATAGTTACTTTTTGCGTCAGGAGCGTATCACGTACCGAACGCCGTCGTCGTACCGTGGTACCCGTATAATAAAGGCGAATGCTCACTCCCGTCCACTGTCCGTTGCCGTAGCCGCGATTGACGTGCGTCCACATGACGCTAAAAGGTCTATTGTATACGAAACGCTCGTTACTCCGCCCGACCGGTCTTTAACACACTCCAACAATGTGATCAGTGTGATCACTCCATACATATGTAGCTTTTTATCTTCCCACAAAACCTATAATGCACTAGATAGTCGCCATCTGCAGAATGATATTAAGCTTATTCGCGATTATTATTATAAAGGTTTGCGTATTACGTTAAGATATTTATTAATGCTTAGATGATTTCTTGGTTCATTTGGTGACATTGCTGAGTGAATGATCCCAAGTTTGATTCCAGAACGAAACAGACACTAATGTAAAGGATATAATTATGTTTACTTTTGTTTGTTGCTTACATCTGTATAAATAAATATACGGTAATAAACAAATATGGTTAGAATGTCTGAGTGTTTATTTATTTAAATTAAAGGTGAAGAGAAAAGGATGGAGGTGTTGAGAATTAAACATTTGTTTAGCTTTCTAGCCTACGCAATCCAGTTATAGTCAATACACGAAGCACCCAGATGCTGGTTCTCGAATAGGTAATTATGTAAATTTATCGATCATTAAACATTTCAAAGAAATATTGTCGCAGTCGGTACGGCTATCGCATCTGATGTGTGATCTTGCACTGCGGGTAGTATCGAATTGCGTCAATTACGAGTCCAATCTCGAACGATCGCGCGATACATACAAATGTATTGTATGCAACGACCCTTATATTTGGTGAAAAACCAGTTCCGTGCATATGAAATCGGCTTTACCGCTTATAAAAGTTTTACACCGACTTATTTATAGCTAGAAGCGCTTATTTTATTAACGCATTGTATATTTTGTCTTTATGCATTTGTCATAAGATCGTTAAGTTTTAATGTTGAGATGTAAAAACGTCTTCGTATGTGAATTGAATAATGAATTGAAAACAAGTCATTCATTAAGTTTATTGTTTATATTTAAATACAAGTTCGCGGGTTAAGTTTTTTGATGTTCTACTACGGGTTTTTCCTATTGGATTTTAAATATCTAATAAGACCCTTATAGGATTACAAGACACAACTTGA
Source organism: Thymelicus acteon (assembly GCA_951805285.1). Classification (NCBI taxonomy): domain Eukaryota; kingdom Metazoa; phylum Arthropoda; class Insecta; order Lepidoptera; family Hesperiidae; genus Thymelicus; species Thymelicus acteon. The sequence goes on from OX638218.1 coordinate 6,381,830, forward strand.
CTGGTTTAATTAAAGCTACATAAATAACAATAATTAAATGTAACCATATTACAAAATATAAAAGACAAAATAGTTCAGTATTTTTTTCTCCTCTTTAGTATTATTGCATATTAATATTTTCGATCCAGTATGGCTCTATACACTGTAGACAGTTAGTATGAGAACAAGAATAAGCAATACAAAATAAGTAGGTAATAAAAAAAAAACATGGTATCATTAATCTATATAGAGTTGATTTTACCTGAATTTGTTGGAACTTGGAAGTAGTTATACGGAAGTGAGACAAGCAGTGAGCTAGCTTGTTCGCAGCGCGCGTGGGTGCCACCATCTTGTATCGCCACCGGGATTTACTCTCTTACCGTTAGGTCATGGACCACTGACATGGTCGCTACCACAATACAGATTATAAACAGGCTACAGTAATACCCGCTTAAGGCTGAATGGACGCATAAAACGCGCTTTGTGGGAGAAAAACGTAGTAGATCTTTTTCGATTTGAATAAAACCTTACCACCTTCGATCACTAATTAATAACAGAACTAATTATCAAAGCTTACCGCTAAAGAAATAAAAATTATACCCAAGTATAAAAACATGTATATGTCAGCCAGCGACCTCTTTGGTTCTACAATGATCGGCCGATGCAGATGGTGTCATACAAGAAGTCATGAAGAAAAACTAAATATTTAAAATAAGGAATGTGTCAATCTATGGGATTCGATTACTCATCATAGAGTAGTACATATAGTCCAGTCATCTTAGTCAAAATTAAGTAAAAATTGTGGAATGAGAGATACCCAGCTGATTTTTTTGTATAAAGTTGTATTTTGGCATTCTAAAACTTGTCTCAAAACCTGCATATGGTAGGGTGACCGCGTCTATTAAAATTTTGAGGACAAAGGTCATAAAAATCGATTCTTTGCAAATATCTCATTTCCTATGGGTTTTTCGCTATTTGTATCTTCATTAATATTGTAGAGAATAAAATTCCCTATAAATTTTGTTTCAAAAATTTTTTTATACGTCGAATCGTTTTCGAGATAGAGGTCGGAGAGCGCGCGGTTAGAGCATAATGTAAGGTCAATCGGTATAGTCCCGGTCAAAACACGCTATATAAAGTTTATAAATTATTGATAAATAAATAATATAATTAATAATAATTTTCATATTTTATCAAATATTAATATATATATATATATATATAATATATAATATAACATATAAATCATATATGTATATATATATAATCTACTAATATTGAAAACATTCAATGATTCATAAAATTAAATAAACAACATCTAGCTATTTATGTTCAAGGAAGATAGAGCTTAATGTAGGGCGAAGTCACAAGTTTCGGAGCATCGTTCGCATACCACTGGAGGCAATAAGGTCCCGCGGCATATGTCGATATCCAATATTGAAAGGCGAGCTGATTAAATATGCTTATAACAGTGTTGGCATTGTCGAGAGTCGCGTCATTAGTCAGAGAGACACCACGTCCCAACCCGATAATTTGAGCACTGCGCAACGCAATACCAAATTGCAGGCTGCCACCTCGCACCGTCTTTTATTTATTTGTATTTATAAAGCATTGGAGTCCTAATTATATTGGCGGCGCGCATACCGTGATTCGTGTAATGCTTTTTGGTAGAACAGTTGGCGTTGACGGCCTAATGACAGTCCGCGCTTCCTGCTATGTTAATTGCCGCGCAAGTTCATAGACTCGGGTGCATCGCATTATTTATTAGATCGACTTTTAACGTTATGGCGCGTCATGTTCGGTAGCAGGGGCACTTACCCGACTGTCAGTCCGGCCGAAGCTTAGCCCAGCTTATAACGTAATACGGTAGTTCGCCTGTCTTTGATGTCATTCAAACGATTGCTTAACGCTTTTAATTACTTGATTCGAAATCTACAACGTCGAGGGTACGATGTTCTGAAACGTGTTGCTAAAGAACATTGACGTATGGAGCCGCATTACCGTTAAAAATGGGAATCTTGTAAGCTATCTCTGTAAGTAAATACTAACTTAAAGATACTATCGGCTAATACGCTGGTCAAAACTATGCGTTACATTATGTAAATTGGCCTCCTGTTCGAGTATTTAATTTTGTTATTGTCTGCTTCTCTTTAGTCTCTAATATTATTGTGCATGTAGACCTACTATTCAAATATAGTATATAAATGGATACATGTTTAATCTCAGTTCTTGCTAATTCCTGGAAATTGATCCATAGTCATACCATCGAATACCAAACACCGAGATCCTCACTGTGCATATTAAAAAATGACACAAAACCCTTTAGACGTCTCCAACCGTTGTGATTCATAACAAAAAGAACTTGAATTGAACAACAAAAAATAAATCACGTGTTGATTGCTCTACATGAAATGGGTCCGAGTTCTCTGCAATTCCGAGACGTGCAATTTGAGGCTCTAAATCAAAGGGGACGAGTGTTGCCGCTACCGATAAATAACAGCGCTGCGTGCGAAGCGATTAGCGTTACATGAAGATCTTTCATTTTCAACTGCAGCAACAGCACTACTGTTTATTAAGCTATTAACAAACCGATCATTAGGTATAAGACTTGCGGAATAGCTGCTGTACTTTCGAAAGGAAGCTTGAAGTTTCGTGATTGTTATGAGTAAAGGTGCTAGTTCCCTTGTAAAACTAACACTATGTTCTTAAATAATTATTATTATGACAGAGGAAAATGGTAACATTCTTTGGAAAACATAATACTGCCTTTTTTATGGAAATAGCCGGCAAACGAGCTGACGACCCACCTGATGGTAAGTGGCTATCATCGCCCATAGACATTAGCAATACCAAACGCATCGCTGATGCGTCGCCGGCCAAGAAAGATAGAAGAAAAAGAAAGAAAGAACTAGCTCTTATGCCCCCAGCCCGAACACGACGAGTCGGCTGACTCATGCTCGATAGTAGTAGTTGTCCAGAAGAACCCCATGGAGAAATAATATCTAATAGTAATAACGGTATTCATTAACAATTAAAATCAATATTACCTCTAGTATAAACCCTCGAGGGGCCCTACCACCAGCGGGCCGGATTTAGTCGCCTCTTACGGCACCCATCCGGCGTGGGATTGGGATTAGTATTCTAAGCCGCCCCAATATGGCTAATAATTTTAGTTATAAAAATTATAAATCTATTTTAAATTACATTTATTTAACAACAACAATTTAGGTGTCACTTTTTTATTAAGTTACATGGTGTACCTTTTATAATTTTGTACATGAAAAAACAAATTGTGACATATTTATTTATTTATTTATGTCGCTTTAGAGTTAACTAGTGAAATCGTATCAAAATGTAAACCGAAAAGGGGTCAGTATTCACAAGTGAGTAGACGTAAAGTTATTAAAGGGGAGCGTGTAACGTTAACGTAAGTTAAACGTCACCCATAGGACGTCTGGGCAATCGATTCTCCACGCTTGCCGTGAAATCCATCACCGTTCACGTATCAACCGTTTAACCAGTCCCATTATCAACTAACCAAAAACCTTTCTATTAAACGAAGCTACCGCTTTCTTCCCCACAACCATTAGAAACACTAATCAACATTTAAAGATCGTGTAACAAAAAATGTCATCCCTATTTTGACAACAAAATAAAACACAGCCCTAACACTCCATCATACGAATTTATGGCCTCCCACTAGGCATGTTTCCTCGTTATTAATATCGACATTATTACAAACCCAATATCCTGGCCGTAAATGTCACAGCCACTGGCGCCTAGCACAGGTAGGAACAAAAGTACATACAAAAACCACTGCTAACAATGAGCGGGGAAAAAACACTGAAAATTTATAACACCTCCCGCATCCCGGCCACCGGTATAAAAATCCTGAGAATTGTAATTTTTCTTACAAAATTTAGTGATATGTCAAACCTGTTCGACGTGGCAAATAAAAATGTACGAGAGGACGTAGAAAAAACAAACTAAAGACTTTGGGTTATTGCTAAAACAAGGGAAGGTTACCATATCAATCAAGGCGTTGACAAAAGTGGAATTTTTTCCTCGTGCCCGGTCTGTGGCCGTGGGATGAAAAAAAGGTCGATGTTTGTGAAAATGCAATAAAAGAGACGAGACTCGAGCGTTGCGCGGGCGCAGCCTTACTAGATAGCTTCACCTACGGCTATTTATTTCGACGTATTTTAACTTCAACAAACATTATAAAACAACAAAATATATACGGATACTTTGTGTTCACTTAATTTTAACGACATCTTAGTAAAAAAAATTCAAATAATCTTATTAAATTTTTTTTAAGACCATTATATAAACTTGTCGTAATTTTATGGTTTTCTATCATAATAAAATTATGAGCTAGTGCAATTAACATCCTTTAATTAGCGTTATTATAACAATTATACAATTATGTACTCATTAAAACGTCAAGTTAAGCGACCTTTAATATTACTTTATACCTACATAAATAAAGAAGAAATATTCCAACAGTTTCATTTATTCATTCATTTCTATAACTTTTTCCCTACAATCGAACCCCAACCCGTCCGCCGGCCGACCACTGAGCACGTACCGTGCGCAAGCGCAGGTAGACTCGAGTGCGAGAATGATAAAAATGTGAGTGCGCACCCCCGCGGCGCGGCGCGGACTATCCGACTCCGGCTGGTGTCACTCACAGTAGGCTGACCATGCTGCGTGTCGTGGGAACACAACTTGGCCCTGTTTTTTAACCAGACGCTTAAATTTTTGCCCTATATGCTGTAGCAACGAATAGTGAGGTAGCAAGGATTTTGATTTATTAATCTAGTGTTAAGTTGTATGTACAGACAACAAAAGAGTTAGATTTAGAGGTCGTGATATAAAAAGTTCTATAAAGTTGAATATTACAGTGTGTTTAAGGTTAGGAATGATCTAACATTCATTTTGTATCATGTCCTGTGTGTACCTGTATGCCCAGGTGTGTGTCACTGTGGTAGGCTGACCATGCCGCGTGTCGTGGGAACACAACTTGGCCATGTTTTTAACCTGACCCTTAGATTGTAGCTCTATATCCTATAGCAAAGAGGTAGCAGAGACTCTGTTTATTTTCTAGTGTTTATTGGTACCTTTTTTTCTAAATTATTAAATAACTAAACAAGACTGATGGCCTAAGCTAAGTAGTCATCGTCGCCCATGGATATCTGTAACGCCTTAGGCACTAATGCATTGCCAGTCAAGAATTAAAACACAAGAAAGAAACTTTGTTGCACGTGTAGCCTAGTAGGTAAAGACCTTACCGTAGACGAGGCCTAAGTTCGATTTCCGGGCACAGATATTTTTGGGACAAATCAATGGTTGTTCTCCGGTCGATGTTTGTGGTGCCTTATTTTTGTGTCCAAGTCAAACTACACGGAAATTTTTAATACAAAGGTGTTAGTGTGTGAGCATAGATAAAACTAATCGTGGAGTGTTAAAACATTTGACTCCACAATAAAGTAAGCTATGATCACCTTCCTAATTTATATTAAACACGATTTTCTTTAAGTGTTAGATTTTATAGCCTTAAGAAGTTTGGACAATGAATGTTGACACCGGATACCGCATTTTGTTGATAAATCGCCCAATAATATTTGTCCACGATAATTTCATTACCTCATTAGAATTTCATCAACCATAATACAGGTTTTATAACACTTAATCCGAAAGAAGTTTACTGTGCTCGTTGAAACTTTATGTGGTTTTTATTAGATCTAAGAATAGTTTTAAGGATTTGATTAAAAACAAGTATGTTATCTGCAATACCAGTTTGTTTTTAATACTCAAATAATAATAAATTATTTTGATGGACTTGGACTTATTACCAATAAAATTTATTATAAGATTTAGGTAAAAATTTAATTACTGTCACCGCCCATTGCTCATCTTGAATGTATGAATGAATGAATTAATTATAATCAGTGAATGTATTAAGCATGTTACGATACATAAGACAAGACAAAAACAATATTACCTATATACTTATTTTAAATTAACATATTTGCACATGTGCCCAAAAAATACTTTTCTTTAACCACGAGTTCTACAAAAATGCTCATAAATAATAGATTATATCTTTAGATGGAATTCTCATTTTAACGAATTGTTATCAAAGCATGCTGGTTCCTTTGTATATTATTTATTGTAATTGCAACTATTTGAATAAGGAACTGTTACGGCATTTAACAAACAATATTAACATAATAATCGTATATTTCTCGGCAAGTCGTGTCTGTGTGCTACAATGACCTATATACAGATCAAATAAATTCAAAAATATCGAGTGACACCATTATCTGTATATCGGTACAACGTGAATGACCTAGCAGGTAGATTATGAGTCATTTTATAATTTTATTATAGGTATAATAATTATGTAGGTACACATTATAATTTTTTTATTGCATAACGTGTACAATAGACATATTGATATAAAAGGTTGTTTCTTTGCACTAAAGTTTGATTCAAAGTATTATTTTTCAAAAATAAATGATAATTATTACAAAAACAACTTATTAAGTTAATAATTTCCTCCAATAAACCTGCGTACATTAAGGCTTTGAATGCAAAATGCTTAACTAACGATGTCAATAATGCCAACATTTCTTGTCATTTCTTGTAATGCCAACAAGTCTTTCTTGTTAAAGAAGATTATATCTTGAAGTTCAAAATCATTGTAAACGTTACACCTTTGGTGATAACTCATAAAAAAAGGCACGCAGTAGAATCTCGCCTTTGTTTAGACTTGCATTGCGTGACAAACAAAAATTAACATCAGAAATAATGCGTACTAATTGTATCAACATGAATCCCTTTCATACAACAACAGTGTTGTTATTTTTTGAAATAGAAATGAATGTAGATATGTATTGACTGCTATCGGCTTAATTATTGAGTTATTAAGACTTAATAACATTTTTTATTTTACAATCGATGGTGCTTGATCAAGGTGCTAGAGCCTTTGTACCATTGTTCAATGACTAGATTTAAACAATACATAATTTTATTATTTGTAAATAAATATTTAAAATTGAGTAAGTATTACAAATCGAGTTAATTATATTGTTTAGGTTTTTATAACCTAAATGCCTGGAGCCGCACGGCGCACGGTACACAATTGTGATTGTGGATGTAAAAGTAAAGTACTCCGCAAAAACACTATAAACCGACACCGCGAACACAATGTATGTCCCAATGAATTGGCGCCGATCGGCTTCAATTTTCAATGGATTCGTTCGATTTCGAAAGGAGAACGATCAACAAGGACTCAATTTTAAACATAGAACCTCCCGGCGATATGTCTGTTCTATGACATTATACTTCAATGATAAATCCAAAGCTTTTATGTCGCCTTGAAATTGCCATTTTCACAATGATGTTGTATGTATAAGGAGGTAGATATGCCGAGAGGGCGTTGAAATTAAGTCAGTGGAATCTAGTCAAGTGTAGCGATTTCATTGTAGACATTTGATAGCTGCCTTAGAGTGAGGCTGTCTATAGTTGTCATAAAAATGCCGAGTTGTGTTTTGAGATTTTGCAAGAATCATTTCTCCAAATTGAATAATAATGATAGACCATAGGTAAATACATAAAACGTTATGTTAAATTTTGTTACTCATATAGAATATTTCTTTTAAAATTGATTAAAATAAAAAATTTAATATGACACAATTAATATGACAAAAAAAAATTTAATATGTCATAGACTAATATGGCAGAAGTGAAATTGGAGGCATAATAGGTAGCGAAGATATTTCGTAAATTGAACCAAATGAAATCTAAGACATGATATAAGGTTTTAGATTATTTGTAAAATAAAAACGTTAAATATCCTTTTACCTTTCATTATTTTTAATATTCCTAGATTTCCAAGTGATGAGCTACATATAAGTCGTTGGGTAAGCATAGTTCAAAAATTTCACAGTGAAACCAACTGGATGCCTACGCTATGCTATAACAGTTATTTCATCAGCAATAATTGTACACAATATTCTTTTCCTGCAATTTAATCTTTTTTAAATCTTCTAAAGCTTGTTGGTTAAATCCTGAATAACTAGTACTATTTTCATTCCACTTCCTTATTACACGAGGGTTGGAGAAAGGATTCAAAAGAAAAATAAATCTAACACGTGTAGTTTTTCAATTCAATTTTTAAATTATTTTAAAATAAACTTTACATTGTTGTAAACACACAGTGACCTAAACGCGCACTAAGGTCACGCTTTTCAGCGCGTACAGTATCCATTTGACATTCGGAAGCCTGTTTGTGAATCAAAAACCGTTAAATTCTCCCTAAAAGTGCAATTAACATAACTTTGTAATTTTTCCGAAAGTTTATCCCGAATAACTCGTAAAATTTACTGAATGTTCTAAGCAAAGCCCAAATCGCGATTTTTTATTTTTATAAAATTGTCTTTTACGGGCCAAATTTGTGTAATCCACGCTAAAATAAAGGCGCCAGAGATATCGTAATCGCGCCATTTTTAATTATTATATAATTACATACTTTAAGTTATTTGTTTTTGCAATATAATTTTAAAATGTTAAATCACAATAATAATATTATGCCTAATTGGTACTATTTATTTTATTGCCTTCTGCCTGACTATTCTATGTTATGCTTTGACAATTATGACATGTCATCGCGGATCGAAAACTAAACCTCGAAATGTATGGACATAACATATCTATGGTAAAATATCTTTGCATTTTCATTTGAACAATCGAAATCAATCGGTAAAAGTCCCTTTCGAAGTGCAACCATTAGAACTATAAGAAATTATTTATTCAGATTACATATCTACATAAAATTGAACAAAACGCATTGCATTATAATTATTCAGTTTATTCTACTCAATTTAAATTTCAATCCCACTTCCGTGCCAATATGCCACCGTCCGTAGGAAAAGAAGTATGCAAACCTAGCTTTGAATTATAAATTTTGCATAGCAAGAGGACGTTGTACAAAAATATCTTTGAGCATCATTTTATGACGTAACACAAAACACATAAGGCAGACAGTGTGGGACCGACTTTTGCTTAACCGTAAGGCACATTGTTCATAGCTGGCGATAATCTTAAGCGAGGAAATGTGAATAAAGAAGAGTATTTCTTAAAGACTGCTAAAGTAGATCTATATTAAACGACGAACTACACTAATAACTAGCGCATCTATCTTTTAAACTGCAATGCTGTCAAGGAACATGTTGTAAGAGAAATCTTCAAAACTTGCGTAATTTAGTACTTAGTTGATTACTTTTAGTAGTCTTAACATACCTATCCAATTTTTATTGTCTTTTGAATTTAACTTTTCGATCATTGTTAACACAATTAATTACCAACCAAGAAATTGGTAACACGGCATAAATTCATTACATAAAAATCATTAATGCAATGGTATTATCGAGTACCTACAACAAGTTATTTTCTTATATTTTATCGTTTATACACTGGTTGTATGACAAGGGTCCTACTAAGGCTGTAGAATTCTTATTGTGATAGTTTATTTGGCACTTGTTTGGCCGATGAATGCCAAATAGGCGAGTTCCATGACCGCCCGCGTTCAGGCTTCTAATTTCTCATGCAAGGAGTGCGTTTGTGGATATTATTCTATGTGATAAAACTGGATAGTACCTCATAATAAGCCGTATTAGCGAATGACGGAGGGCAGCGTGAAAGATTTATTGTGAGAATTGATAGAATGGGATGTTTTGCTATTAAAGGGACAATCATGAAGGTGACTTTAATTAACATAGATATGACTTCACGCTCTTTGATTTTACACTGATTATAATAAAACCTATCATAAATATTGATTTTTCTTGGTTCATATGTATAAGTTACAATCATACAATTTGTTCAGTAGCCTCTGCTAAATGCAGTTACACACAGAGAGAGAAAATAATAATGAAGTTTTTTAGATTCGGCTTTCTGAGTATGTTTACTATGTATATTATTAGTATAGATATAGAATCATGTAATAAATAAAAAGCTGAAGTGTTCGCACGCGTGAGGTAGCGCAGCACTGCACTGCTCCGGTGCAATATATTGCGCTTGCAGTTTTATTGCTAGTGTTGTACCGCTCAAAATTATCTACGGCCTGTGTATAAAATCTTGTACGCGACTGATATTTTCTTTTACGACTTTTGTACTACTGGGAATTTAAACTTCATAATGTTGGACGTGCGTGCGCGCATAATTATTTTTTAGCTCCTTTAACTGGGTTTTACTGCACAAGGTGAAATTTATTATGCATTTTTAGTGGTTTGTCTGTTACCGCTTTAGGGGCAATGAAATTGTATAATTAGAATAATTTTGTTGAGATGGACTAAAGTTCCCTAAACTAAAGTCTTACAAACGACTAAAGTCTTATAAACGCAATGAATTAATGATTTTTATTTAGGTACTAATGCTCGTTTAAATCCAAAATAAATAAATATTAACCTGGTTAAGTGATTAGTAGATCCCACAGATGCGACGCCATTTTGCGCTCCACTTTTTACCCAGGTGTAACTTTACATCACAAGTAGAACTCGTTAACATCTTGCTTATAAGTAGCACTGCTTCATGTCTCCGATCATAGTTAATGAAGCATTGTCTTAACAAAACCAATATACCTAGTTATTGTGTGAACGTGAACTCATACGATTAAGTCATTACAAACATATTATTTTAGCTTTGTTATTTCAAGCATGCGATGTTTGCCTGTAAGTGGTTGTGCATTTATTGTTTGTTACGAATGTCTGATAAAGCTATTAGACCAGTGCCTATAATTTTTGAAACCAAAAAAAATAATAGTAGGATGAAACCCATTGCAAAAGGACGAGAATATAACAAAACTGAAAGGAAAAATAATTTACGGGCAATCTGAGGTCCGGAAGTGAGGGAGAGGGGGAGTTTAAGGATAAAAACGGTTCATCTCATTTTCCGGCAAAACTACAAGTCCTATGGAAAAATGTTAAACCCCCCTCCTCCACTTCCCGACCTCAGATCACCCGTAATTTATTTTTCCTTTCCTTTTTGTTATATTCTCTTCCTTTCGCAATGGGTTTCATCGTACTATTATTTTATTTTTTATTTTTTACCGTTTTCAAAGGCACTGGTCTTTATAATTTTGAAATGTTATAACCGTTGGTGAACTATAATATATAAATAAATAATTAACATAGGAGTCATAGTTACTAACTAACAGACATATAATTAAGATACGAATAAATAATATCACGTATGTAAATATTAGGTACAAGGCTGTTTAGGGATTCGATACGTTAGCGACAGCTTATTCAGCAAAAAAATATTACACGTTGAAAAATTATCACATCCCAAATATAATCACTGGCGAAATATTAAACAAAATAGACTTACTCTGATATTATTCTGATCAAATCAGCTTCATAGAACCAAACTATTAATTGTCATCGGATTTAAAGGCACCTGCAAAGTACCAATTCAATACGACAAATTCGAGTCGTGTGTCATCATAAAAGTAACCAGGTATCATTGAAGTATTATTACTAGCTAGGTATATAGTCATTGTAATAAAGTCTGCTTAGAATAATAACTGTGTCGTAATTTTGAGAAAAAGTTGCATAACCGTTCTAATTTCAAAAATATACGATTGAAAAAAACTTAATTACAAAATTTTATTTCAAGATACTATCTTATTGAATTTAGTATTTTGTTGTAAAATATGTACTCGCATTGCTAAATACCTGTGACAAACGACTTTTATTCATTGGATGATATTAATCGTGATTCAATAATTTTGTAAACTCGAGGTTATATAAAATATGAAGTAACTATAAATTTGAAACAATACTGATCCGATTCACAATTAAACCACCGAAAATGTACTAAGTTTAAGTCAAGTAGCTACTAAAATGATGCAATTGTTTAAGATAGCAAATGTGTGACATTATTGTCCTATTGTTAAATTAGTATAATTGCACAGGTACCTACCTACTTACTTCAATTTTCTGACTAGAATCACCTAATTTGTATTGTCAAAAGATTCCCACTTAGTTTGCTATTCATGTCAAGTGCACTCAAGTGATTAGCAGCGTAATTACGAATAGAAATAAAGTATTTTCCTCTTGGATCGTAGAAAATGAATAACTAAGTAAGCGTACAGGGATCTCAATTTATTCAAACGAGAATAATTTAACTACTGGCATATTTAGTTATCAGTTTTAAAACAACAACAAAATTATTTGGAATATTTCAAATTTTTATTATTTTTTATTTTATTTTAGAATCAGACTTAGCTAATGAGAGGTTGATATTCGTATTCTGTATTACACGATAAACAAATATTTACACTACCAAAATATCAGATGTAAAATTGTTTTTGTAATTTACAAAATATAATTAAAAAAAATCTCAAGGCGTTTGTTCGTTTCGACTGCAAATGACTCATTATCGTGAATAGAAATTATGTTTTAATTCTTTGTTGTTTATTGTGGTGTAGTGTCCAATTATTCAGAGCGCTTGGGACAAGGTCTCGGTTTCTTAATGGCCGCTTTAATTACCACGTTCTACTTACGATTTAAAGTCCTTTGGCTAACGAAAATATGCGCAATCGACTTGTTTATACATATAACGTTTAATTAGTTTCATAATTTGTAATTTAATAAATAGTTATTATTAATTTTATGGTTTGTATTAATACACTGATTGATTTTCAGTTAACTTCATGTTTTACAGGGATTTTAAAATAGGAACTACAACTCAACCCATTTATGATGCACATTTGTGTTAATATAAACATTTTTTTTACAATGAGACAATGAAAACAACTATCAGTAACTGCTAGAACTTCCATGTTAAATAATATAATAGGGAAATTAAAGCTTTGCTCTGAGATAAAGCTAAAATTCTCATTACCAATCGCGCGAGTTCATCGTCGATTAAAGCAAAGAGCATTGTCTCACGGTTCCCACAACGAAAATAAAAGTGAGAATTCAATCTCGAGGAAGCGGTATAACGGTATCATCTACCGTATACATTTATAATATTAAAACATTTAAAACTAAACAGCACAGTACATCCGGGCACAAAGTACGCTAAACTCTACTTAACGCAACACAAGACACGATATCCATACAGCAATGTGTGGAATCATCGTACTTGCACGGTAATAGCCAATTTGTATATATCATACCGGCTGAACATTATGTAATTTAACCAACAAAAGGCAAATATGCCGAGCCATTCCTCTAGTTTATGTCTGCGGGAAAGGTATTAAGGTAAATTGTACAATTGCGCGCACGGGCCACTCGTTAGCCGACATGCCGTTCCGACGTGACGTCTCGACAGCGATGTCGCATTGTTTCAGTTTTATGCGTACCCGACCTTAGATTAAATGTTAACTGGAAGATTTATGGCGGTCATAGAGAGGCTAGTTTAGTGGACGCTGAGGTCTTTCGGTGAAACGCTCAGCTTTCTTAAGAGCCCAATTTGTGGGAGCGCTAACGTCGTGTCGTGCTCGTATGCATGCCCCGCCTTTTTATTGCTGCCCCTAACTGTAAACAACACCCATTCTTGTTGGTTCTGCGTCCGAATTTGACTCGTTGGAATGTAACCATGAGAGAACGAGTCCTTCCTTTAAGTAATTAAATAATAATACTTTTACGTTTTTATTCCGAATGTTCTTCATTTGAACTACTTGTAATAAAAAGTTACAGTCGATCTGACCTCAGATAATCTAAAGGAGAGACAGTTAGTTAAAGGAGTCGGAGATGTCAATAAATATGAATCACTTTTTCAAGTTTCAAGCGATCTCTAAATCTTTAAAGTTATCGCCTACAGCTACAGATGAGAAAATTGGTCGATTCTTACACTCACCAATCTTCGTTTTGGCTTGATCAAGGGTCGATTCTGTCCATTCATCTTGTAGTAGAGGCCGCACGCGTTGCACAGGTAGTGTCCGGTGCCGTCGCGCCGCCACAGTGGCGTGCTCGTCGCGCCGCAGTTGACGCACTCGCGACCCTCTGTCGTACGCAAAGTCGGCGCGTTAATGGGCGGCTTTATCGCAAGTATTGGAATATTAACGGGCAATTATCTCCAAAATTTCCAAGCTTAAGAAAGATTGATACAACTAAATTAACGTTTGTAAAATAAACGAATTCAATGTTAATAAAAGGTATGACAATAAAGCGTTAAAACCAAACCAACACCAATTACAATTTATTGAGTAAAAAAACAGACAAGTGCAAAAGAAGAGCGTAAATAATATTAGTTGTGTTAATAAAGGTGTATTACCTGTCTCCTGGCAGGCTGGGGAAGACGAGAGAAATCACATTCAGAAACATTACCAATCAAATTTCACTACACGGTTACTAAAGCATGCAAATAACTAACACAAACAGTTACAATAGACTACAGTCACTGCAAAATTTAAACATAGATTGCAATTACAGTGAAAATTTATAAAATATTTCATTAACAAGGGAAAGCACGTCGAGTTTCGCTCGTGGAAATAATATCAAGATTTTTTTACACGCAAGGAAAATTGAGAGAAAGTAACGGAGGCATTCGCGCATTCATAAGTAGGTATAATAATATCTACACATGCAAAACACCCTTAGCTTGTTACTGTAATATAAGATGTAGCAGCTACTTAGTATATAAATTACAGCATTAGAACAGCCCATGGTTAAAATGACGCTTAGAATAAAAATTACGCAACGTTTAATCTCATTATGAGACATAAATAGAAGTACTGTGAATATTTAAGAAATACTTTATTCATTATTTATTCATAAAAATCTAGAGCTAGCAACAAAAGCGAGTGTAAGAAAACAACGCTCGATTCAAACGCTGAGCTCGTGAAGCATATTCAGAGCGGAACGGGCTATAAAATAAAGAACCTACATGCTAATTTTCTATGTAATTGTACACTCTGGTATGTACGTCAAAACAATTTCCAACGCAAGCAGAATATCTCAGCCGTAAAGTATTGCACAAATCAAAAAGCTGTAACTACAAAGTCTGCCTGTATACCAACATAGCCTATACCTTGAAAAGTAAATAGAAAATAAAAGTTTAATATTACTCTGAATAAATAATTCATGCCAGAATATCAAACATGCATTAATATTTGCCTCAGGATGAGAGGCCCTCCGGAAGTAGCGCATGTTTATATTATGAATATTTTGCGTTTATTATGTGAATATTTTGCAAGTCTTCGTTTTCGCACAAACAGTAATTAGTGTTATAGCTTTCTTGCGTATCTCTTACGGCTGTTTGTTAACTTTTTCATTTAAATAATGTTTGTTGTTAAAGAAGAATTTTTAATAATTTCATCGTAAAATCCAGATGCGGTTTTATTCCAAAGTTTTCAAAAGCGTAGCCGTATTGGAAACTTTAATAATTACAAAGCGATATCTAGAGCTACTGTAGACGCTGCCTTATGTGGTCCATGTGGGCCACCTATAAAAAGATCTAAGCATAGTTTATATTTGCATATCCTAGGAAGACTGTTGTAGTCGTGACTTAGATTCATCATCGCCCTTAAAAATATTTTTCATCATACTTCTGTATGTCATGTTTTATTAGTTAAATGATTTGGATATAAAGAATCAAACACTAGTTTAAGTACACAACTGCGTTAAAATGTAGTAGGTATATAATGAACAGGTAAACAGAGACATTTAGAGGAATCCACTAGGATTAGGGGGTATATACTTTGAGAAAGTAAGGATTCTTAAGAATTTTATTGCCAACATCAGCATATAAATAAATGTAATAGGTAGGTTCATATTGCATACATCTATCTTGAATTGTTGATACGGTGTCATATAGTAGAATATCCATGGCAACATCCGTTGTGCAAATTCCATACCTAATTTAAAATTTATAGAAAAACTAAGGTAGTTAGTTACACAATTTATAAATCTATAAGTAAATTATTTACTACTGTGCAACCCGATCAGCGAATGTTACCCTAAAAACCGATAGTAATATCTTTTCTTTTCTCCAAGTTAATTGACAATTTCACTTCAGCTAACGTTGTTACGAAGAGGATATGTTCACATATGGGATGCGCGTGCGCCGCCCACCGACTCTCTAAACTCGATTACACGATCGATGATTTACCGAGATCGAATTTAGAGCCCATCTCGTTACTCCCGAATATCCTCTTTAAAGAATCGATTAAATGAACTTTTAATACAAATTACAAACAAAAAAACAACAAAGGCTTAGTTTAAATTCGCTTTAAATAAACTTTGCTTTTTTCACGAACTTACATGATAATATATTTTTATAATGTTTTTACATAATATACATTAAACCAACTTCAAGAAAAATAATCTATTAGACAAGTGTATTAAGTCTGTATACACTCGTAAGTAAAATTGATTCACCGTCCGACTTTTAGATTAAATAAAATAAACTTGCAGTCGTTGAGACATAAATAAACAGCTAATAAATTCCTCAAGTGGTTCTCAGTATATTTGCAACTCATTAAGTTAATTCATCGGTGTAACAAAACGGAAATGATCAATTAATCGTTATTCGTGAGAAAAATGTATTATCCAATTACGTGGTCCGTCCTTAAGGTGCAACATTATGAGGAGAGTTTTTACGAACTAAGTAGGCATTGACTTAATAGCAAACTTACTTAAAAAACTTACATTCAGTCCAGATAGTTATAATGAGGTGGCTTGTTCGTATTATGTAGTAAGTATTAAAATATAAAATAATCGTATTCATGTAAATAATTAGCCCTAAAGAAATTGAATTCAAATAACATTAGTTACTTTAATCATTCAATATTGATCCTCTATGACTTGGTAGGTAGTTAATGACCCTGTTTGCAGAATAAAAGGTTAAAAAAATATAGAATCTTTACTTTAGCCATAGATTTTTAAATTAAATAATTTAATATAAATGTCTTGTAAACGTACCTATCTTATCATAGTTGTTAAGAGAATTTAAATCACGTTCTAGAAAATAAGTTCTGAAAAATAAATAAATAACTAGTGTAACTAAAAGTACAACACTTTGTTGCTACGACGTTGTTAGCACCTAAGTTTGGTGTGAATTCCCGTCAACGAAACGAGTTTGATGCCCTGTAGATTGTATCGATCGAATGTATGAGTACTATGAGTAGGTATCTTCATAATAATATGTATCTAGATCTGATTATCCAAGTCCCCAGATAGATGCCATGACGCGACGTTATGAATCAATAATGACGCCGCGTAAGGATCTAACATGGAAGGTGAAAGTGCTCGAACATCCGCTAGAAAAAATACAAAAAAACACTCTCAACATTTTTCAACCTTTAGGCAATGTGGCCATTCATCTTTTTTATGTAAAAACCAGATCACAACCAGCAATTAAATCGCCCGGACCTTATCGAAAACTTATTGCGATCGACCGACAACTCACTTTTTGGACTAACCCTTTATTTTTTTGGTGCGTCGATAAAGCCTATAATTTGCTCCGATGTTTCTAATAAATAAACACCAATAACGATTATTAGGAAAAAATAACAGGATATTACACGAAGCATGGATTTTATGAGTGTCGCTTGTATTGTATTGCAGCGATTTTATTCGTTGGTATCTAACGTCTTTATTGGTGAAATATTCGTGAAAGTGGAGACGGCCGCGGGCGAAGGAGATTTAGATTTACCGCCACCTGCCGCATAGACAACGACATCACGCGTATTATTAGAGCATCATTTCTGATTAATCGCTGTACGGTTTAATTGTTCAATCCAGTTCCATCCCAACTGGAGTCGTGGGTTATTCGTTCACACTGTGAGAGTTATTACTTTATTTCCCCTCTACATCAGCTATCGAACGATCTGCGCGGACGTGATTTTGACGCAAAATAAAGATATCATTTAATGCCTGTAACGGTGCCTGTCCAGTTTGAGATAAACCTATCCTGAACGACTGCAGAAGTTTGAAGTTTGAGCGAAAAATTCCAGTGTTTGTTCAAAATTAGAATGCGGCTCGCTCTTTATTGCCCGGAGTGACGTGCGGTCGTGACGCGGCGGCGCTACGTGACCGCGATAAAAGATTTTCATCTGCCATATTTACGTAGCCGAGTGGGCGGTTTTTATTTTTCGAGAGTCTCAAGCGGGCGAGCGCACTTCGCTTGAAGAGCGCGCAAAGTTTTCACACGGCCCGCTCGTGGAAAGCGACTTCTCTGCTGACTGTGCGCGGCGCAAGCGGTGACCTCCCCGGAACTATCGATGCGTTCAAAATAGATGAAGACAGGCCGTTACTGCTCAATGAAATCGTGCCGTAAAAACGTAGCAGACTAGTAGTCACGTATAACGTTAGGCGAAGCAGATAATGTAATTTAAATGAAGGACTAATTCGCTCCCGTGTACCGTGACGCTCTCTCGCCGCATCGGCCCATCAACACGTAACGGTGAGGGTATTTTGCATACAAAACCATTAAATTATTGCTCAAAACTTATTCTTTGTTGCGCCACAGACTCTGTGGCTGTTATTACGGCTTAATTGCACGTCTGTATGCAAATAGAAAAATTTAATGGTAGCCGATAGTTGGCGCCGAGTTTTTATGGAGAATAGTTAAAGTAACTAAAATAACATGTATTATTTTATGAGTCATAGTGGCTACGCGATATACTCACAGTATTGTCAATTTGCAGTATAGTTATCCTAGTTATAATGATCAAAATACAAACAACGTTGTGAATTGATACGAAGGAATGAAGCCATTTTTCATGGAGCTTGCGTCGGCCAATGCCGCGCTCATATTTGCATTGGTTATTAGCATACGACCAGATAATTACGGGACGCGGCTGCACTGAACCCACGTAATGACTGCCGGTCGGTCCCCGGCTGATGACGACTTATTAAGACCTCATCAATCGTACTTGTCTCAATGTTTTTGTTACGACTGATATAAAATACCAAAGATTTAATTATTTTTTTTGCCAGAACAGAACGGTATGCGTTCTGTTAAATTAAACTTAACTTAAAGTTAAATTAAACTACCTAAGTGCGAGTAAGGCCACGCGTAATGTAGGGTTCTGTAGGTCATCGACTATTACTCATCAACTACTTAAGCTACCTTAGCCATGATAGTTTTCCTTTGCCAATTGACTCTAATCAAAATTAGCACTTTAAAGCCGAATATTTCGCAAACGGGCCGCTTAATTGAAAAATTGTCTTTGCAGACCCATAAAATATTTTATGATAGGTGGACGGACATGACGAAACTATAAGGGTTCCGTTTTGACTACGGAACCCTGAAAAACCATAACTTTATTAAACTCTTAACAAAATTACTTATAATTTTGATTCGCTTTTTTATAAGCGAACTACTAAAAACGCTAAGAAACGGCAGCTTTGTGCTTATAATTCCGTCTTGTTTTGTAAACAATCATTAAAAAAAAAATGTACGTAATTAAATATTATTATTATGAAGTAATAACTATACAAAGAACAATTTAAATGCCACTGACCTTTAAGTGTTAATGGGAAGAGTTATAATTAATTATTTCTTTGTACCATCCACCAACGTGTTTGTACATACGGGAATGCCTAATAATATTTATTATTATTAATCATCAGAGAGCCAGAATTTGATGCAAACCATTGCAATTGTGTATCCACAGAGCATAACGATTCCACCATATGTATTACCGGAGTAAAATATTCATTACCTCGTTTCAAAATACGTTTTATATAATGAACAACATTGTGCCTCTGGAACAATCAAAATGGTAAATTAGACGTGAATACATTGTTTCTGTTTTTTATTTTCAATTGTGTGTTCTTTAATGGATGGACATAGTAAAAAAATACTATTTCATCAAGTGTGGAATTTTCCTATTTATCTTATTCAGTGATTAAAATCTGTAAACATTTATTATTATTTTTTTAAGTAATTATTGTTGATTTTATGTTAAAAGCCGTTTAGTTCCAATGTTCAGAGAACAAAATTTTTTTTTGTATATGAGTTTTTTTTATGTTATATACATATCCCTGTAAAAGTTGTATGTATTAGTAGATGCATGACTATTTAGTTTTCCTTTAATGTTATAAATGTTATGTAATGTTATTTCAATTTTAGTTTTTAGTTCATAAATAAATGGAATATAGGTATCTACTTAATAGGTACGTCCTTTTTTCATTTTGTAATTTTATACCTCCGAGCATCAACCTCTATTCGAGATGGTTGAGTAAATTAGTAGGTTTATGTGTATGTGGATATTAATGATTTCACTTTAATTGTGGTAGGTAGGTGATGGTGTGCTTAACCATAAATATATTACGGTAAAAGGTAGCTACCATCATGGGTTCATTCTTTCAACTTCACTTTCTTGTATCACTGAACTAGTGATCACGTTCGCTTCGCTACGGGAAATATTTATGTTTGCAAATAATAACTGCAATTAATGCAAACAGATAACACATGCCATTTTCAGGTGGTTTACACTGAAATATTCAAAAATAATCTCTATTACCATGAAGTATTTTTTTATAATCTTTTTTATTCATGTGGGTATTAAAAAATATAAAAAAACATAAAAAGATTATAAAATATAAAGATTATGTTTTGCGCTATTAGTGGATTTAACAGCTATAACTCTTTAGATCTCGTTACCTGTTTAAATTTTCATAATGTGTATGTGTAAACTGGATATTTTCGACCAAGACACAAACAAAAGCAACTTACAGAACTACTCGTAGTGTAATGTTTGAATACAGAATGTCCTAACTACCAAGGTATTCAACACAAACAGAAACCATATGCAAAATGAACGTTACAGCATAACTGTAGCACAAAAACAATTGCATCCAACAAAATTAATAACACACTAAGAGAACCGTCCCGGCTTCATTCCGTTTGACCGGCCGTCCGTAGCGTACGGGCACGCTAATAACATTAACTATTTTCTTAACCATAGACGCCATTATGGCCATTAGCTATCTGTCATAGGGGCGACTATCGCATACACAATTAAGAGTAACGATAGCACAATCTATTTTAGTAACTGTACCACTACGCTAATTGGTTGCGCAACTTTCCGCGAAACATCTTTGTTGCAGTAACAACATACGTGCACTGCATAGAAATTCTGTATCTATGTAGATACTCTTCATTCTTAAAATGTCGAAAATAATTTCACCCGTATGTACTTGCGGTAAGACTCAAATTATCTTGATGTTTTAGTCAAATGAATTATTGTCGAAGTGTTGGAAATGTAGAATGAATTAAACAGCGCTTAAGAAAACGAGAATTGCATTAGAAAGTGCGCGGTAAGTGGTTGAAATTAACTTATTTAATCGCAATCGTAAGTCTACGATTCATTGAAGCTAATGATAAAGGTCTAGTTGGCTGGTAGACAGAATACGCACCGATATAATCTAAACCAAGATAGGCAATCTATTATAGCACCAACATTAACAGGCATGGGTATTGCTTGCAAATGTCCATAAAACAGTACTAACTTGCTAATATCTTGTTTGAAAATGACTGTTTTTGAAACGATAGCGCAATAATAGGTAGGTACCTATTTATCACGATCATAGATATAAGTCGTGATTTCTGCAAAAAATGTTTCTGCTACCTACTGATATTGAAGATGTACTATGTGGTACACGCATTGAAAATACATTTGCAAGAATATAGAGATAGCTTAATAACATCTTTATAATTCGGGTGATTATGACCTGAACAATAATTATACCTTATGATGAAGCGGAAAAGATTCGACAAGTAAAATAAGGTCCTTATCCAAAATTGGGTTGAGTATTTAAATCATATGTCCCGTACTTTATCGAAAGCTTAATTTTCTATATTTGCGTATGGGTGTGACGTAAAAAGCCATGTGTCAAGGCCACAAGACCTTCACTAGTAAAGGGTTCCGGTAGACAAGGTGCAATGGCTGTGAACAGTGAGTTAGTGAGCCTAGCCAGCTAACCAAGTAACCACACATTCTAATTGTTCAACCGATTACCTAATTTTATATTATTGTGTTATGTTTGAAGAGGTTTCTAAATTTATTTGACGACCTTGTAGCCTAGTTGGTAGCGACCCTGCCTGCGAAGCGAGGGGTCCCGGGTTCGATTCCCGGCCGGGGCAGATATTTATGTGACAGATAAATATTTGTACTCGGGTCATGGGTGTGATTGTGATGTGTTATATGCGTCGTCCATGCCATCCGTGACACAGGTAATAACCTAATGCGGGCGTATGAGTGTGTTAGCGTTTATTTATATATTTATTATTTATTGTCTGTATTTTGTGTGGATACAAATTGTTTTTGTGTTTCTTTGTTTAACTTTACACCGTACTTACACCTACTGCAGGTTGTACCTGAATGTGTTGACTGCAGTATACATGCGATATAAATGGTAACATTATATTCTATGCCTTAATACATAGGTAGTATTCGTTTAAATACGAGTACTTGAAGTGTACTAATTTAATAACCTCTATCATTTGATACCGACCAATCTATATACATTATGGAGTTGTTTCACCAAGCCTATCTTATAAAAAAGACTGTCTTATAAGGTAACTTTTGTAATTCGGGAAATGTCCGACACTGACCGAAAATTTTCAGCCCTAAATTTTGGATATGTCTGCAAGAGTTCTTTGCCTCTGCTATTCATAGATCAAATCTGTAGCTGTACTACAATTCGATGCTATCGTATTAGGTTATCACAGCGCAATAGATTTAAGTTTTTAATTTCTTCTAGAATCCGTTTATTTATAGCTTGAACGAGGAGGCCCGAGGTCAAATCGCAACAATGGAATGGGCTACATCCGGCCGCGGTCGCATTATCATAATATTGCTTCCACCAAGGAACTGCCTGGTTCTATAACAACGTTTACGCCTATACCCGCGATTTATGCGACCCATTTCAATGTCCACTTTATTCAATATTCGCCTTCTGTGCCGCACGACGCGGTTGAGCAAAATTGTTGGAGTTATGCAATCGTTTATAAGAAATATGATACATTGATAAAATTGTATCGGCTATTTTAACTTGGTTTTTTAACTGACATGATTTGGATTAAATTGACATTGCATTTCCTGGCCATCTACTGATAGGAGAGATGCATTTATTATCAAATTGAGTTTTTAAGTGATCACAGTCTCATACACTACACAAGGATATCTTATGTCATAGTTGGCGTAGACATAAGGCAATGAAACATCAACGACAACCACAACAAACACCCAGGACAACAACAACACTGGAATTAATCTTGCCTGCATAAAATATAGGCGAGCTTTTGTGTTACAGATTTTTTGCATGTTACCTTATGTAGATCATAGCATGTGTATGAAGATCATCACTGAACTTAAGTATGCATTCACCGTCCAGTCCATTCCTAAGAATAGGTAATTCACAGCATACATCATCATGAATAACCATGATTCATAATGATGTCAGTCTTTACGCAAATATAACGTCTTGAATGTGGATCATTGTACTATAATTAGATAAACAAAACATATTTGTTGATGATGGATCGGTAATAATCATAATTTTAATAAAAATAGTTTACTGCTCTTTTTCCAACTAATATAACAGTAAAGAAATTAATTATCCGTGAATTATTGCTCAACAAGTCAAGTAGCTACAAAACTAAGAATCGTGTAAAAAGGTCCAATAGTTTTATTACGGAATAAAATAACAATAATTAGCATTTTATTCATGGAGTTTCAATTCGTTTTAGGTTTAATGTAGGTGCCTATTTAGGGGACAACTATAAAACTACGTTTACTGTCATAAATACTTCTAAACTCTACACTACATACCTTAATAATTTACGGTCTTAAAAATACTGTTAATTTTTCTCCCATTTAAATTGTACCGTAACTAGAGTTTAAGTATTTTCGTCAACTATTGATAAATTTCCTATCGACTTAAAACAATCATCAGATTAATTTCATACTCAATAAATCAGAACAGCAACTACCTATTTTAAAATGATTATTAAACTTTTCCCGCAGATAAAAACGTACAGTACTACGATATCAAGAAAGATAAAGTCGTTAGTAAGATATGACGCGATAATATTGATTTAACTGATTAAAACACGCTTTGATAATCAAGGCACTTAACGTGGCTGCATGGAGTTGTGAAAAAGCGTATGTATTTTTCTTTTTCATTGAAATCAAACCAATTATGATTGTTCACAACCGCTACGCACTTCCGTGGGTGGCTTCCATTATAACACCTCGGCTGCATTAAGATGTCGCCGGCTTGACAGCCCGTCTCATAACGCCGTAGTTTTTCCACCGCAATTAAAGCCGCCTCTCGCGTTTTTCACTACGATTCTAATTATCCCTGAGAACCTCCATTACTGAGATTAGATCGAGATCTCGTTCGTGAGATTGAAACATGCAAATTCACGTCAAATTTCACAAAATATTGAATAAACATAATAGCGGCGGTAACTCGATTCATTCTAGTCCACATTAGCAGTCGCCGTACATAATATAAATTCAGTCCGTAATGAGAGACAATAAGCGACCGGGGTTTTTGTTCCCGTCTATTGTCAAAGCTTAACTATGAGAGTTATAATTACATATTTATGTATAAATAAAGCAGCCGCTTTGTGCCCGTAATACAATTACTGTTGAGTAACTAACTCTAAGTAATACATTCGTCATATTAATGTATATGCTCGGTTCTGATTGCGAAAACTTTGCATCCAATTGTCGACAAAACAATGGCCGCATTAATATTAAAGGTCACTCGAACAATATAACCGTATCTAAGTTTTAATTGTGTTCCATAAGTTTAGCGTTTACTTGACCCAATATACAGCTGTTACACCACTCTATGTGAACTTTTTCGTGTTATTCAGATCAGTGTCCAGTATTAGGTCTTCTGAATTATCATAACTGACTGTAGATTTTTTACTAACCTTCTATATTTTAGTCGATCACCTAATAATGTAACATTAATAGTTATAATTGACCAAACAAGCACTTGTAGAGGCCATTAACACTAGAAAGACCGGCATTCATACCCTACCTAGAAAGACCAACGACGTCATTTTGACCCTAGAATGTCCATTGACTGTCGATAACTAACTATTGATAAATGTATAGAGAAACACACGATTATTATGTTTTAAACCTTATTTATTTTAATCAGATACACATTTGGAACAAATTATGGTTTTTTTGGTATTTTTTATACACTTTCCACAAACTGGTTTCTTACAAGTATCACAGGTGTAAGAGGTTTTATTCGTTTTACATTTTGTCTTTATTTGACAAGCTCGTCTTTTGCTTGAACTTGTGCTTTCCACCATTTGGATTATATTTTCGGGATCGCAATGTAGACGAGACGGACCAGGACGATTTTTTTGATGTTCCGCTCTTAATTCAAGAACGAGTTGTAGTATAAAGTTATGCCGAGAAATATTCGTTTTAGTAATTTTTTTGTAAATTACCCATGCATTTATAGAAGCTAGGTCTAAAACATTATAAAATACATGCATAGGCCATCTGCGTGAACCAGCTCTCACAGAGTATTTTCTTGCCATTTGATCCAAGATATCAACACCAAATTTTGTTGAATTATAAAATTGTACAGTTTCAGGAATTTTTTTCTCACCTGTGCTAATTTCAACACTGGGGTGTAGCGTACTGAGAATCATTACATTTTTGTTCGGTTTTCCTTGATAAATAGTAAGAGTAGTATCAGTGTCTGTTTTCAAAATAAATGAATCATACCGTGGCGTACGAATTGTTTTACAGATTGTTGGTATTTCTCTTCTCGCACGCCTCATTGTCCCTACTATGCTTGTTTGCTCGGCTTTCAGTTTATCTGCCAGTTTTATAGAAGTGAAAAAATTATCTGTAGTTATATTTCGTCCTTTTTTCATGTAGGGTTGTAACAGTTTCAAGATCACATGTTCTGGTAATGATTCGCTTGTACGATCTTCATCTCGGCCTAGATACGGAAATCCGTTGCATAAATATTTCGTTTCGACATCAACCAAAAGCCAAAATTTTATGCCGAACTTGTCAGGTTTGTTTGCCATGTATTGCGTAAAGGGGCAGCGAGTTTTAGACGGAAATAGCTGTTCATCACCAGTCAAGTTTTCACCAGGTATGTAGCATAATTGACAATTTTCAATGAATTTGTTCCAAATAGATGATGCTAGTGCAAATTTATCTGTTGCTAGTCGCAAAGATCTAGTAGATCGCATGTCAAATCGCAAATATTTCATAATTTCTTTGAATCTGTTCTTGGTAAGTGTTT